>CAKAOJ020000031.1:0-12500 GCA_916701645.2 Sebastolobus alascanus | reverse complement strand
ATTCTTTATTTATTTTTTATTATTATTTTTTTTATCTTTTATTATTTTTTTACTAATATTTTTTATTATTTTTTTTTTTTTTTTTTATATTTTTTTTTTTTATTTTTATTTTTTTTTTATTTTTGGTTTAAAGTTCTTATGAAACGGGTTTCCATCATGAACAGAGCCACTACGGTACAATGCATAACGGTTTTAAATTGGAAATATTTTTATTATTTTTAATTATTATTTTTTTTATTTATTTTTTTTTATAATTTTTTTTATTTTTTTTTTTTTTTTATTTATTTATTTTTTATATTTTTTTAGTTTTATTTTTATTTTAATATTTTATTGGCTAAATACATTTAATTCTTAGTTAATTGTTTTATTGGCGCAGTACACTAATTTTTCTTTCATTGGTATTTATTTTTTTTTTAATATTTTTTTTATTTTTTATTATTTTTTTTATTATTATTTTTTTACTATATTTTTTTTATATTATTTTTTTTATTATTATTTTTTATATTATTTCTTTTTTTAATAGTTTTTTGGGCCCTTTAAGCAGTAATGTTTATTGCCCTGAAGCGAGAACTGAAAGTTTTTCAATTCATTAATTATCTTTTTTATTTTTATATATTTTTTAATTTTTATTAATTTTTTTTATTATTTTTTTATTATTATTTTTTTTTTTTTTTTTTTTTTTTATATTATTTTTTGGTTTCATTATTATTTTAATATGTGTTTTGGACTGCGCAGTAGAACTACGTTTAATCAAATGAACGATTCTTATTGGGGGTTCACTATTGTGTTTTAAATCATTAGTTATTCTTTACTTATTTTTTATTATAATTTTTTTATCTTTTTTACTATTATTTTTTTACTATTATTTTTTTATTATTTAATTTTTTTACTATTATTATTTATTTTTTTTTTTATATTATTATTTTTGGTTTTCATTTCTTAGTGTTTAATAGTGTGTTATTGGCACAACTGACAGCAGTAACCATCATGAAATAACTGCAGTTCCTCTCATTGGCGGGCAGAGAGCAGCCTACACGTGTTTTCAAATTCCAGTTGAAGTTATTCTTTATTTATTTTTTTATTATTATTTTTTTTACTATTATTTTTTTACTATTATTTTTTTATTATTATTTTTTTACTATTATTTATTTATTTTTTTTATTATTATTTTTTGGTTTTCATTTCTTAGTGTTTAATAGTGTGTTATTGGCACAACTGACAGCAGTAGCACAACTGACAGCAGTAACCATCATGAAATAACTGCAGTTCCTCTCATTGGCGGCAGAGAGCAGCTACACGTGTTTTCAAATTCCAGTTGAAGTTACTCTTTATTTATTTTTTATTATTATTTTTTTATCTTTTATTATTTTTTTACTGTTATTATTTTACTATTATTTTTTTACTATTATTTATTTTTTTTATTATTATTTTTTGGTTTTCATTTCTTAGTGTTTAATAGTGTGTTATTGGCACAACTGACAGCAGTAGCACAACTGACAGCAGTAACCATCATGAAATAACTGCAGTTCCTCTCATTGGCGGCAGAGAGCAGCTACACGTGTTTTCAAATTCCAGTTGAAGTTATTCTTTATTTATTTTTTATTATTATTTTTTTATCTTTTTATTATTTTTTTTACTATTATTTTTTTACTAATATTTTTTTATTATTATTATTTTTTTTTTTTATTATTATTTTTTGGTTTTCATTTCTTAGTGTTTAATAGTGTGTTATTGGCAACTGAGCACAACTGACAGCAGTAACCATCATGAAATAACTGCAGTTCCTCTCATTGGCGGCAGAGAGCAGCTACACGTGTTTTCAAATTCCAGTTGAAGTTATTCTTTATTTATTTTTTTATTATTATTTTTTATCTTTTTATTATTTTTTTTACTATTATTTTTTTACTAATATTTTTTTTTACTATTATTTATTTATTTTTTTTATTATTATTTTTTGGTTTTCATTTCTTAGTGTTTAATAGTGTGTTATTGGCACAACTGACAGCAGTAGCACAACTGACAGCAGTAACCATCATGAAATAACTGCAGTTCCTCTCATTGGCGGCAGAGAGCAGCTACACGTGTTTTCAAATTCCAGTTGAAGTTATTCTTTATTTATTTTTTTATTATTATTTTTTTATCTTTTTATTATTTTTTTACTATTATTTTTTACTATTATTTTTTTACTATTATTATTTTTTTTTTTTATTATTATTTTTTGGTTTTCATTTCTTAGTGTTTAATAGTGTGTTATTGGCACAACTGACAGCAGTAACCATCATGAAATAACTGCAGTTCCTCTCATTGGCGGCAGAGAGCAGCTACACGTGTTTTCAAATTCCAGTTGAAGTTATTCTTTATTTATTTTTTTATTATTATTTTTTTATCTTTTTATTATTTTTTTACTAATATTTTTTTATTATTATTTTTTTTACTATTATTTATTTATTTTTTTTATTATTATTTTTTGGTTTTCATTTCTTAGTGTTTAATAGTGTGTTATTGGCACAACTGACAGCAGTAACCATCATGAAATAACTGCAGTTCCTCTCATTGGCGGCAGAGAGCAGCTACACGTGTTTTCAAATTCCAGTTGAAGTTATTCTTTATTTATTTTTTTATTATTATTTTTTTTACTATTATTTTTTTACTAATATTTTTTTATTATTATTTTTTTTACTATTATTTATTTATTTTTTTTATTATTATTTTTTGGTTTTCATTTCTTAGTGTTTAATAGTGTGTTATTGGCACAACTGACAGCAGTAACCATCATGAAATAACTGCAGTTCCTCTCATTGGCGGCAGAGAGCAGCTACACGTGTTTTCAAATTCCAGTTGAAGTTATTCTTTATTTATTTTTTTATTATTATTTTTTTATCTTTTTATTATTTTTTTTACTATTATTTTTTTACTAATATTTTTTTATTATTATTTTTTGGTTTTCATTTCTTAGTGTTTAATAGTGTGTTATTGGCACAACTGACAGCAGTAACCATCATGAAATAACTGCAGTTCCTCTCATTGGCGGCAGAGAGCAGCTACACGTGTTTTCAAATTCCAGTTGAAGTTATTCTTTATTTATTTTTTTATTATTATTTTTTTATCTTTTTATTATTTTTTTTACTATTATTTTTTTACTAATATTTTTTTATTATTATTATTTTTTTTTTTTATTATTATTTTTTGGTTTTCATTTCTTAGTGTTTAATAGTGTGTTATTGGCACAACTGACAGCAGTAACCATCATGAAATAACTGCAGTTCCTCTCATTGGCGGCAGAGAGCAGCTACACGTGTTTTCAAATTCCAGTTGAAGTTATTCTTTATTTATTTTTTTATTATTATTTTTTTATCTTTTTATTATTTTTTTTACTATTATTTTTTTACTAATATTTTTTTATTATTATTATTTTTTTTTTTATTATTATTTTTTGGTTTTCATTTCTTAGTGTTTAATAGTGTGTTATTGGCACAACTGACAGCAGTAGCACAACTGACAGCAGTAACCATCATGAAATAACTGCAGTTCCTCTCATTGGCGGCAGAGAGCAGCTACACGTGTTTTCAAATTCCAGTTGAAGTTATTCTTTATTTATTTTTTTATTATTATTTTTTTATCTTTTTATTATTTTTTTACTAATATTTTTTTATTATTATTTTTTTATCTTTTTATTATTTTTTTTACTATTATTTTTTGGTTTTCATTTCTTAGTGTTTAATAGTGTGTTATTGGCACAACTGACAGCAGTAACCATCATGAAATAACTGCAGTTCCTCTCATTGGCGGCAGAGAGCAGCTACACGTGTTTTCAAATTCCAGTTGAAGTTATTCTTTATTTATTTTTTTATTATTATTTTTTTACTTTTTATTATTTTTTTTACTATTATTTTTTTACTAATATTTTTTTATTTTTATTTTTTTTACTATTATTATTTATTTTTTTTATTATTATTTTTGGTTTCATTTCTTAGTGTTTAATAGTTTTTTATTTGCACAACTGACAGCAGTAACCATCATGAAATAACTGCAGTTCCTCTCATTGGCGGCAGAGAGCAGCTACACGTGTTTTCAAATTCCAGTTGAAGTTATTCTTTATTTATTTTTTTATTATTATTTTTTTATCTTTTTATTATTTTTTTACTATTATTTTTTTACTAATATTTTTTTATTATTATTATTTTTTTTTTTTTATTATTATTTTTTGGTTTTCATTTCTTAGTGTTTAATAGTGTGTTATTGGCACAACTGACAGCAGTAACCATCATGAAATAACTGCAGTTCCTCTCATTGGCGGCAGAGAGCAGCTAACGGTTTTCAAATTCCAGTTGAAGTTATTCTTTATTTATTTTTTTTTTTTATTATTATTATTATTTTTTTTCATTTCTTAGTGTTTAATAGTGTGTTATTGGCAAAAACTGAAAGCAGTAACCATCATTAAATAACTGCAGTTCCTCTCATTGGCGGCAGAGAGCAGCTACACGTGTTTTCAAATTCCAGTTGAAGTTATTCTTTATTTATTTTTTATTATTATTTTTTTATCTTTTTATTATTTTTTTTTCTATTATTTTTTTACTAATATTTTTTTATTATTATTATTTTTTTTTTTTATTATTATTTTTTGTTTTCATTTCTTAGTGTTTAATAGTGTGTTATTGGCACAACTGACAGCAGTAGCAAACTGCAGTAACCATCATGAAATAACTGCAGTTCCTCTCATTGCGGCAGAGAGCAGCTACACGTGTTTTCAAATTCCAGTTGAAGTTATTCTTTATTTATTTTTTTATATTATTTTTTATCTTTTTATTATTTTTTTACTATTATATTTTTTTACTATTTTTTTTACTATTATTTTTTTTTTTTTTTTATTATATTATTTTTTGGTTTCATTTCTTAGTGTTTAAGTAGTGTGTTATTGGCACAACTGACAGCCGTAGCACAACTGACAGCAGTAACCATCATGAAATACTGCAGTTCCTCTCATTGGCGGCAGAGAGCAGCTACCACGTGTTTTCAAATTCCAGTTGAAGTTATTCTTTATTTATTTTTTTATTATTATTTTTTTATCTTTTTATTTACTATTATTTTTTTACTATTATATATATTGGTTTTCATTTCTTAGTGATAATAGTGTGTTATTGGCACAACTGACAGCAGTAACCATCATGAAATAACATGCAGTTCCTCTCATTGGCGGCAGAGAGCAGCTACACGTGTTGTTCAAATTCCAGTTGAAGTTATTTCTTTATTTATTTTTTATTATTATTTTTTACTTTACTATGTCTTTTTTTACTAATATTTATTTACTAATTATTTTTTATTACTATTCTTTATTTATTTTTTTATTATTATTTTTTGGTTTTCATTTCTTAGTGTTTAATAGTGTGTTATTGGCACAACTGACAGCAGTAACCATCATGAAATAACTGCAGTTCCTCTCATTGGCGGCAGAGAGCAGCTACACGTGTTTTCAAATTCCAGTTGAAGTTATTCTTTATTTATTTTTTTATTATTATTTTTTTATCTTTTTATTATTTTTTTTACTATTATTTTTTTACTAATATTTTTTTATTATTATTATTTTTTTTTTTTATTATTATTTTTTGGTTTTCATTTCTTAGTGTTTAATAGTGTGTTATTGGCACAACTGACAGCAGTAGCACAACTGACAGCAGTAACCATCATGAAATAACTGCAGTTCCTCTCATTGGCGGCAGAGAGCAGCTACACGTGTTTTCAAATTCCAGTTGAAGTTATTCTTTATTTATTTGTTATTATTATTTTTTTTACTATTATTTTTTTACTAATATTTTTTTATTATTATTTTTTATTATTATTTTTTCTACTATTATTTTTTTACTATTATTATTATTTTTTTTATTATTATTTTTTGGTTTTCATTTCTTAGTGTTTAATAGTGTGTTATTGGCACAACTGACAGCAGTAGCACAACTGACAGCAGTAACCATCATGAAATAACTGCAGTTCCTCTCATTGGCGGCAGAGAGCAGCTACACGTGTTTTCAAATTCCAGTTGAAGTTATTCTTTATTTATTTTTTTATTATTATTTTTTTATCTTTTTATTATTTTTTTTACTATTATTTTTTTACTAATATTTTTTTATTATTATTATTTTTTTTTTTTTATTATTATTTTTTGGTTTTCATTTCTTAGTGTTTAATAGTGTGTTATTGGCACAACTGACAGCAGTAACCATCATGAAATAACTGCAGTTCCTCTCATTGGCGGCAGAGAGCAGCTACACGTGTTTTCAAATTCCAGTTGAAGTTATTCTTTATTTATTTTTTTATTATTATTTTTTTATCTTTTTATTATTTTTTTTACTATTATTTTTTTACTAATATTTTTTTATTATTATTATTTTTTTTTTTTATTATTATTTTTTGGTTTTCATTTCTTAGTGTTTAATAGTGTGTTATTGGCACAACTGACAGCAGTAACCATCATGAAATAACTGCAGTTCCTCTCATTGGCGGCAGAGAGCAGCTACACGTGTTTTCAAATTCCAGTTGAAGTTATTCTTTATTTATTTTTTTATTATTATTTTTTTATCTTTTTATTATTTTTTTTACTATTATTTTTTTACTAATATTTTTTTATTATTATTATTTTTTTTTTTTATTATTATTTTTTGGTTTTCATTTCTTAGTGTTTAATAGTGTGTTATTGGCACAACTGACAGCAGTAACCATCATGAAATAACTGCAGTTCCTCTCATTGGCGGCAGAGAGCAGCTAAACGTGTTTTCAAATTCCAGTTGAAGTTATTCTTTATTTATTTTTTTATTATTATTTTTTTATCTTTTTATTATTTTTTTTACTATTATTTTTTTACTAATATTTTTTTATTATTATTATTTTTTTTTTTTATTATTATTTTTTGGTTTTCATTTCTTAGTGTTTAATAGTGTGTTATTGGCACAACTGACAGCAGTAGCACAACTGACAGCAGTAACCATCATGAAATAACTGCAGTTCCTCTCATTGGCGGCAGAGAGCAGCTACACGTGTTTTCAAATTCCAGTTGAAGTTATTCTTTATTTATTTTTTTATTATTATTTTTTTATCTTTTATTATTTTTTTTAATATTATTTTTTTACTAATATTTTTTTATTATTATTATTTATTTTTTTTATTATTATTTTTTGGTTTTCATTTCTTAGTGTTTAATAGTGTGTTATTGGCACAACTGACAGCAGTAACCATCATGAAATAACTGCAGTTCCTCTCATTGGCGGCAGAGAGCAGCTACACGTGTTTTCAAATTCCAGTTGAAGTTATTCTTTATTTATTTTTTTATTATTATTTTTTTATCTTTTTATTATTTTTTTTACTATTATTTTTTTACTAATATTTTTTTATTATTATTTTTTTTTTTTTTTATTATTATTTTTTGGTTTTCATTTCTTAGTGTTTAATAGTGTGTTATTGGCACAACTGACAGCAGTAACCATCATGAAATAACTGCAGTTCCTCTCATTGGCGGCAGAGAGCAGCTACACGTGTTTTCAAATTCCAGTTGAAGTTATTCTTTATTTATTTTTTTATTATTATTTTTTTATCTTTTTATTATTTTTTTACTAATATTTTTTTATTATTATTTTTTTTACTATTATTTATTTATTTTTTTTATTATTATTTTTTGGTTTTCATTTCTTAGTGTTTAATAGTGTGTTATTGGCACAACTGACAGCAGTAACCATCATGAAATAACTGCAGTTCCTCTCATTGGCGGCAGAGAGCAGCTACACGTGTTTTCAAATTCCAGTTGAAGTTATTCTTTATTTATTTTTTTATTATTATTTTTTTATCTTTTTATTATTTTTTTTACTAACTATTATTTTTTTACTATTATTATTTATTTTTTTTATTATTATTTTTTGGTTTTCATTTCTTAGTGTTTAATAGTGTGTTATTGGCACAACTGACAGCAGTAGCACAACTGACAGCAGTAACCATCATGAAATAACTGCAGTTCCTCTCATTGGCGGCAGAGAGCAGCTACACGTGTTTTCAAATTCCAGTTGAAGTTATTCTTTATTTATTTTTTTATTATTATTTTTTTATCTTTTTATTATTTTTTTACTAATATTTTTTTATTATTATTTTTTTTACTATTATTTATTTATTTTTTTTATTATTATTTTTTGGTTTTCATTTCTTAGTGTTTAATAGTGTGTTATTGGCACAACTGACAGCAGTAACCATCATGAAATAACTGCAGTTCCTCTCATTGGCGGCAGAGAGCAGCTACACGTGTTTTCAAATTCCAGTTGAAGTTATTCTTTATTTATTTTTTTATTATTATTTTTTTATCTTTTTATTATTTTTTTTACTATTATTTTTTTACTAATATTTTTTTATTATTATTATTTTTTTTTTTTATTATTATTTTTTGGTTTTCATTTCTTAGTGTTTAATAGTGTGTTATTGGCACAACTGACAGCAGTAACCATCATGAAATAACTGCAGTTCCTCTCATTGGCGGCAGAGAGCAGCTACACGTGTTTTCAAATTCCAGTTGAAGTTATTCTTTATTTATTTTTTTATTATTATTTTTTTATCTTTTTATTATTTTTTTTACTATTATTTTTTTACTAATATTTTTTTATTATTATTATTTTTTTTTTTTATTATTATTTTTTGGTTTTCATTTCTTAGTGTTTAATAGTGTGTTATTGGCACAACTGACAGCAGTAGCACAACTGACAGCAGTAACCATCATGAAATAACTGCAGTTCCTCTCATTGGCGGCAGAGAGCAGCTACACGTGTTTTCAAATTCCAGTTGAAGTTATTCTTTATTTATTTTTTTATTATTATTTTTTTATCTTTTTATTATTTTTTTACTAATATTTTTTTATTATTATTTTTTTTACTATTATTTATTTATTTTTTTTATTATTATTTTTTGGTTTTCATTTCTTAGTGTTTAATAGTGTGTTATTGGCACAACTGACAGCAGTAACCATCATGAAATAACTGCAGTTCCTCTCATTGGCGGCAGAGAGCAGCTACACGTGTTTTCAAATTCCAGTTGAAGTTATTCTTTATTTATTTTTTTATTATTATTTTTTTATCTTTTTATTATTTTTTTACTAATATTTTTTTACTAATATTTTTTTTACTATTATTTATTTATTTTTTTTATTATTATTTTTTGGTTTTCATTTCTTAGTGTTTAATAGTGTGTTATTGGCACAACTGACAGCAGTAGCACAACTGACAGCAGTAACCATCATGAAATAACTGCAGTTCCTCTCATTGGCGGCAGAGAGCAGCTACACGTGTTTTCAAATTCCAGTTGAAGTTATTCTTTATTTATTTTTTTATTATTATTTTTTTATCTTTTTATTATTTTTTTTACTATTATTTTTTTACTAATATTTTTTTTACTATTATTATTTATTTTTTTTATTATTATTTTTTGGTTTTCATTTCTTAGTGTTTAATAGTGTGTTATTGGCACAACTGACAGCAGTAACCATCATGAAATAACTGCAGTTCCTCTCATTGGCGGCAGAGAGCAGCTACACGTGTTTTCAAATTCCAGTTGAAGTTATTCTTTATTTATTTTTTTATTATTATTTTTTTATCTTTTTATTATTTTTTTACTATTATTTTTTTACTAATATTTTTTTATTATTATTATTTTTTTTTTTTATTATTATTTTTTGGTTTTCATTTCTTAGTGTTTAATAGTGTGTTATTGGCACAACTGACAGCAGTAACCATCATGAAATAACTGCAGTTCCTCTCATTGGCGGCAGAGAGCAGCTACACGTGTTTTCAAATTCCAGTTGAAGTTATTCTTTATTTATTTTTTTATTATTATTTTTTTATCTTTTATTATTTTTTTTACTATTATTTTTTTACTAATATTTTTTTATTATTATTATTTTTTTTTTTTATTATTATTTTTTGGTTTTCATTTCTTAGTGTTTAATAGTGTGTTATTGGCACAACTGACAGCAGTAGCACAACTGACAGCAGTAACCATCATGAAATAACTGCAGTTCCTCTCATTGGCGGCAGAGAGCAGCTACACGTGTTTTCAAATTCCAGTTGAAGTTATTCTTTATTTATTTTTTTATTATTATTTTTTTATCTTTTTATTATTTTTTTTACTATTATTTTTTTACTATTATTTTTTTTACTATTATTTATTTATTTTTTTTATTATTATTTTTTGGTTTTCATTTCTTAGTGTTTAATAGTGTGTTATTGGCACAACTGACAGCAGTAACCATCATGAAATAACTGCAGTTCCTCTCATTGGCGGCAGAGAGCAGCTACACGTGTTTTCAAATTCCAGTTGAAGTTATTCTTTATTTATTTTTTTATTATTATTTTTTTATCTTTTTATTATTTTTTTTACTATTATTTTTTTACTAATATTTTTTTATTATTATTATTTTTTTTTTTTATTATTATTTTTTGTTTTTCATTTCTTAGTTTTTAATAGTGTGTTATTGGCACAACTGACAACTGACAGCAGTAACCATCATGAAATAACTGCAGTTCCTCTCATTGGCGGCAGAGAGCAGCTACACGTGTTTTCAAATTCCAGTTGAAGTTATTCTTTATTTATTTTTTTATTATTATTTTTTTATCTTTTATTATTTTTTTTACTATTATTTTTTTACTAATATTTTTTTATTATTATTATTTTTTTTTTTTATTATTATTTTTTGGTTTTCATTTCTTAGTGTTTAATAGTGTGTTATTGGCACAACTGACAGCAGTAACCATCATGAAATAACTGCAGTTCCTCTCATTGGCGGCAGAGAGCAGCTACACGTGTTTTCAAATTCCAGTTGAAGTTATTCTTTATTTATTTTTTTATTATTATTTTTTTATCTTTTTATTATTTTTTTACTATTATTTTTTTACTAATATTTTTTTATTATTATTATTTATTTTTTTTATTATTATTTTTTGGTTTTCATTTCTTAGTGTTTAATAGTGTGTTATTGGCACAACTGACAGCAGTAACCATCATGAAATAACTGCAGTTCCTCTCATTGGCGGCAGAGAGCAGCTACACGTGTTTTCAAATTCCAGTTGAAGTTATTCTTTATTTATTTTTTTATTATTATTTTTTTATCTTTTTATTATTTTTTTTACTATTATTTTTTTACTAATATTTTTTTATTATTATTATTTTTTTTTTTTATTATTATTTTTTGGTTTTCATTTCTTAGTGTTTAATAGTGTGTTATTGGCACAACTGACAGCAGTAACCATCATGAAATAACTGCAGTTCCTCTCATTGGCGGCAGAGAGCAGCTACACGTGTTTTCAAATTCCAGTTGAAGTTATTCTTTATTTATTTTTTTATTATTATTTTTTTATCTTTTATTATTTTTTTACTAATATTTTTTTACTAATATTTTTTTTTACTATTATTTATTTATTTTTTTATTATTATTTTTTGGTTTTCATTTCTTAGTGTTTAATAGTGTGTTATTGGCACAACTGACAGCAGTAGCACAACTGACAGCAGTAACCATGAAATAACTGCAGTTCCTCTCATTGGCGGCAGAGAGCAGCTACACGTGTTTTCAAATTCCAGTTGAAGTTATTCTTTATTTATTTTTTTATTATTATTTTTTTATCTTTTATTATTTTTTTTACTAATATTTTTTTACTATATTTTTTTTACTATTATTTATTTATTTTTTTTATTATTATTTTTTGGTTTTCATTTCTTAGTGTTTAATAGTGTGTTATTGGCACAACTGACAGCAGTAGCACACTGACAGCAGTAACCATCATGAAATAACTGCAGTTCCTCTCATTGGCGGCAGAGAGCAGCTACACGTGTTTTCAAATTCCAGTTGAAGTTATTCTTTATTTATTTTTTTATTATTATTTTTTTATCTTTTTATTATTTTTTTACTATTATTTTTTTACTAATATTTTTTTTACTATTATTTATTTATTTTTTTTATTATTATTTTTTGGTTTTCATTTCTTAGTGTTTAATAGTGTGTTATTGGCACAACTGACAGCAGTAACCATCATGAAATAACTGCAGTTCCTCTCATTGGCGGCAGAGAGCAGCTAAACGTGTTTTCAAATTCCAGTTGAAGTTATTCTTTATTTATTTTTTTTATTATTATTTCTTTGGTTTTTCATTTCTTAGTGTTTATAGTGTGTTATTGGCCACAACTGACAGCAGTAGCCACAACTGACCAGCAGTAACCATCATGAAATAACTGCAGTTCCTCTCATTGGCGGCCAGAGAAGCAGCTACACGATGTTTTCAAATTCCCGTTGACGTTATATCTTTATTTATTTTTATATTATTATTTTTATATCTTTTTATTATTTTTTTTAATATTATTTTTTTACAATAATATTTTTTTTATTATTATTTTTTTTACTATTCTTTATTTATTTTTTTTTAAATATTTTTTATTAAAATACAAAAAATTTAAAAAATATTTTATTAAACCCTTTTTAAAAGGGGTTTTA
>CAKAOJ020000030.1:8345000-8816930 GCA_916701645.2 Sebastolobus alascanus | reverse complement strand
TAAACCTGCTGTCATTAAATATCGCCGCTTCTCACAGGAAAAAAATCCTGAGGAATTTCACAGCACATTGCTTAAACTTTACCTCCCTCATCGCTCAGAGTCACAGCTGAAAAGCTGTAAAAGAATAAACTAGACGAAATCAGGGCTGAGCTTTCAAACGCTGAAATACTAATCATTGACGAAGTATCTATGGTTTCAAAGTCTCTCTTTGCCTACGTAGATGCGAGATTGAAGCAAATCAAAGGAATTCAGAAACCTTTCGGTGGAATGTCGGTTCTCGCTGTTGGAGATTTCTATCAGCTACCACCAGTTAGACAGCCTAAACTTCTATGCGTCTATGATCCGAGTCAGATCGACCTGTGGCGTGAAAAATTTCAGATGATCACACTGACTGAGATCATGCGTCAGAAAGATGATGTCCCTTTTGCCGAGATGCTAAATCGAATCCGTGTCAAAGAAAAGTCTGATGCATTGTCAGAGGAAGACAGAGCGTTGCTATCACAGGCTATCACTGTACAGGCACACTGTCCTAAGGACGTACTGCATGTCTACGCTACAAATAAACAGGTTGACGCACACAACTCTGCAACGTTAGTTCTGTTTCACTCAGACATCATAAATATAGATGCAGATGACTATAAAAAGATCCCAAAACTGGCAGAATGGCAAGACAAGCTATACCTTTCCAAGGGACCAAAAAAGAGTTACCTGACTCAATAAAAGTCGCCATAGGGTCTAAATCATTTAGAGGCCAATTCTTATGTGAAATTTGAGAAAACTATGTTCCCTGTCATATTCATTCTATTTTGCAGGTTGTCAATGCAGTGTCATGTCAATGCAGTATATACATGTCATGTCATGTCATGTCATGTCATGGCTCCTTTATGGAGCATAGGCCATTGACCACAGTCCGCCAGAGTCCTCTGTCCTGGGCTTTCCTCTCCAGTTATATCCATATCAGCCCGCTCTGCTTGATGTCCGTGTCGAGGTCCCTGCGCCAGGTATTCTTGGGCCGGCCTCTCCTTCTTTTGCCTTGTGGGTTCCATCTAAGGGCCTGCCTGGTGGTGCTGGTACTGGGTTTCCGGAGTGTGTGGCCAAACCATCCCCTTCTCTTGATCTCTTCTTCCACAAGTTTTTGACCTGTTCTCTGCCAGAGATCATTGTTGATGATGATATCTGGCCAGTGGATGTTTAAGATCCGCCTCAGGCAGTTGTTTATGAATGTTTGTACTTTTGTTATTGTCGTCTTGGTTGTCCTCCACGTCTCTGAACCTTAGAGGAGTATTGGTTTGATGTTGGAATAGAAGAGTCTGAGCTTTGTCCGCCGGCTGATTTCTTTGGAGCTCCAGATGTTCTTAAGATGTATGAATGAAGCCCTTGCCTTGCCGATTCTGGCTCTTACATCTGCATCCGTTCCGTCCTGTTTATCGATGACACTGCCGAGGTATGTAAAGGCTTCTACTTCTTGAGGTGCTGTTCCCTCCCACTGAGTCTTCGTTGTTTGTGTTGACCTTGAGAAGTTTACTTTTTCCTTTATGGATGTTGAGGCCTATTTGTGATGATGTGTTTGCCAGTATTCTTGTCTTTTCTTGCATCTGTTGTCGACTGTGAGACAGCAAAGCCAGGTCATCAGCGGTCTAAATCATTTAGAGGCCAATTCTTATGTGAAATTTGAGAAAACTATGTTCCCTGTCATATTCATTCTATTTTGCAGGTTGTCAATGCAGTGTCATGTCATGTCGTGTCAAATGCAGTGTATATTCCTTGTCATGTCATGTCATGTCATGTGAAATGCAGTGTATATGTCATGTCTTGTCATGTCAAATGCAGTGTATATGTCATGTCATGTCGCGTCGCATAGGCCGTTGACCACAGTCCGCCAGAGTCCTCTGTCCTGGGCTTTCCTCTCCAGTTATATCCATATCAGCCCGCTCTGCTTGATGTCCGTGTCGAGGTCCCTGCGCCAGGTATTCTTGGGCCGGCCTCTCCTTCTTTTGCCTTGTGGGTTCCATCTCAGGGCCTGCCTGGTGGTGCTGGTACTGGGTTTCCGGAGTGTGTGGCCAAACCATCCACTTCTCTTGATCTCTTCTTCCACAGGTTTTTGACCTGTTCTCTGCCAGAGATCATTCTATTTTGCAGGTTGTCAATGCAGTGTCATGTCATGTCATGTCATGTCATGTCAAATGCAGTGTATATGTCATGTCATGTCATGTCATGTCATGTGAAATGCAGTGTATATGTCATGTCTTGTCATGTCAAATGCAGTGTATATGTCATGTCATGTCAAATGCAGTGTATATGTCATGTCATATCATGTCATGTTTATGTTTATCGATGACACTGCCGAGGTATTTAAAGGCTTCTACTTCTTGAAGTGCTTTTCCCTGCCACTGAGTCTTCGTTGTTTGTGTTGACCTTGAGAAGTTTACTTTTTCCTTTATGGATGTTGAGGCCTATTTTTGATGATGTGTCTGCCAGTATTTGTGTCTTTTCTTGCATCTGTTGTCGCCTGTGAGACAGCAAAGCCAAGTCATCAGCGGTCTAAATTATTTAGAGGCCAATTCTTATGTGAAATTTGAGAAAACTATGTTCCCTATCATATTCATTCTATTTTGCAGGTTGTCAATGCAGTTTATGTGTCATGTCGTGTCATGTCATGTCATGTCATGTCATGTCTGTGGCTGATTTCTTTGGAGCTCCAGATGTTCTTAAGTTGTATGAATGAAGCCCTTGCTTTGCCGATTCTGGCTCTGACATCTGCATCCGTTCCGCCCTATTTATCGATGACACTGCCGAGGTATGTAAAGGCTTCTACTTCTTGAAGTGCTGTTCCCTCCCACTGAGTCTTCGTTGTTTGTGTTGACCTTGAGAAGTTTACTTTTTCCTTTATGGATGTTGAGGCCTATTTGTGATGATGTGTCTGCCAGTATTCTTGTCTTTTCTTGCATCTGTTGTCGACTGTGAGACAGCAAAGCCAGGTCATCAGCGGTCTAAATCATTTAGAGGCCAATTCTTATGTGAAATTTGAGAAAACTATGTTCCCTGTCATATTCATTCTATTTTGCAGGTTGTCAATGCAGTGTCATGTCATGTCAAATGCAGTGTATATGTCATGTCATGTCATGTCATGTCATGTCATGTGAAATGCAGTGTATATGTCATGTCTTGTCATGTCAAATGCAGTGTATATGTCATGTCATGTCAAATGCAGTGTATATGTCATGTCATATCATGTCATGTCATGTCATGTCTGTGGCTGATTTCTTTGGAGCTGCAGAAGTTCTTAAGTTGTATGAATGAAGCCCTTGCCTTGCCGATTCTGGCTCTTACATCTGCATCCGTTCCGCCCTGTTTATCGATGACACTGCCGAGGTATGTAAAGGCTTCTACTTCTTGAAGTGCTGTTCCCTCCCACTGAGTCTTCGTTGTTTGTGTTGACCTTGAGAAGTTTACTTTTTCCTTTATGGATGTTGAGGCCTATTTGTGATGATGTGTCTGCCAGTATTCTTGTCTTTTTTTGCATCTGTTGTCGACTGTGAGACAGCAAAGCCAGGTCATCAGCGGTCTAAATCATTTAGAGGCCAATTCTTATGTGAAATTTGAGAAAACTATGTTCCCTTTCATATTCAATCTATTTTGCAGGTTGTCAATGCAGTGTCATGTCATGTCATGTCATGTCATGTCATGTCAAATGCAGTGTATATGTCATGTCATGTCATGTCATGTCATGTCTGTGGCTGATTACTTTGGAGCTCCAGATGTTCTTAAGTTGTATGAATGAAGCCCTTGCCTTGCCGATTCTGGCTCTGACATCTGCATCCGTTCCGCCCTGTTTATCGATGACACTGCCGAGGTATGTAAAGGCTTCTACTTCTTGAAGTGCTGTTCCCTGCCACTGAGTCTTCGTTGTTTGTGTTGACCTTGAGAAGTTTACTTTTTCCTTTATGGATGTTGAGGCCTATTTGTGATGATGTGTCTGCCAGTATTCTTATCTTTTCTTGCATCTGTTGTTCACTGTGAGACAGCAAAGCCAGGTCATCAGCCGTCTAAATCATTTATAGGCCAATTCTTATGTGAAATTTGAGAAAACTATTTTCCCTGTCATATTCATTCTATTTTGCAGGTTGTAAATGCAATATATATTTCATGTCATGTCATGTCGCGTCGCATAGGCCGTTGACCACAGTCCGCCAGAGTCCTCTGTCCTGGGCTTTCCTCTCCAGTTATATCCATATCAGCCCGCTCTGCTTGATGTCCGTGTCGAGGTCCCTGCGCCAGGTATTCTTGGGCCGGCCTCTCCTTCTTTTGCCTTGTGGGTTCCATCTAAGGGCCTGCCTGGTGGTGCTGGTATTGGGTTTCCGGAGTGTGTGGCCGAACCATCCCCTTCTCTTGATCTCTTCTTCCACAGGTTTTTGACCTGTTCTCTGCCAGAGATCATTGTTGATGATGATATCTGGCCAGTGGATGTTTAAGATCCGCCTCAGGCAATTGTTTATGAATGTTTGTACTTTTGTTATTGTCGTCTTGGTTGTCCTCCACGTCTCTGAACCGTAGAGGAGTATTGGTTTAATGTTGGAATTGAAGAGTCTGAGCTTTGTCTAACGGCTGATTTCTTTGGAGCTCCAGATGTTCTTAAGATGTATGAATGAAGCCCTTGCCTTGCCGATTCTGGCTCTGACATCTACATCCGTTCCGCCCTGTTTATCGATGACATTGCCGAGGTATGTAAAGGCTTCTACTTCTTGAAGTGCTTTTCCCTGCCACTGAGTCTTCGTTGTTTGTGTTGACCTTGAGAAGTTTACTTTTTCCTTTATGGATGTTGAGGCCTATTTGTGATGATGTGTCTGCCAGTATTTGTGTCTTTTCTTGCATCTGTTGTCGCCTGTGAGACAGCAAAGCCAAGTCATCAGCGGTCTAAATCATTAAGAGGCCAATTCTTATGTGAAATTTGAGAAAACTATGTTCCCTGTCATATTCATTCTATTTTGCAGGTTGTCAATGCAGTTTATGTGTCATGTCATGTCATGTCATGTCATGTCTGTGGCTGATTTCTTTGGAGCTCCAGATGTTCTTAAGTTGTATGAATAAAGCCCTTGCCTTGCCGATTCTGGCTCTGACATCTACATCCGTTCCGCCCTGTTTATCGATGACACTGCCGAGGTATGTAAAGGCTTCTACTTCTTGAAGTGCTGTTCCCTCCCACTGAGTCTTCGTTGTTTGTGTTGACCTTGAGAAGTTTACTTTTTCCTTTATGGATGTTGAGGCCTATTTGTGATGATGTGTGTGCCAGTATTCTTGTCTTTTCTTGCATCTGTTGTCGACTGTGAGACAGCAAAGCCAGGTCATCAGCGGTCTAAATCATTTAGAGGCCAATTCTTATGTGAAATTTGAGAAAACTATGTTCCCTGTCATATTCATTCTATTGTGCAGGTTGTCAATGCAGAGTCATGTCATATCATGTCAAATGCAGTGTATATGTCATGTCATGTCATGTCAAATGCAGTGTATATGTCATGTCATGTCAAATGCAGTGTATATGTCATGGCATGTCATGTCAAATGCAGTGTATATGTCATGGCATGTCATGTCATGTCATGTGAAATGCAGTGTATATGTCATGTCATGTCATGTCATGTCATGTCATGTCATGTGAAAAGCAGTCTATATGTCATGTCATGTCATGTCAAATGCAGTGTATATGTCATGTCATGTCATGTCATGTCATGTGAAAAGCAGTCTATATGTCATGTCATGTCATGTCAAATGCAGTGTATATGTCATGTCATGTCAAATGCAGTGTATATGTCATGGCATGTCATGTCAAATGCAGTGTATATGTCATGGCATGTCATGTCATGTCATGTCATGTGAAATGCAGTGTATATGTCATGTCATGTCATATCATGTCATGTCATGTCATGTCTGTGGCTGATTACTTTGGAGCTCCAGATGTTCTTAAGTTGTATGAATGAAGCCCTTGCCTTGCCGATTCTGTCTCTGACATCTGCATCCGTTCCGCCCTGTTTATCGATGACACTGCCGAGGTATGTAAAGGCTTCTACTTCTTGAAGTGCTGTTCCCTCCCACTGAGTCTTCGTTGTTTGTGTTGACCTTGAGAAGTTTACTTTTTCCTTTATGGATGTTGAGGCGTATTTGTGATGATGTGTCTGCCAGTATTTGTGTCTTTTCTTGCATCTGTTGTCGACTGTGAGACAGCAAAGCCAGGTCATCAGCGGTCTAGCTCATTTAGAGGCCAATTCTTATGTGAAATTTGAGAAAACAATGTTCCCTGCCATATTCATTCTATTTTGCAGGTTGTCAATGCAGTGTCATGTCATGTCATGTCATGTCAAATGCAGTGTATATGTCATGTCATGTCATGTCATGTCATGTGAAATGCAGTGTATATGTCATGTCTTGTCATGTCAAATGCAGTGTATATGTCATGTCATGTCAAATGCAGTGTATATGTCATGTCATATCATGTCATGTCATGTCATGTCTGTGGCTGATTTCTTTGGAGCTCCAGATGTTCTTAAGTTGTATGAATGAAGCCCTTGCCTTGCCGATTCTGGCTCTTACATCTGCATCCGTTCCGCCCTGTTTATCGATGACACTGCCGAGGTATATAAAGGCTTCTACTTCTTGAAGTGCTGTTCCCTGCCACTGAGTCTTCGTTGTTTGTGTTGACCTTGAGAAGTTCACTTTTTCCTTTATGGATGTTGAGGCCTATTTGTGATGATGTGTCTGCCAGTATTCTTGTCTTTTCTTGCATCTGTTGTTCACTGTGAGACAGCAAAGCCAGGTCATCAGCCGTCTAAATCATTTAGAGGCCAATTCTTATGTGAAATTTGAGAAAACTATTTTCCCTGTCATATTCATTCTATTTTGCAGTTTGTCAATGCAGTATATATGTCATGTCATGTCATGTCGCGTCGCATAGGCCGTTGACCACAGTTCGCCAGAGTCCTCTGTCCTGGGCTTTCCTCTCCAGTTATATCCATATCAGCCCGCTCTGCTTGATGTCCGTGTCGAGGTCCCTGCGCCAGGTATTCTTGGGCCGGCCTCTCCTTCTTTTGCCTTGTGGGTTCCATCTAAGGGCCTGCCTGATGGTGCTGGTACTGGGTTTCCGGAGTGTGTGGCCGAACCATCCCCTTCTCTTGATCTCTTCTTCCACAGGTTTTTGACCTGTTCTCTGCCAGAGATCATTGTTGATGATGATATCTGGCCAGTGGATGTTTAAGATCCGCCTCAGGCAGTTGTTTATGAATGTTTGTACTTTTGTTATTGTCGTCTTGGTTGTCCTCCACGTCTCTGAACCGTAGAGGAGTATTGGTTTGATGTTGGAATTGAAGAGTCTGAGCTTTGTCTGCCGGCTGATTTCTTTGGAGCTCCAGATGTTCTTAAGATGTATGAATGAAGACCTTGCCTTGCCGATTCTGGCTCTGACATCTGCATCCGTTCCGCCCTGTTTATCGATGACACTGCCGAGGTATGTAAAGGCTTCTACTTCTTGAAGTGCTTTTCCCTGCCACTGAGTCTTCGTTGTTTGTGTTGACCTTGAGAAGTTTACTTTTTCCTTTATGGATGTTGAGGCCTATTTGTGATGATGTGTCTGCCAGTATTTGTGTCTTTTCTTGCATCTGTTGTCGCCTGTGAGACAGCAAAGCCAGGTCATCAGCGGTCTAAATCATTTAGAGGCCAATTCTTATGTGAAATTTGAGAAAACTATGTTCCCTGTCATATTCATTCTATTTTGGAGGTTGTCAATGCAGTTTATGTGTCATGTCATGTCATGTCATGTCATGTCTGTGGCTGATTTCTTTGGAGCTCCAGATGTTCTTAAGTTGTATGAATGAAGCCCTTGCCTTGCCGATTCTGTCTCTGACATCTACATCCGTTCCACCCTGTTTATCGATGACACTGCCGAGGTATGTAAAGGCTTCTACTTCTTGAAGTGCTTTTCCCTGCCACTGAGTCTTCGTTGTTTGTGTTGACCTTGAAAAGTTTACTTTTTCCTTTATGGATGTTGAGGCCTATTTGTGATGATGTGTCTGCCAGTATTCTTGTCTTTTCTTGCATCTGTTGTCGACTGTGAGACAGCAAAGCCAGGTGATCAGCGGTCTAAATCATTTAGAGGCCAATTCTTATGTGAAATTTGAGAAAACTATGTTCCCTGTCATATTCATTCTATTGTGCAGGTTGTCAATGCAGTGTCATGTCATGTCATGTCATGTCATGTCAAATGCAGTGTATATGTCATGTCATGTCAAATGCAGTGTATATGTCATGGCATGTCATGTCAAATGCAGTGTATATGTCATGGCATGGCATGTCATGTCATGGCATGTCATGTGAAAGGCAGTGTATATGTCATGTCTTGTCATGTCAAATGCAGTGTATATGTCATGTCATGTCATGTCATGTCATGTCTGTGGCTGATTACTTTGGAGCTCCAGATGTTCTTAAGTTGTATGAATGAAGCCCTTGCCTTGCCGATTCTGTCTCTGACATCTGCATCCGTTCCGCCCTGTTTATCGATGACACTGCCGAGGTATGTAAAGGCTTCTACTTCTTGAAGTGCTGTTCCCTCCCACTGAGTCTTCGTTGTTTGTGTTGACCTTGAGAAGTTTACTTTTTCCTTTATGGATGTTGAGGCGTATTTGTGATGATGTGTCTGCCAGTATTTGTGTCTTTTCTTGCATCTGTGGTCGACTGTGAGACAGCAAAGCCAGGTCATCAGCGGTCTAAATCATTTAGAGGCCAATTCTTATATGAAATTTGTGAAAACTATGTTCCCTGTCATATTCATTTTATTTTGCAGGTTGTCAATGCAGTGTCATGTCATGTCATGTCAAATGCAGTGTATATGTCATGTCATGTCATGTCATGTCATGTGAAATGCAGTGTATATGTCATGTCAAATGCAGTGTATATGTCATGTCAAATGCAGTGTATATGTCATGGCATGTCATGTCAAATGCAGTGTATATGTCATGGCATGTCATGTCATGTCATGTGAAATGCAGTGTATATGCCATGTCTTGTCATGTCAAATGCAGTGTATATGTCATGTCATGTCATATCTTGTCATGTCATGTCATGTCATGTCATGTCTGTGGCTGATTACTTTGGAGCTCCAGATGTTCTTAAGTTGTATGAATGAAGCCCTTGCCTTGCCGATTCTGTCTCTGACATCTGCATCCGTTCCGCCCTGTTTATCGATGACACTGCCGAGGTATGTAAAGGCTTCTACTTCTTGAAGTGCTGTTCCCTCCCACTGAGTCTTCGTTGTTTGTGTTGACCTTGAGAAGTTTACTTTTTCCTTTATGGATGTTGAGGCCTATTTGTGATGATGTGTCTGCCTGTATTCTTGTCTTTTCTTGCATCTGTTGTCGACTGTGAGACAGCAAAGCCAGGTCATCAGCCGTCTAAATCATTTAGAGGCCAATTCTTATATGAAATTTGTGAAAACTATGTTCCCTGTCATATTCATTTTATTTTGCAGGTTGTCAATGCAGTGTCATGTCATGTCATGTCAAATGCAGTGTATATGTCATGTCATGTCATGTCATGTCATGTCTGTGGCTGATTACTTTGGAGCTCCAGATGTTCTTAAGTTGTATGAATGAAGCCCTTGCCTTGCCGATTCTGTCTCTGACATCTGCATCCGTTCCGCCCTGTTTATCGATGACACTGCCGAGGTATGTAAAGGCTTCTACTTCTTGAAGTGCTGTTCCCTCCCACTGAGTCTTCGTTGTTTGTGTTGACCTTGAGAAGTTTACTTTTTCCTTTATGGATGTTGAGGCGTATTTGTGATGATGTGTCTGCCAGTATTTGTGTCTTTTCTTGCATCTGTGGTCGACTGTGAGACAGCAAAGCCAGGTCATCAGCGGTCTAAATCATTTAGAGGCCAATTCTTATATGAAATTTGTGAAAACTATGTTCCCTGTCATATTCTTGTATGTTTGTAGTTGCTTGAGAGTCTTCTTCATTCTGCTTATATGCATGTTGCAGCTATTATGTGAAATGCAGTGTATTGCATGTCAATTCTGTGTTTTCTGTCAATCGTGTTTGTCATGCTGAGCAAGCATTATATGTCATGGCATGTCAGCGTCATGTGAAATGCATGTGTATATGCCATTCTTGCATGTAAATTGAGAGAAAAGTCATGTCCTGTCATATTTGCATTCTATTATGCAGTTGTGCATATTTGCAGTCAATGTTTTATTGTCATGTCAATGCTTGCATGTCATGTCCTGAATCGCATCCGTTCGCCCATCATGTCACTGCCAGTATGTAAAGGCTTCTACTTCTGAAGTGCTGTTCCTCTCACAGCTGTTTTGTTGCCATTAGCAGTTTACTTTTTTCCTTTATGGATGTTGAGGCCTATTTGTGATGATGTGTCTGCCAGTATTCTTGTCTTCTCTTCATCTGTTGTCATTTGTGAGTCAGCAAAGCCAGGTCTGCCTGGTGGTAATTACTGGGCCAATTTCTGAATTGTGAAAAACCATTTCCCTTCATTTGATCTTTCTTCTGCAGTTTCTGCCGTGTCTTCATGCCAGAATGCATGTTTGCATGATGCTTCTGCCATGATGTTTGTCACCTCAGAAGCAGTTTCTTTATGATGTTGTCTTTTTGTTTGTGCTGATTCTTGGTTTCTTAGTTTATGTGAGCTATGCCTCTGCTCTAAATCTATCGCCTCTTTTGATTACCGTTTCAGCTTTCTTTTGTTTGCGTTCCAATGAGTCTGTTGTTGTACTTGAGTATTTCTTATGAAATGAGGTTTTGTATTTCTGTCATGATTTGTTTTCATGCTGTCATGTCTGTGCATTATTAAGCCAGTGTTTAATTATTAATGAGCCATTCTTATGAATTTGGTACTATGTTCCCGTCACATGTTTATTTCTGTTGTCATGCAGTGTCTGTTCTTAGTGTGTTCTAGTTTCTGTTTGTGTTGACTGAGATTCATTTGTCCTTTAGCTTGTGCATGTCTATGCAGTTGCCATATTCTATTCTTCTGTCTGTTCTGCATGAGTGGCAGCTTGATTTAGGGTCCAATTATTTAGCATTTATGAATTAGACCTTGTTGCCTTCTGTTATTCATCTTCGGTTGTCATGAGGTCGTCAGAGGTATGTCAGTCATTTGAGTGATGTCTCTGTCGAATTCATGTTTGTTATCATTAATTTCAGTTTGTCATGTCATGTTGTCATATGTTGTCTGTGATGATTACTTGCAGTTCTGTCTTAATTGTATATGACATTCTTTCCGTTCCAACATCTGCATGTCCGTCTTATGTAGGCCATGGTATGTAAATTTATCTTTTCTGTCTTCTCATCTTCTTGCTGTTTGACCTTGAATTATTTTCCTTCATGTTTCGAGCCTTTGGTTGTGTCGCCAGTTCTTTTCTGCTCCTGCTATCTACAGTATATGTCTTCAGCCGTCTAATCTTTAGGATGTCTGTGAATGTGAGAATTTTCCCTTCTTTCTTTTTTGTCGGTTCCATGAGACATCTCATGGCTCATGGCTTTCGAGGTTGCCAATTCCAATTCCTTCTGTTTCCTTCACAGGTTTTATTTCAGTGCTCAGTATTCTGTCATGATTCTGCGGTTGCTGTGCCGCTTCCTCTCGCCAGTTGTTTCCATGAAGGCTTCCTGTTTTTGTATGGGTTTCTGTGTGTCCATCCACCCTCCTACTGTCTTCCGGTTTTGACTGTTCATGTGAGGTCATTTTGCTGCCTGGGTTTGGAGTTAATCGTTTAGTTTAATGAAGCCCTTCCTTGCTTATTCTGGTTTGTTGCCTCCCGTTCCGCATTTATGGAGATGTTGGAGTTGGATGTTCTACCTTACGGCGTTCCTCTCATGAGTCTCTGTTTTGTGTTGATGACCTTGTCTTTCCTTTAGGATGTTGAGCTATTTGATTGCTCTGCTATTCCTGCGTTTCTTAGGCTCTTTCTTAATGTGACATCAAGCCTTCTTGCTATTCTGTTGACCATTTTATTTACCTTTATGATTGATCCTTGTATGATGCTTCTATTCTTGTCGTTTCCTCATGTATTCATGTCAGTGAAACAGTGTATTGTCTGTCTTTATGAATTGAGGCCTATTGTATGTATTTCAAATTCTGTATATTCTTCATCTTTCAGTTCATGCAGTGTGGCGATTCTTTGGGTCCAAATGTTTTAAGTTGTTATGAACCTTCTTGCCGATTATATTCTGTCATTTCATCCGTTCTGCATTTTATCGTGATCATGTCATCATGTCATGGCTGACTGTTATGCTGTTCCCGTCCATGAGTTTCGTTGTATGTGTCCTTGCATTTCTATTTCATTTATGGATGTTGGCCTATTGTTATCGATGTCTTGCCGATTTTGTAGTTTCTTCTCTTTAAGTGCTGTTGACAGCAAAGCCGGCTGCGGCTAACATTTAGAGGCCAATTCTCCTTTAAATTTGGAAACTATTTTCCTGTCATATTCTTCTATTTTGAGGTTGTCATGCACTGTTCTGTATGTATAGCCAGGTATGGTCTATGCATTTGAGGCCAATTCTATGTGAATTTGTCCTTCCTGTCTTTCTTCCATTTAGTTTCCATACAGCAAGCTCTGTTAGTCGTGTCGAGGTCCCTGGCCAATTCTTGGGCCAGATCCCTTCTTTTGCCTTTGTTCCATCTAAGGCCTACCAGGGTGCTGGTATGGTCCGTAGGTCGTCGACATCTCCTTGCTGCTCTCCTTCCAAGTTTTGCCTGTTTCTCCATCATTTGCTGACTGTTCTGGAGTGTTGTCAACCCCTCGGCAGTTTTTGAATTTTCACTTTTTTATTGTCTCTTGGTTGCCTCAGTTCTGATGTAGTGTATGGTTTTAGGACCTGAAGAGCTGCTTTGTCCGTGCTTTTTTATGCTCCTGATGTTCTCACGTTGAACGTAGTTGCTATCGTTTCTGTTGAATTAAGATCGTTCCGCCCTTTTCGGATCTTGCGAGGTTGAAGGCTTATATTTTAAGTGCCTTTCCGCCGAGTCTCTTGTTTTGTTGACCTTGAGAGTTTACTTTGTTCACTGCGATGTTGAGGCTATATTTTGAAGTGTTTCTGCCTTCTTCTGTTTGTTGAACGCATCCTTTTCCCTTTTGTTTAATCATTTGAGGATGTAGTGAATTCTGAAATTGTTCCCTGTCATTTCTTCTGTTTTGCGTTGACCATGCAGTATTGTCTTCTTTATGGCATCTTTTGTATGTCGTGTCTAGTTTGTCATATTCGCTTTTGCGGCTTGTCATGCTACCAGTTATTCAATCAGCCCGTTGTTGCATGTCTGTGGCCCTGCGCAGCTATTTTCGGCCGCTCCTCTTTTTGCTTGTGTCATTATGGGTTCAGCCCTGTCTGTGATGGTTTCGGAGTCCTGCGCCACTATCCCCTTGCTCATCTCCTCTTCCCGGTTTTGTCCTTGCCAGATCTGTATGTCTGGTTGGCGAGTGTGTGTAAGATCCACCCAGGCTTTTTTGCATGCTTTCTTTTGTTTTTTCTGGTTAGTCATGTCTGTGATAGGTAGTGGTTGTTTGATTCACTAGGCAGTTGTTTTGATCTTGGCTTTGTTCTTTCGGTTCAGTGTTCTCCGTCTGTGACAGTAAGCCTTGCTTCTGATTTGGAATTAAGATCTCCTTTCCGCTGTTTATGATGTCTTTGCCGAGTATGTGTCTTGTTTCTGAAGCTTTGCCTGCATAGTTTGGTTGTATGTGTGACCTTGAAGTTCTTTGTCCTCTGTGTTGATGTCTATTCGTGATGTTCTTAAGTTTTTCCTGCTCTTCTTCTGTTTGCTTGACTTAGCAGGTCTTTCCCTTTATGATTGATTCAGCCATATGTGTCCATTTGATAAAATCTTTTCCCTGCATTTTCGCTTTGGGTTGACCAGCATTAGGTCTATCTTTATAGTCCATGTCTTTGTATGTTGTGACTATTTTTGTGTCTTTCATTGTTTTGTTGTTGTGAAGCATTTCTTGCCATTCAGGCTCTGACATTGAGCTTCTTCTTGTATTCTTGAAGCTCAGTTGTAGGTTCTTTTTATGTGCGTTGCCTCTAGTCTGGTGTGATTCTGTCCTTCAGCTGTAATTCATGCTTGTGGTATGTTAGGCTCATTTCTTAAGTCGTATCTGCCTTGTTCTTGTCGTTTCTGTTGACTAGCAACCTTTTCCCTTTGTGTAGATGATCCATGGAATGTATGTCTGCATTATAAGTTGTTCCCTCTATTGATCTTGTTGATGTATGCCAGGTTACTTATCATTTGGCTATGTCATTGAGTTTATGACATTATTCTTCATTTCATTCATTTGTGAATGAGAATGTCATGCATTTGTCATCAATCATGTAAGTCCAGTTTATGTCATGTCATGATGTCATGTCATGTCATGTTGTGTGTTACTTGGTCAGCATGTTCTTCATGTCAGTATATCATGTCATGCATATCATGTCATGTCATGTCATGCATTCACCTGTTCTGATACTTTGAGCAGTGATGTAGTTTATAATGAAGCCATACCTGCATCAGTCTGACATGCATGTCGCCATGTCATGCATGACATGGCGATACTGAAGCTCCTCTATACATGACATAATGACTTGAAACCTCTGATATGACATGACATGCATGAGTAGCATGTTTGTCATGACTACTGCATTCCAAATGCCATATACTGCATGACATCAAATGAATCATGTCATGTCATGTGAATGCAGTGTATGTCATGGCATGTCATGCATGCAGTGTTAGTATGTATAAACTGTATTGCATCTGACATTCATGTCAGTCTGTTATCGATTTTTGAGTCAGATGTCTTTATGTCTAATGAAGTGCTTTCCTGCCATGGTCTCGTTTGTCAGTTCAGCTTTATTTTTGCTTTTGGATGTTGTATGGCTCAGATGTTCATGGTGTTCCTCTTTTCTTGCTTGTTTGCTGTTGACAGCAGTCCGTTCGCTTTGATCTTGAGGCCTATGTGATTTAGCATATTCTTGTCTTTTTCATCTTTGTCGCTTGTCAGATTGCCAGGTTCATGCGTTATCATTTAGATGTATGCATGTATGATGTCTTGTCCTGCCTATTCTTCTTTCTCAGGTTGTAAGCCAGGCATTCATCAGTCATTCATTATGTAGCCATTCATGTCCGTATGGGCCTAGGCCGTTGCTTCTTGGCCGGCTCTTCTTGGCTTTGGTTCCATTATTTGCCTCTTGCCTGTCTGTCTGGTCCTGTCGGGTGCTCCAGGATCCCCTTCCTGCCTCTCTTCCTTTGGCTTTGGCTTCCATTAGGCCAGTCATTAGCGCTGGTCTGGGCTTGGTGTGTGAGGTCACCTCGCCTTTTTTATGTCTTCTCCTTTTTTTTGCCTGTGGTTCCATCGGCTGCTGTGATATTGTATGGTTTGTGTGATCGCCAAAGCAGTCTTTTCGTTGTCTTTTCCAGTTTCTCTGTTGTCCTCCAGGATCTGACGTGAGATATTGGCTGATGTTGAATTGACCGTCTCAGCTTTGTTTATCGGCTTTTTTGGTTCAATGGTCTTATTGTTGAAGGGCCTCCTGAGATTTGGTTTGATTTGATTGAGAGCTAGTTTTCCTTTAGCTGTTGGGCATTTGGTCATGTTCTTGCGTATGTTGCTCTTCTGTCTGTTGTTCTGTGAACTTGAAACCGTTCTTCGCCTTAATTTTGGCCATTTTATAGTTATCTGAGAACTGTTTCCCTTCATTGTTCTTCTTTGTGAGTTGAACCAGTAATAGTCTTATCATTTGAGGCCATTCTTATGATCTTTGCCAATCCTTGTCTTTCTTCTTTTTCAGTGTAATGCAATCAGCGCTCTGCTTGTCATGTCATGGTGCATAGGCGTTGACCACTGTCCGCCAGAGTCTCTGCCCTGGGCTTTCTCTCAGTTATTTCATATTAGCCTGCTCTGTTGATTCGTCGAGGTCCCTGCCCAGGTATTCTTGGGCCGGCCTTTCCTGCTTTATGTCTGTTCAGTCTGGCCGTTGGTTGGTCTGGGTTCCGATGCTTGGCCACCACCCCTCCTTGAGTCTCTCCCGGTTTTCCGTTTTGCCAAGATCCTTCTGCTGATGTTCTGGCCAGGTCTGGCCAGTTTCCGCCAGGCATTTCTTTGAATTTGGCTTTGTTTAAGTTTGGCCTGCCCGTGTCTGAACCGTAGTGTTTTCTTCTCTTGTTGGATTAAGGCTGAGCTTGTCGCCGTGTTTTGGAGTCTTTGTCTAGTTTTGCCGGATGCTTCTTGCCGCTTCTGGCTTATCTGATCGTTCGCCCTGTTTTCTGCTGCGTGTCATCCAGCTCTCTGCCAGTTTTGTTGACCTCCAGGTTGTTGTTTTGTTGCCTTGAGAGTTTCTTTTACTTAGTGTTTTAGTTGTTGAGAGTTCTTCCGATTCTGTTTTCTGCATCTGTTGCCTGTACAGAAATCCGGTATTAACGGTTCACTTTGACAATTTTCGTCATTGAGTCTAATATTTTGCGCCATTTAATTTATTTTGCATATGTTTGCGATATATGTCATGTTGTCAGTTCTTGCGTATAACCTTGCATTCACGTCAGTCCTGTCCTGGGCTTTCCTCATATCCAGAGCCCTCTGTTATTCCAGTAAGTTTCCGCCGGTATTCGTGTCGGTGTCTTGCCTTGTATTCAGGCCTCCTGTGGTCTCTAACGTGGTTCCGGTGTGGTCAACTTCGGGCTTTCCTTGTTTCTCCACAGGTCTTCTGTTCTCTGCCAAGTTGTTGAGACCTGTTCTGGCCAGTGTTTAGATTCGCCTCGGCGTTCTTTTAAGTTGCCTCTTTGTTATTTCGTTTGGTTGTCCTCGTCTTAACCGTACGGTCTTGGTTTCTTCGAGGTTTTGACTGTCTTGTCCGGATTTGTTTCTGAATCTCCAGGGTGTTCTTAAGATTCAGAGTTGTTTGCCGAATTCTGTCTGATCTGATCGTTCGCCTGTTTACGATCCGACCGAGTATGATATGTTCTACTTCTGAATGTAAGTTTGCCTTCTGAGCTTGTTTTTTTGACCTGAGATGTTTATTTGCTTGAAGTTTGCGTCCTTTTGTGTTGAGCCTGTATCTTGTGTCTGTTTTGCTTGCCTGTACACAAGCCGTATTCAGCGGTCTAAATCATTTAGAGGCCAATTCTTATGTGAAATTTGAGAAAACTATGTTCCCTGTCATATTCATTCTATTTTGCAGGTTGTCAATGCAGTTTATGTCATGTCATGTCATGTCATGTGATGTCATGTCATGTCTGTGGCTGATTTCTTTGGAGCTCCAGATGTTCTTAAGTTGTATGAATGAAGCCCTTGCCTTGCCGATTCTGGCTCTGACATCTGCATCCGTTCCGCCCTGTTTATCGATGACACTGCCGAGGTATGTAAAGGCTTCTACTTCTTGAAGTGCTGTTCCCTCCCACTGAGTCTTCGTTGTTTGTGTTGACCTTGAGAAGTTTACTTTTTCCTTTATGGATGTTGAGGCCTATTTGTGATGATGTGTCTGCCAGTATTCTTGTCTTTTCTTGCATCTGTTGTCGACTGTGAGACAGCAAAGCCAGGTCATCAGCGGTCTAAATTATTTAGAGGCCAATTCTTATGTGAAATTTGAGAAAACTATGTTCCCTGTCATATTCATTCTATTTTGCAGGTTGTCAATGCAGTGTCATGTCATGTCATGTCATGTCATGTCATGTCATGGTGCATAGGCCGTTGACCACTGTCCGCCAGAGTCCTCTGTCCTGGGCTTTCCTCTCCAGTTATTTCCATATTAGCCTGCTCTGCTTGATGTCCGTGTCGAGGTCCCTGCGCCAGGTATTCTTGGGCCGGCCTCTCCTTCTTTTGCCTTGTGGGTTCCATCTAAGGGCCTGCCTGGTGGTGCTGGTACTGGGTTTCCGGAGTGTGTGGCCAAACCATCCACTTCTCTTGATCTCTTCTTCCACAGGTTTTTGACCTGCTCTCTGCCAGAGATCATTGTAGCTGATGATATCTGGCCAGTGGATGTTTAAGATCCGCCTCAGGCAGTTGTTTATGAATGTTTGTACTTTTGTTATTGTCGTCTTGGTTGTCCTCCACGGCTCTGAACCGTACAGGAGTATTGGTTTGATGTTGGAATTGAAGAGTCTGAGCTTTGTCCGCCGGCTGATTTCTTTGGAGCTCCAGATGTTCTTAAGTTGTATGAAGGAAGCCCTTGCCTTGCCGATTCTGGCTCTGACATCTGCATCCGTTCCGCCCTGTTTATCGATCACACTGCCGAGGTATGTAAAGGCTTCTACTTCTTGAAGTGCTGTTCCCTCCCACTGAGTCTTCGTTGTTTGTGTTGACCTTGAGAAGTTTACTTTTTCCTTTATGGATGTTGAGGCCTATTTGTGATGATGTGTCTGCCAGTATTCTTGTCTTTTCTTGCATCTGTTGTTCACTGTGAGACAGCAAAGCCAGGTCATCAGCAGTCTAAATCATTTAGAGGCCAATTCTTATGTGAAATTTGAGAAAACTATGTTCCCTGTCATATTCATTCTATTTTGCAGGTTGTCAATGCAGTATATGTGTCATGTCATGTCAAGTCATGTCATTTCATGTCAAATGAAGTGTATATGTCATTTCATGTCAAATGACGTGTATATATCATGTCATGTCATGTCGCCGCTTAGGCCGTTGACCACAGTCCGCCAGAGTCCTCTTTCCTGGGCTATATTCATTCTATTTTGCAGGTAGTCAATGCAGTATATGTGTCATGTCATGTCATGTCATGGAATGGCATGTCATGTCATTCCATGTCATGTCATGCCTTGTGATGTCATGTCATGTCATGTCAATGCAGTGTATATGTCATGTCATGTCATGTACACTGCATTGACATGACATGACATGACATGACATGACATGACATGACATGACACTGCATTGACAACCTGCAAAATAGAATGAATATGACAGGGAACAGCTCCAGATGTTCTTAAGTTGTATGAATGAAGCCCTTGCCTTGCCGATTCTGGCTCTGACATCTGCATCCGTTCCGCCCTGTTTATCGATGACACTGCCGAGGTATGTAAAGGCTTCTACTTCTTGAAGTGCTGTTCTATCCCACTGAGTCTTCGTTGTTTGTGTTGACCTTGAGAAGTTTACTTTTTCCTTTATGGATGTTGAGGCCTATTTGTGATGATGTGTCTGCCAGTATTCTTGTCTTTTCTTGCATCTGTTGTTCACTGTGAGACGGCGAAGCCAGGTCATCAGCGGTCTAAATCATTTAGAGGCCAATTCTTATGTGAAATTTGAGAAAACTATGTTCCCTGTCATATTCATTCTATTTTGCAGGTTGTCAATGCAGTTTATGTGTCATGTCATGTCATGTCATGTCATGTCATGTCATGTCTGTGGCTGATTTCTTTGAAGCTCCAGATGTTCTTAAGTTGTATGAATGAAGCCCTTGCCTTGCCGATTCTGGCTCTGACATCTGCATCCGTTCCGCCCTGTTTATCGATGACACTGCCGAGGTATGTAAAGGCTTCTACTTCTTAAAGTGCTGTTCCCTCCCATTGAGTCTTCGTTGTTTGTGTTGACCTTGAGAAGTTAACTTTTTCCTTTGTGGATGTTGAGGCCTATTTGTGATGATGTGTCTGCCAGTATTCTTGTCTTTTCTTGCATCTGTTGTCGACTGTGAGACAGCAAAGCCAGGTCATCAGCGGTCTAAATCATTTAGAGGCCAATTCTTATGTGAAATTTGAGAAAACTATGTTCCCTGTCATATTCATTCTATTTTGCAGGTTGTCAATGCAGTTATGACATGCATGTCATGTCATGCATGTAAATCATTGTATATGTCATGTCATGTCAACATGTTGCATGTCATGTCAATCATTTGTGGTTGTTATTTGAGCTAGATGTCATTATGTATGATGAAGCATGCTTGCGATTGGCATGTGAATCTGCTCGTGCTGTTTTCGTCATGCTGTGTTAAGTCCAATGTATAATTTACATGAACCTGCTTGCACGTTACTGCTGACAGCGATGTCAGGCTGTACAGATGACATTCCATGACATACATATACTGCATTGACATCTACATATACATGCATGATGACATGCATGTACAATGTCTGATGCATGAACATGATATTCATGACATGACAAATGCAGTTATGTCATGCATGTAATCATGTCATGTCTGTGTAATGCAGGTAATGTCATTTTTCATGTCAAATGCAGCTGTTTGCCGATTGTGCATCTGTCATGTCCTTTGTCGTGTACTGCGACTATGTAAAGGTTACTTGAAGCTTCTTGCTCAGTTAGTTGAATGAAGCCCTTGCCTTGCCGATTCTGGCTCTGACATCTGCATCCGTTCCGCCCTGTTTATCGATGACACTGCCGAGCTATGTAAAGGCTTCTACTTCTTGAAGTGCTGTTCCCTCCCACTGAGTCTTCGTTGTTTGTGTTGACCTTGAGAAGTTTACTTTTTCCTTTATGGATGTTGAGGCCTATTGTGATGATGTGTCTGCCAGTATTCTTGTCTTTTCTTGCATCTGTTGTCGACTGTGAGACAGCAAAGCCAGGTCATCAGCGGTCTAAATCATTTAGAGGCCAATTCTTATGTGAAATTTGAGAAAACTATGTTCCCTGTCATATTCATTCTATTTTGCAGGTTGTCAATGCAGTGTCATGTCATGTCATGTCATGTCATGTCATGTCATGTCATGTCATGTCATGTCATGGTGCATAGGCCGTTGACCACTGTCCGCCAGAGTCCTCTGCCCTGGGCTTTCCTCTCCAGTTATTTCCATATTAGCCTGCTCTGCTTGATGTCCGTGTCGAGGTCCCTGCGCCAGGTATTCTTGGGCCGGCCTCTCCTTCTTTTGCCTTGTGGGTTCCATCTAAGGGCCTGCCTGGTGGTGCTGGTACTGGGTTTCCGGAGTGTGTGGCCAAACCATCCCCTTCTCTTGATCTCTTCTTCCACAGGTTTTTGACCTGTTCTCTGCCAGAGATCATTGTAGCTGATGATATCTGGCCAGTGGATGTTTAAGATCCGCCTCAGGCAGTTGTTTATGAATGTTTGTACTTTTGTTATTGTCGTCTTGGTTGTCCTCCACGGCTCTGAACCGTAGAGGAGTATTGGTTTGATGTTGGAATTGAAGAGTCTGAGCTTTGTCCGCCGGCTGATTTCTTTGGAGCTCCAGATGTTCTTAAGTTGTATGAAGGAAGCACTTGCCTTGCCGATTCTGGCTCTGACATCTGCATCCGTTCCGCCCTGTTTATCGATGACACTGCCGAGGTATGTAAAGGCTTCTACTTCTTGAAGTGCTGTTCCCTCCCACTGAGTCTTCGTTGTTTGTGTTGACCTTGAGAAGTTTACTTTTTCCTTTATGGATGTTGAGGCCTATTTGTGATGATGTGTCTGCCAGTATTCTTGTCTTTTCTTGCATCTGTTGTTCACTGTGAGACAGCAAAGCCAGGTCATCAGCCGTCTAAATCATTTAGAGGCCAATTCTTATGTTAAATTTGAGAAAACTATTTTCCCTGTCATATTCATTCTATTTTGCAGGTTGTCAATGCAGTATATATGTCATGTCATGTCATGTCATGTCGCGTCGCATAAGCCGTTGACCACAGTCCGCCAGAGTCCTCTGTCCTGGGCTTTCCTCTCCAGTTATATCCATATCAGCCCGCTCTGCTTGATGTCCGTGTCGAGGTCCCTGCGCCAGGTATTCGTGGGCCGGCCTCTCCTTCTTTTGCCTTGTGGGTTCCATCTAAGGGCCTGCCTGGTGGTGCTGGTACTGGGTTTCCGGAGTGTGTGGCCAAACCATCCACTTCTCTTGATCTCTTCTTCCACAGGTTTTTGACCTGTTCTCTGCCAGAGATCATTGTTGATGATGATATCTGGCCAGTGGATGTTTAAGATCCGCCTCAGGCAGTTGTTTATGAATGTTTGTACTTTTGTTATTGTCGTCTTGGTTGTCCTCCACGTCTCTGAACCGTACAGGAGTATTGGTTTGATGTTGGAATTGAAGAGTCTGAGCTTTGTCCGCCGGCTGATTTCTTTGAAGCTCCAGATGTTCTTAAGATGTATGAATGAAGCCCTTGCCTTGCCGATTCTGGCTCTGACATCTGCATCCGTTCCGCCCTGTTTATCGATGACACTGCCGAGGTATGTAAAGGCTTCTACTTCTTGAAGTGCTTTTCCCTGCCACTGAGTCTTCGTTGTTTGTGTTGACCTTGAGAAGTTTACTTTTTCCTTTATGGATGTTGAGGCCATTTGTGATGTTGTGTCTGCCAGTATTTGTGTCTTTTCTTGCATCTGTTGTCGCCTGTGAGACAGCAAAGCCAGGTCATCAGCGGTCTAAATCATTTAGAGGCCAATTCTTATGTGAAATTTGAGAAAACTATGTTCCCTGTCATATTCATTCTATTTTGCAGGTTGTCAATGCAGTTTATGTCATGTCATGTCATGTCATGTGATGTCATGTCATGTCTGTGGCTGATTTCTTTGGAGCTCCAGATGTTCTTAAGTTGTATGAATGAAGCCCTTGCCTTGCCGATTCTGGCTCTGACATCTGCATCCGTTCCGCCCTGTTTATCGATGACACTGCCGAGGTATGTAAAGGCTTCTACTTCTTGAAGTGCTGTTCCCTCCCACTGAGTCTTCGTTGTTTGTGTTGACCTTGAGAAGTTTACTTTTTCCTTTATGGATGTTGAGGCCTATTTGTGATGATGTGTCTGCCAGTATTCTTGTCTTTTCTTGCATCTGTTGTCGACTGTGAGACAGCAAAGCCAGGTCATCAGCGGTCTAAATTATTTAGAGGCCAATTCTTATGTGAAATTTGAGAAAACTATGTTCCCTGTCATATTCATTCTATTTTGCAGGGTTGTCAATGCAGTGTCATGTCATGTCATGTCATGTCATGTCATGTCATGGTGCATAGGCCGTTGACCACTGTCCGCCAGAGTCCTCTGTCCTGGGCTTTCCTCTCCAGTTATTTCCATATTAGCCTGCTCTGCTTGATGTCCGTGTCGAGGTCCCTGCGCCAGGTATTCTTGGCCGGCCTCTCCTTCTTTTGCCTTGTGGGTTCCATCTAAGGGCCTGCCTGGTGGTGCTGGTACTGGGTTTCCGGAGTGTGTGGCCAAACCATCCACTTCTCTTGATCTCTTCTTCCACAGGTTTTTGACCTGCTCTCTGCCAGAGATCATTGTAGCTGATGATATCTGGCCAGTGGATGTTTAAGATCCGCCTCAGGCAGTTGTTTATGAATGTTTGTACTTTTGTTATTGTCGTCTTGGTTGTCCTCCACGGCTCTGAACCGTACAGGAGTATTGGTTTGATGTTGGAATTGAAGAGTCTGAGCTTTGTCCGCCGGCTGATTTCTTTGGAGCTCCAGATGTTCTTAAGTTGTATGAAGGAAGCCCTTGCCTTGCCGATTCTGGCTCTGACATCTGCATCCGTTCCGCCCTGTTTATCGATCACACTGCCGAGGTATGTAAAGGCTTCTACTTCTTGAAGTGCTGTTCCCTCCCACTGAGTCTTCGTTGTTTGTGTTGACCTTGAGAAGTTTACTTTTTCCTTTATGGATGTTGAGGCCTATTTGTGATGATGTGTCTGCCAGTATTCTTGTCTTTTCTTGCATCTGTTGTTCACTGTGAGACAGCAAAGCCAGGTCATCAGCCGTCTAAATCATTTAGAGGCCAATTCTTATGTGAAATTTGAGAAAACTATGTTCCCTGTCATATTCATTCTATTTTGCAGGTTGTCAATGCAGTATATGTGTCATGTCATGTCAAGTCATGTCATTTCATGTCAAATGAAGTGTATATGTCATTTCATGTCAAATGACGTGTATATATCATGTCATGTCATGTCGCCGCTTAGGCCGTTGACCACAGTCCGCCAGAGTCCTCTTTCCTGGGCTATATTCATTCTATTTTGCAGGTAGTCAATGCAGTATATGTGTCATGTCATGTCATGTCATGGAATGGCATGTCATGTCATTCCATGTCATGTCATGCCTTGTGATGTCATGTCATGTCATGTCAATGCAGTGTATATGTCATGTCATGTCATGTACACTGCATTGACATGACATGACATGACATGACATGACATGACATGACATGACACTGCATTGACAACCTGCAAAATAGAATGAATATGACAGGGAACAGCTCCAGATGTTCTTAAGTTGTATGAATGAAGCCCTTGCCTTGCCGATTCTGGCTCTGACATCTGCATCCGTTCCGCCCTGTTTATCGATGACACTGCCGAGGTATGTAAAGGCTTCTACTTCTTGAAGTGCTGTTCTATCCCACTGAGTCTTCGTTGTTTGTGTTGACCTTGAGAAGTTTACTTTTTCCTTTATGGATGTTGAGGCCTATTTGTGATGATGTGTCTGCCAGTATTCTTGTCTTTTCTTGCATCTGTTGTTCACTGTGAGACGGCGAAGCCAGGTCATCAGCGGTCTAAATCATTTAGAGGCCAATTCTTATGTGAAATTTGAGAAAACTATGTTCCCTGTCATATTCATTCTATTTTGCAGGTTGTCAATGCAGTTTATGTGTCATGTCATGTCATGTCATGTCATGTCATGTCATGTCTGTGGCTGATTTCTTTGAAGCTCCAGATGTTCTTAAGTTATATGAATGAAGCCCTTGCCTTGCCGATTCTGGCTCTGACATCTGCATCCGTTCCGCCCTGTTTATCGATGACACTGCCGAGGTATGTAAAGGCTTCTACTTCTTAAAGTGCTGTTCCCTCCCATTGAGTCTTCGTTGTTTGTGTTGACCTTGAGAAGTTAACTTTTTCCTTTGTGGATGTTGAGGCCTATTTGTGATGATGTGTCTGCCAGTATTCTTGTCTTTTCTTGCATCTGTTGTCGACTGTGAGACAGCAAAGCCAGGTCATCAGCGGTCTAAATCATTTAGAGGCCAATTCTTATGTGAAATTTGAGAAAACTATGTTCCCTGTCATATTCATTCTATTTTGCAGGTTGTCAATGCAGTGTCATGACATGTCATGTCATGTCATGTCATGTCAAATGCAGTGTATATGTCATGTCATGTCATGTCATGTCATGTCATGTGAAATGCAGTGTATATGTCATGTCTTGTCATGTCAAATGCAGTGTATATGTCATGTCATGTCATATCATGTCATGTCATGTCATGTCATGTCATGTCTGTGGCTGATTACTTTGGAGCTCCAGATGTTCTTAAGTTGTATGAATGAAGCCCTTGCCTTGCCGATTCTGGCTCTGACATCTGCATCCGTTCCGCCCTGTTTATCGATGACACTGCCGAGGTATGTAAAGGCTTCTACTACATGACATGACATAACATGACATATACACTGCATTGACATGACATGACATGACATGACAAGGCATGACATGGCATGGCATGACATGACATGACATTCCATGACATGACACATATACTGCATTGACAACCTGCAAAATAGAATCATGTCATGTCATGTGAAATGCAGTGTATATGTCATGTCTTGTCATGTCAAATGCAGTGTATATGTCATGTCATGTCAAATGCAGTGTATATGTCATGTCATGTCATGTCATGTCATGTCTGTGGCTGATTTCTTTGGAGCTCCAGATGTTCTTAAGTTGTATGAATGAAGCCCTTGCCTTGCCGATTCTGGCTCTGACATCTGCATCCGTTCCGCCCTGTTTATCGATGACACTGCCGAGCTATGTAAAGGCTTCTACTTCTTGAAGTGCTGTTCCCTCCCACTGAGTCTTCGTTGTTTGTGTTGACCTTGAGAAGTTTACTTTTTCCTTTATGGATGTTGAGGCCTATTGTGATGATGTGTCTGCCAGTATTCTTGTCTTTTCTTGCATCTGTTGTCGACTGTGAGACAGCAAAGCCAGGTCATCAGCGGTCTAAATCATTTAGAGGCCAATTCTTATGTGAAATTTGAGAAAACTATGTTCCCTGTCATATTCATTCTATTTTGCAGGTTGTCAATGCAGTGTCATGTCATGTCATGTCATGTCATGTCATGTCATGTCATGTCATGTCATGTCATGGTGCATAGGCCGTTGACCACTGTCCGCCAGAGTCCTCTGCCCTGGGCTTTCCTCTCCAGTTATTTCCATATTAGCCTGCTCTGCTTGATGTCCGTGTCGAGGTCCCTGCGCCAGGTATTCTTGGGCCGGCCTCTCCTTCTTTTGCCTTGTGGGTTCCATCTAAGGGCCTGCCTGGTGGTGCTGGTACTGGGTTTCCGGAGTGTGTGGCCAAACCATCCCCTTCTCTTGATCTCTTCTTCCACAGGTTTTTGACCTGTTCTCTGCCAGAGATCATTGTAGCTGATGATATCTGGCCAGTGGATGTTTAAGATCCGCCTCAGGCAGTTGTTTATGAATGTTTGTACTTTTGTTATTGTCGTCTTGGTTGTCCTCCACGGCTCTGAACCGTAGAAGAGTATTGGTTTGATGTTGGAATTGAAGAGTCTGAGCTTTGTCCGCCGGCTGATTTCTTTGGAGCTCCAGATGTTCTTAAGTTGTATGAAGGAAGCACTTGCCTTGCCGATTCTGGCTCTGACATCTGCATCCGTTCCGCCCTGTTTATCGATGACACTGCCGAGGTATGTAAAGGCTTCTACTTCTTGAAGTGCTGTTCCCTCCCACTGAGTCTTCGTTGTTTGTGTTGACCTTGAGAAGTTTACTTTTTCCTTTATGGATGTTGAGGCCTATTTGTGATGATGTGTCTGCCAGTATTCTTTTCTTTTCTTGCATCTGTTGTTCACTGTGAGACAGCAAAGCCAGGTCATCAGCCGTCTAAATCATTTAGAGGCCAATTCTTATGTTAAATTTGAGAAAACTATTTTCCCTGTCATATTCATTCTATTTTGCAGGTTGTCAATGCAGTATATATGTCATGTCATGTCATGTCATGTCGCGTCGCATAGGCCGTTGACCACAGTCCGCCAGAGTCCTCTGTCCTGGGCTTTCCTCTCCAGTTATATCCATATCAGCCCGCTCTGCTTGATGTCCGTGTCGAGGTCCCTGCGCCAGGTATTCGTGGGCCGGCCTCTCCTTCTTTTGCCTTGTGGGTTCCATCTAAGGGCCTGCCTGGTGGTGCTGGTACTGGGTTTCCGGAGTGTGTGGCCAAACCATCCACTTCTCTTGATCTCTTCTTCCACAGGTTTTTGACCTGTTCTCTGCCAGAGATCATTGTTGATGATGATATCTGGCCAGTGGATGTTTAAGATCCGCCTCAGGCAGTTGTTTATGAATGTTTGTACTTTTGTTATTGTCGTCTTGGTTGTCCTCCACGTCTCTGAACCGTACAGGAGTATTGGTTTGATGTTGGAATTGAAGAGTCTGAGCTTTGTCCGCCGGCTGATTTCTTTGAAGCTCCAGACGTTCTTAAGATGTATGAATGAAGCCCTTGCCTTGCCGATTCTGGCTCTGACATCTGCATCCGTTCCGCCCTGTTTATCGATGACACTGCCGAGGTATGTAAAGGCTTCTACTTCTTGAAGTGCTTTTCCCTGCCACTGAGTCTTCGTTGTTTGTGTTGACCTTGAGAAGTTTACTTTTTCCTTTATGGATGTTGAGGCCATTTGTGATGTTGTGTCTGCCAGTATTTGTGTCTTTTCTTGCATCTGTTGTCGCCTGTGAGACAGCAAAGCCAGGTCATCAGCGGTCTAAATCATTTAGAGGCCATTTAGATGTGAAATTTGAGAAAACTATGTTCCCTGTCATATTCATTCTATTTTGCAGGTTGTCAATGCAGTTTATGTCATGTCATGTCATGTCATGTGATGTCATGTCATGTCTGTGGCTGATTTCTTTGGAGCTCCAGATGTTCTTAAGTTGTATGAATGAAGCCCTTGCCTTGCCGATTCTGGCTCTGACATCTGCATCCGTTCCGCCCTGTTTATCGATGACACTGCCGAGGTATGTAAAGGCTTCTACTTCTTGAAGTGCTGTTCCCTCCCACTGAGTCTTCGTTGTTTGTGTTGACCTTGAGAAGTTTACTTTTTCCTTTATGGATGTTGAGGCCTATTTGTGATGATGTGTCTGCCAGTATTCTTGTCTTTTCTTGCATCTGTTGTCGACTGTGAGACAGCAAAGCCAGGTCATCAGCGGTCTAAATTATTTAGAGGCCAATTCTTATGTGAAATTTGAGAAAACTATGTTCCCTGTCATATTCATTCTATTTTGCAGGTTGTCAATGCAGTGTCATGTCATGTCATGTCATGTCATGTCATGTCATGTCATGGTGCATAGGCCGTTGACCACTGTCCGCCAGAGTTCTCTGTCCTGGGCTTTCCTCTCCAGTTATTTCCATATTAGCCTGCTCTGCTTGATGTCCGTGTCGAGGTCCCTGCGCCAGGTATTCTTGGGCCGGCCTCTCCTTCTTTTGCCTTTTGGGTTCCATCTAAGGGCCTGCCTGGTGGTGCTGGTACTGGGTTTCCGGAGTGTGTGGCCAAACCATCCACTTCTCTTGATCTCTTCTTCCACAGGTTTTTGACCTGCTCTCTGCCAGAGATCATTGTAGCTGATGATATCTGGCCAGTGGATGTTTAAGATCCGCCTCAGGCAGTTGTTTATGAATGTTTGTACTTTTGTTATTGTCGTCTTGGTTGTCCTCCACGGCTCTGAACCGTACAGGAGTATTGGTTTGATGTTGGAATTGAAGAGTCTGAGCTTTGTCCGCCGGCTGATTTCTTTGGAGCTCCAGATGTTCTTAAGTTGTATGAAGGAAGCCCTTGCCTTGCCGATTCTGGCTCTGACATCTGCATCCATTCCGCCCTGTTTATCGATCACACTGCCGAGGTATGTAAAGGCTTCTACTTCTTGAAGTGCTGTTCCCTCCCACTGAGTCTTCGTTGTTTGTGTTGACCTTGAGAAGTTTACTTTTTCCTTTATGGATGTTGAGGCCTATTTGTGATGATGTGTCTGCCAGTATTCTTGTCTTTTCTTGCATCTGTTGTTCACTGTGAGACAGCAAAGCCAGGTCATCAGCCGTCTAAATCATTTAGAGGCCAATTCTTATGTGAAATTTGAGAAAACTATGTTCCCTGTCATATTCATTCTATTTTGCAGGTTGTCAATGCAGTATATGTGTCATGTCATGTCAAGTCATGTCATTTCATGTCAAATGAAGTGTATATGTCATTTCATGTCAAATGACGTGTATATATCATGTCATGTCATGTCGCCGCTTAGGCCGTTGACCACAGTCCGCCAGAGTCCTCTTTCCTGGGCTATATTCATTCTATTTTGCAGGTAGTCAATGCAGTATATGTGTCATGTCATGTCATGTCATGGAATGGCATGTCATGTCATTCCATTTCATGTCATGCCTTGTGATGTCATGTCATGTCATGTCAATGCAGTGTAAATGTCATGTCATGTCATGTCATGTACACTGCATTGACATGACATGACATGACATGACATGACATGACATGACATGACATGACACTGCATTGACAACCTGCAAAATAGAATGAATATGACAGGGAACAGCTCCAGATGTTCTTAAGTTGTATGAATGAAGCCCTTGCCTTGCCGATTCTGGCTCTGACATCTGCATCCGTTCCGCCCTGTTTATCGATGACACTGCCGAGGTATGTAAAGGCTTCTACTTCTTGAAGTGCTGTTCTATCCCACTGAGTCTTCGTTGTTTGTGTTGACCTTGAGAAGTTTACTTTTTCCTTTATGGATGTTGAGGCCTATTTGTGATGATGTGTCTGCCAGTATTCTTGTCTTTTCTTGCATCTGTTGTTCACTGTGAGACGGCGAAGCCAGGTCATCAGCGATCTAAATCATTTAGAGGCCAATTCTTACGTGAAATTTGAGAAAACTATGTTCCCTGTCATATTCATTCTATTTTGCAGGTTGTCAATGCAGTATATGTGTCATATCATGTCATGTCATGTCATACCATGCCATGTCATGTCATGTTATGTCATGTCATACGTACACTGCATTGACATGACATGAAATGACACTGCATTGACAACCTGCAAAATAGAATGAATATGATAGGGAACATAGTTTTCTCAAAACGACCTATGTGTCATGTCATTTCATGTCATGTCATGTCGCATATGCCGTATTGAGAAAACTATGTTCCCTGTCATATTCATTCTATTTTGCAGGTTGTCAATGCACTGTCATGTCATGTCAAATGAAGTGTATGTGTATATGTCATGTCATGTCATGTCATGTAATGTCTTTCGCTGATTTCTTTGGAGCTCCAAATGTTCTTAAGTTTTATGAAGGAAGCCCTTGCCTTGCCGATTCTGCCTCTGACATCTGCATCCGTTCCGCCCCTGTTTATCGATGACACTGCCGAGGTATGTAAAGGCTTCTAGTTCTTGAAGTGCTGTTCCCTCCCACTAAGCCTTCGTTGTTTGTGTTGACCTTGAGAAGTTTACTTTTTCCTTTATGGATGTTGAGGCCTATTTGTGATGATGTGTCTGCCAGTATTCTTGTCTTTAACTTGCATCTGTTGTTCACTGTGAGACAGCAAAGCCAGGTCATCAGCCGTCTCATTTAGAGGCCAATTCTTATGTGAAATTTGAGAAAACTATGTTCCCCGTCATATTCATTCTATTTTGCAGGTTGTCAATGCAGTATATGTGTCATGTCATGGAATGTCATGTCATGTCATGCCATGCCATGTCATGCCTTGTCATGTCATGTCATGTCATGTCAATGCAGTGTATATGTCATGTTATGTCATGTCATGTAGTAGAAGCCTTTACATACCTCGGCAGTGTCATCGATAAACAGGGCGGAACGGATGCAGATGTCAGAGCCAGAATCGGCAAGGCATCATACAACTTAAGAACATCTGGAGCTTCAAAGAAATCAGCCACAGACATGACATGACATGACATGACATGACATGACATGACATGACATGACACATAAACTGCATTGACAACCTGCAAAATAGATTGAATATGACAGGGAACATAGTTTTCTCACAACGGCCTATGTGTCATGTCATGTCATGTCATGTCATGTTGCATAGGCCGTTGACCACAGTCCGCCAGAGTCCTCTCTCCTGGGCTTTCCTCTCGAGTTATTTCCATATCAGCCCGCTCTGCTTGATGTCCGTGTCCAGGTCCCTGCGCCAGGTATTCTTGGGCCGGCCTCTCCTTCTTTTGCCTTGTGGCTTCCGCCTCTCCTTCTTTTGCCTTGTGGGTTCCATCTAAGGGCCTACCTGGTGGTGCTGGTACTGGGTTTCCGGAGTGTGTGGCTAAACCATCCCCTTCTTTTGATCTCTTCTTCCACAAGTTTTTGACCTGTTCTCTGCCAGAGATCATTGTTTCTGATGATATCTGGCCAGTGGATGTTTAAGATCTGCCTCAGGCAGTTGTTTATGAATGTTTGTACTTTTGTTATTGTCGTCTTTGTTGTCCTCCACGTCCAAAATTATGTACCCTTGTTTTGAATGGTGAAATTTGAGATAACCTTGTTCCCTATCGTATATACATACTGTTTTGGATGGTTCCAATGCAAAAGATATTTTTCCATGAAGAAATTACATATGTTTCATATGACTCTACTTTTAAGTGTTTCCTGAGGAGAAATACGTTTCTTATGTTTTTTGATGAGAAAGACAGTTTAAGCAACTTTAGTGAGTTATTTTTACTTCGCATTGAGCTCAGAATGAAGATTTTATACTTGGAGGCTCATTCTTATGTGAAATTTGAGAAAACTATGTTCCCTTCATATATATCCTGTTTTGGATGTGTCCTATGCAAGATATTTGTTTCTGTGAAGAAAATAAATATTTTGAAATCAATCTACTTTTGAGTGTTTCTTGAGGAAAATAGGTTTCTGAATGGCTTTGGGAGATAAGACAGTTCAAGCTACTTTAGTGCTCTACACGCTTTTGAAGTAGAATTTTGCTCAGAATAAAGAGTTGACACTTGGAGGCTAATTCTCATGTGAAATCTGATGAAACTGTGTTCCCTATATATATTTGTCCTGTTTTGGAAGTTTCCAATACAATAGATTTGTTTCTGTGAACAAAATAAATATTTTTCAAATCAATCTACTTTTGAGTGTTTCTTGAGGAAAAATGTATTTCTGAGTGGTTTTGGGAGATAAAGACAGTTCAAGCTACTTTAGTGTTGTACACGCGTTTAACCTTGAATTGAGCTCAGAATGAAGATTTGATGCTTGAGGGCAAATTCTTATGTAAAATTTGAGAAAACTATGTTCGCGTTCATATTTATCTTGTTCTGGATGTTTTCAATGCAAAAGATGTGTTTCTGTGAAGGAATTACATATTTTTCATATTAATCAACTTTTGAGTGATTCTTGAGGAGAGAGGAGTTTCTTAGTAGTTTTGATAGAGAAAGACAGTTTTAGCAAGTTTAGTAATGAACACTAGAGTTTTACATGAAATTGAACTCAGAATGAAGAGTTGAGTTTAAGGGGTTTAAGTGAGATTTATGAAAATTATGTTCCCTTTCATATTTATCTTGTGATGGTGAAATTTGAGACAACCTTGTTCCCTATCATATATTTATCCTGTTTTGGATAGTTCCAATGCAAAAGATATTTTTCTTTGAAGAAATTACATATCTTTCATATGAATCTACTTTTGAGTGTTGAGGAGAAATGCGTCATGTCATGTCATGTCATGTCATGTCATGTCAGCCTATCGCTCCTTTATGGTGCATAGGCCGTTGACCATATTCCGCCAGAGTCCTCTGTCCTGGGCTTTCCTCTCCAGTTATTTCCATATCAGCCCGCTCTGCTTGATGTCCGTGTCGAGGTCCCTGCGCCAGGTATTCTTGGGCCGGCCTCTCCTTCTTTTGCCTTGTGGGTTCCATTTAAGGGCCTGCCTGGTGACGCTGGTACTAGGTTTCCAGAGTGTGTGGCCAATCCATCCCCTTGTCTCGATCTCCTCCTGTTCCCTCCCACTGAGTCTTCGTTGTTTGTGTTGACCTTGAGAACTTTACTTTTTCCTTTATGGATGTTGAGGCCTATTTGTGATGATGTGTCTGCCAGTATTCTTGTCTTTTCTTGCATCTGTTGTCGACTCTGAGACAGCAAAGCCAGGTCATCAGCGGTCTAAATCATTTAGAGGCCAATTCTCATCTGAAATTTGAGAAAACTATGTTCCCTGTCATATTCATTCTATTTTGCAGGTTGTCAATGCAATATATATGTGTTTCTGTGAAGAAATGACATCTGTTTCATATTAGTCAACTTTTGGAGTGTTTGTTTAGTAGAAATGCGTTTCTGAATGGTTTTGACCATTGTTAAGACAGTTCAAGCGACTTAATTGTTGTACACGCGTTTAACATGGAATTGAGCTCAGAATAAAGAGATGATGGAGGCTAATTCCTATGTAAAATTTGAGAAAATTATATTCCCTATCATATATTTTTTCTGTTTTGGATGTTTCTATTTGGATGACATGTGTTTATGTGAAATGATTACATCTTATTTGTATTAATCAACTTTTGAGTGTTTCTTGAGGAGAAATGCGTTTGTGAGTGATTTTGGAAGAAAAAGACAGTTTACGCAGTTTTAATGATGAAAACTAAATTTTTACATGAAATTAACCACAGAATGAAGATTTGATGCATGGAGGCATATGTAACATTTGAAAAACAAACTATGTTCCTTTTCATTTTCATCCTGTTTTGCATATTTCCAACTCAAGAAATGTGTTTCTGTGAAGGAATTAAATCTTTTTCATATCAATCCACTTTTGAGTGTTTCTTGGAGAGAAATGCGTTTCTGAGTGATTTTGGAAGAAAAAGACAGTTTACGCACGTTTAATGATGAACACTAGAGTTTTACATGAAATTAAACTCAGAATGAAGAGTTGAGCTTGGGGGACAATTTGTAATTGAGATTTTCGTATTCATGGCAAAATCTTTTGCAATTTGCCAATGCAAAAGATTTGCTTCTGTGAACAAAATAAATCTTTTTAAAATTAATCTACTTTTCAGTGTTTCCTGAGGAAAATGTATTTCTTAGTGGTTTTGGGAGAGAAAGACAGTTCAAGCTGCTTTACTGTTGTACACGCGTTTAACCTTGAATTGAGCTAAAAATGAAGAGTTGATGCTTGGTGGCAAATTGTTATGTAAAATTTGAAAAAAAACTATGTTTGCTTTCATATTCATCCTGTTCTGGATGTTTTCAATGCAAAAGATGTGTTTCGTGAGAATTACATATTTTTCATATTAATCAACTTTTGAATAATTCTTGAGGAGAGAAGCGTTTCTTAGTAGTTTGGGTAGAGAATGACAGGTTAAGCAAGTTTAGTGATGAACACTAGAACTTTAAATGGAATTGAGCTCAGAATGAAGATTTGATGCTTGGAGCCCAATTCTTATGTTATATTTGAGAAAACTATGTTCCCTTTCATTATCATGTATATTTCCAATGGTAGAGAAGTTGTTCAGTGAAAGTATTACACCTATTATACCACTTTTGAGTGTTTCTCGAGGAAAATGCGTTTCTGAATGGCTTTGTGGGAGATGACAGTTCAAGCTACTTTAGTGCTGTACACGCTTTTAACGTAGAATCAATTCTATGTTAAATGCGTGTACAGCACTAAAGTAGCTAATGTAGCTCAAGCACAGAATAAAGAGATGACACTTGGAGGCTAATTCTCATGTGAAATCTGATGAAACTATGTTCCCTATATATATTTGTCCTGTTTTGGATGTTTCCATTGAAAGAGATGTGTTTCTGTGAAGGAATATATTTTTCATATTAATCAACTTTTGAGTGATTCTTGAGGAGAGAAAAAGGTGTAATGCTTTCACTGAACAACTTCTCTACCATTGGAAATATACAAGATAATGAAAGGGAACATAATTCTCTCAAATTTAACATAAGAATTGGCCTCCAAGCTTCAAATCTTCATTCTGAGCTCATCCATTTAAAGTTCTAGTGTTCATCACTAAACTTGCTTAACCTGTCATTCTCTACCCAAACTACTAAGAAACGCTTCTCTCCTCGAGAATTATTCAAAAGTTGATTAATATGAAAAATATGTAATTCTCACGAAACACATCTTTTGCATTGAAACATCAAGAACAGGATGAATATGAAAGCAAACATAGTTTTTTCAAATTTTACATAACAATTTGTCCCCAAGCATCAAATCTTCATTCTGAGCTCAATTCAAGGTTAAACGCGTGTAAAACAGTAAAGCAGCTTGAACTGTCTTTAAGTCCCAAACCACTAAGAAATGCATTTTTTCCTCAGGAAACACTCAAAAGTAGGTTCATTTGAAAAAGATTTATTTTGTTCACAGAAACAAATGTTTTGCATTGGCAAATTGCTATAGATTTTGCCATGAATATGAAAGGGAACAGAGTTTTCGAAAATCTCACTTACAAATTGCCACCCAAGCTCAACTCTTCATTCTGAGTTTAATTTCATGTAAAACTTTGGTTTTTCATCATTAAAACTGCGTAAACTGTCTTTTTCTTCCAAAATCACTCAAAAACGCATTTCTCCTCAAGAAACACTCAAAAGTTGATTAATATGAATAACATGTAATCATTTCAGATAAACATATGTCATCCAAATAGAAACATCCAAAACAGGATAAATATATGATAGGGAACATAATTTTCTCAAATTTTACCTCCATCATCTCTTTATTCTGAGCTCAATTCCATGTTAAACACGTGTATAACACTTAAGTAGCTTGAACTGTCTTATCTCCCAAAACCATTCAGAAACGCATTTCTACTAAAAAAACACTCCAAAAGTAGACTAGTATGAAACAGATGTCATTTCTTCACAGAAACACATATATACTGCATTGACAACCTGCAAAATAGAATGGATATGACAGGGAACATAGTTTTCTCAAATTTCACATGAGAATTGGCCTCTAAATGATTTAGACGGCTGATGACCTGGCTTTGCTGTCTCAAAGTCGACAACAGATGCAAGAAAAGACAAGAATACTGGCAGACACATCATCACAAATAGGCCTCAACATCCATAAAGGAAAAAGTAAACTTCTCAAGGTCAACACAAACAACGAAAACTCAGTGGGAGGGAACAGGAGGAGATCAAGAGAAGGGGATGGATTGGCCACACACTCCGGAAACCCAGTACCAGCGTCACCAGGCAGGCCCTTAAATGGAACAAACAAGGCAAAAAAAGGAGAGGCCGGCCCAAGAATACCTGGCGCAGGGACATGAAGCAGAGCGGGCTGATATGTAAATAACTGTAGAAGAGCGCCCAGGAGAGAAGACTCTGGCGGACTGTGATCAACGGCCTATGCACCATAAAGGAGCGATAGGCTGACATGACATGACATGACATGACGCATTTCTCCTCAACACTCAAAAGTAGATTCATTTCAGAGATATGTAATTTCTTCAAAGAAAAATATCTTTTGCATTGGAACCATCCAAAACAGGATAAATATATGATAGGGAACAAGGTTATCTCAAATTTCACCATCCAAAACAAGATGAATATGAAAGGGAACATAATTTTCATACATCTCACTTAAACCCCTTAAACTCAACTCTTCATTCTGAGTTCAATTTCATGTAAAACTCTAGTGTTCATTACTAAACTTGCTAAAACTGTCTTTCTCTATCAAAACTACTAAGAAACTCCTCTCTCCTCAAGAATCACTCAAAAGTTGATTAATATGAAAAATATGTAATTCCTTCACAGATACACATCTTTTGCATTGAAAACATCCAGAACAAAATGAATATGAAAGCGAACATAGTTTTCTCAAATTTTACATAAGAATTTGCCCCCAAGCATTAAATCTTCATTCTGAGCTCAATTCAAGGTTAAACGCGTGTACAACACTAAAGTAGCTTGAACTGTCTTTATTTCCCAAAACCACTAAGAAATACATCTTTCCTCAAGAAACACTCAAAAGTAGATTGATTTCAAAATATTTATTTTCTTCGCAGAAACAAATATCTTGCATAGGAAACATCTAAAACAGGATATATATGAAGGGAACATAGTTTTCTCACATTTCACATAAGAATGGGCCTCCAAGTATAAAATCTTCATTCTGAGCTCAATGCGTTGTAAAACTACAGTGTTCATCACTAAACCTGCTTAAACTGTCTTTCTTTTCAAAAAACATAAAGAAACGTATATCTACTCAAGAAACACTCAAAAGTAGATTCATATGAAAAAGGTGTAATGCTGTCACTGCACAACTTCTCTACCATTGGAAATATACAAGACAGGAATATGAAAGGGAACACAGTTTTCTCAAATTTAACATAAGAATTGGCCTCCAAGCATCAAATCCTCATTCTGAGCTCAATTCCATTGAAAGTTCTAGTGTTCATCACTAAACCTGCTTAAACTGTCTTTCTCATCAAAAAACATAAAGAAACGCATTTCTCCTCAAGAAACACTCAAAAGTAGTCATATGAAACATATGTAATTTCTTCATGGAAAAATATCTTTTGCATTGGAACCATCCAAAACAGAATACATATATGATAGGGAACAAGGTTATCTCAAATTTCACCATCCAAAACAAGGTGAATATGAAAAGGAACATAATTTTCGCATATCTCAAATAAGAATTGCCCCTTAAACTCAACTCTTCATTCTGAGTTTAATTTCATGTAAAACTCTAGTATTCTACAGTAATCTACAATTACTCAATAGTTGATTGAATTGTTAAATATGTAATTCTCACGGAAACCTATCTTTTCCATTGAAAACATCCAGAACAGGATGAACAAGAAAGCAAACATAGTTTTCTCAAATTTTACATATGAATTTGCCCTCAAGCATCAAATCTTCATTCAAGCATCAAATCTTTATTCTGAGCTAAATTCAAGGTTAAACGCGTTTATAACACTGAAACAGCTTGAACTGTCTTTATCATCCAAATCCACTCAGAAATGCATTTTCCTCAGGAAATACTCAAAAGTAGATTAATTTGAAAAAGATTTATTTTATTCACAACTCTATTGTATTGGCAAATTGCAATAGATTTTGCCATGAATATGAAACGAAACAGAGTTTTCGCAAATCTCACTTACAAGTTGCCCCCTAAGCTCAACTCTTCATTCTGAGTTTAATTTTATGTAAAACTCTAGTGTTCAACACTAAACTTGCTTAAACTATCTTTTCTTCCAAAATCACTCAGAAACACATTTCTTGAATTGGAAATATGCAAAACAGGATGAACATGAAAGGGAGCATAGCTTTTTTCAAATACTACATATGAATTGGCCTCCATGCATCAAATCTTCATTCTGTTGTTAATTTGATGTAAAACTTTAGTTTTCATCATTAAACCTGCGTAAACTGTCTTTTTCTTCCAAAATCACCCAGAAACACATTTCTCCTCAAGAAACATTCAAAAGTAGATTAATATGAATAAGATGTAATCATTTCACATAAACACGTCATCCAATAGAGACATCCAAAACAGGATAAATATATGATAGGGAACATAATTATCTCAAATTTTACATAGGAATTAGCCTCCATCTCTTTATTCTGAGCTCAAATCCATGTTTAACGCGTGTACAACACTAAAGTAGCTTGAACTGTCTTATCTCTCAAAACCATTCAGAAACGCATTTCTACTAAAAAACACACTCAGAAAGTAGACTAATATGGAGCTCCAAAGAAATCAGCCGGCAGACAAAGCTCAGACTCTTCAATTCCAACATAAAACCAATACTCCTCAACGGTTCAGAGACGTGGAGGACAACCAAGACGACAATAACAAAAGTACAAACATTAACAAACAACTGCTTGAGGCGGATCTTAAACATCTACTGGCTAGATATCATCAGCAACAATGATCTCTGGCAGAGAACACGTCAAAAACCTGTGGAAGAAGAGATCAAGAGATGGGGATGGTTTGGCCACACACTCCGGAAACCCAGCACCAGCACCACCAGGCAGGCACTTAGATGGAACCCACAAGGCAAAATAAGGAGAGGCCGGCCCAAGAATACCTGGCGCAGGGACCTCGACACGGACATCAAGCAGAGCGGGCTGATATGGAAATAACTGGAGAGGAAAGCCCAGGACACAGGACTCTGGCGTACTGTGGTCAACGGCCTATGCAAAGCAAAGCGACGCGACGCGACATGACATGACATGACATGACATGACATGACATATGTGACCCGCTCTATCGAAATGAGTCGGATATCGCGGCACCGCGTTCTTGTAAAAATACGTTTATTCATGAAAAAATGGATTTTGGGCTGTTTGGGTTTCTTATACGTTTCTGAATAAATAAAATCTCAGCTTTAATACAATCAAAGAATCGATGTAAAATTCAAATGATAAATACAGTTTTGAAGCTCTTAAACGTAACGTTGTCGTAAAGTTTTTACCGGAAGACCGCTGTTTATTGACTCGGCTCGATAGAGTTGATTGACAGATGACAGATTGTGTTTGACAGAGGAAGATAGCTGGTTTGACAAGATGAATTCACGAGAGGAAGACATCGCTCGACTTTTAAATTAAATTCCCTTTAGAGGTGATACATCTGACGACAACTGGACAGAGTTGTTTCACCGCAACGGGTGATGAGGAGACGGATAGCGGGGGCTCCGAGTCTGGTCGGACGGCCCGGCTAACGCTAGGCTAGCTTTCAATCCGCTGATCATGACGGAGAAAGTGAGTGGGAGGAAGGCGAGGAGGAAGATATTCCACTCGGGACTGAGCCGATGATTGCACAAAATGTCTCTGATTATAGTTATTTAAATCAGGACAGTGTTAAAGAGACTGTGATCGCCCGGCCGGGAGTATCAGTGTAGCTGTAAACTGTACAACAGCGCCGCTTGATACCAGCTCTTTCGACCGGAGGAGATGGAGAGAAGACGCGACCAAATGAAAGAAATGACTAATGGTAAATTCTGATAGTTAAGATACACCATCCTTGTTTTATCTCTTTGTTTTACAGACTTTTAAAATCACTAGAGCAGGATAAGAAGCATTAATATCAGCTAATAATGTCTGTCAGTGTATCTACATACACTGACAGACATTAGCTAGCTATAGGTGTGTGTCTGTCTCAGGTGTGTCTCTCAGGTGTCTTTGTGTCTGTCTCTCAGGTGTCTGTCTCCTAGAAATGATTAATATTAAGAGGAAATGTGTAGTAGTGTTTTATTCACTCAAAGAAGCATTGTATCTGAATATAATCCCGGCAGCTGTTACCTCATCACCACACCAGGTATTATGAAAACAATATACAGGTGCAAACGTCATTTCTAGGAGACAGGGACAGGGACAGACAGGGTTGCTGTGAGAGACACAAAAGGTGAGTAAATAATTTTAAATAGCAAAAGAAATATCTTAACATATAGTAAAATTATAGGCTGTTAATTCATCTGATATCACATAGGCTATGTTTCAGAATATAAGGCTGTATTAATATTGAAATGATCAGGCCTCATTCAACAATGATTCAAAATGATGATCAGGCCTCATTCAACAATGATTCAACATGATTTAGTCAGTCAAAAATCTTTGATGACTTGATTTTTCTCTTTATGCTTTGCATTGTCATTTTGTAGATGAAAACAGCTGGTTCTCCATGTCAGCTCCCTCCCATATGACCCTTTCTAAGTATAAAGTGAGCTCCAGGAGAAGCCAGCAGAAAGAGCGCAGGCACCACATTTCATAGTCTTTCTATTATATCTATATTTCTATTATATATTATATTATATAATATTGTACATACATAAAATATGTACATCATATTTGTTCATATTCTGTCCATTTTCTAGTATGTTTTTTTATTATTATTATTTTATATGGACTTGTAAGTTTGTGCATGTTCCTGTGTGCACGTGGCAACATATTTAATATTTTATTATTATATATTATTCATATAATTATAATTTAATTATTATTATATTGAAATACAAATATATACTATATATTATATCATATGTACAGTATATTTTTTAATATTTTATCAATTTTATTCCATACATTTTGGATTCTTTTCTATATGGACTTCTAGCCCTATCTACTGTACTGCTTGTGGTCATTCACGTCACGTCACGTCACTTCTGAACAAAATATATTGTGTTCATTTAGACGAGTCTTAATAAATGTGTTTTAATCCTGGAAAATGGCTGAATATGAATTATTATCTTTAATGCCCTTTTTCGCAAAAATAACGTTTGATGACAGTCGAACTTTGAAAGAGCATATCTCATAGAATATTTGGCGTAGAAAGATAATCTTGGTATTGCCATGAAGCTGAGACTTTCCTCTTTACAGTCAGACAGATAATTCAAAATGTGTTACTGGGTGAAAGTGACTCATTATGATAGAGCAGGTCACATATACACTTCATTTGACATGACATGACATGACATATACACTGTATTTGACATGACATGACATGACATGAAATGACATGACATGACATTACATATACACTGCATTTGACATGACATGACACTGCATTGACAACCTGCAAAATAGATTGAATATGACAGGGAACATAGTTTTCTCAAAACGGCCTATGCGACATGACATGACATGACATGACATGACATGACATGACATGACACATAGGCCGTTTTGAGAAAACTATGTTGCCTGTCATATTCATTCTATTTTGAAGGTTGTCAATGCAGTGTCATGTCATGTCATGTCAATGCAGTGTACATGACATGACATGACATGACATATACACTGCATTGACATGACATGACATGACATGACATGACATGACATTACATGACACTGCATTGACATGACATGACATGACACTGCATTGACATGACATGACATGACACTGCATTGACAACCTGCAAAATAGAATGAATATGACAGGGAACATAGTTTTCTCAAATTTCACATAAGAATTGGCCTCTAAATGATTTAGACCGTTGATGACCTGGCTTTGCTGTCTCAGAATCGACAAAAGATGCATGAAAAGACACGAATACTGGCAGACACATCATCACAAATAGGCCTCAACATCCACAAAGGAAAAAGTAAACTTCTCAAGGTCAACTCAAACAAGGAAGACTCAATGGGAGGGAACAGCACTTCAAGAAGTAGAAGACTTTACATACCTCGGCAGTGTCATCGATAAACAGGGCGGAACGGATGCAGATGTCAGAGCCAGAATCGGCAGAGCAAGGGTTTCATTCATACAACTTAAGAACATCTGGAGCTGTTCCCTGTCATATTCATTCTATTTTGCAGGTTGTCAATGCAGTGTACATAACATGACATGACATGACATATACACTGCATTGACATGACATGACATGGCATGGCATGGCATGACATGAAATGACATGACATGGCATGACATGACATGACATGACATGACATGACATGACATGAGATGACATGACATGACACTTATACTGCATTGACAACCTGAAAAATAGAATGAATATAGACCAGGAGAGAGGACTCTGGCGGACTGTGGTCAACGGCCTAAGCGACATGACATGACATGACATGACATGACATATACACTTCATTGACATGACATGACATGACATGACATATACACTGCATTTGACATGACATAACATGACATATACACTGTCATGACATGACATGACATGACATGACATGACATGACATGACATGACAAGACATGGCTTGACATGACATGGCATGGCATGGCATGGCATGACATGACATGACATATACACTGTCATGACATGATATGACATGACATGACACATATACTGCATTGACGACCTGCAAAATAGAATGAATATGACAGGGAACATAGTTTTCTCAAATTTCACATAAGAATTGGCCTCTAAATGATTTAGACGGCTGATGACCTGGCTTTGCTGTCTCAAAATGAACAACAGATATAAGAAAAGACAAGAATACTGGCAGACACATCATCACAAATAGGCCTCAACATCCACAAAGGAAAAAGTAAACTTCTCAAGGTCAACACAAACAACGAAGACTCAGTGGGAGGGAACAGCACTTCAAGAAGTAGAAGCCTTTAAATACCTCGGCAGTGTCATCGATAAACAGGGCGGAACGGATGCAGATGTCAGAGCCAGAATCGTCAAGGCAAGGGCTTCATTCAAACAACTTAAGAACATCTGGAGCTCCAAAGAAATCAGCCGGCGGACAAAGCTCAGACTCTTGAATTCCAACATCAAACCAATACTCCTCTACGGTTCAGAGATGTGGAGGACAACCAAGACGACCATAACAGAAGTACAAACATTCATAAACAACTGCCTGAGGCGGATCTTAAACATCCACTGGCCAGATATCATCAGCAACAAGGATCTCTGGCACAGAACACGTCAAAAACCTGTGGAAGAAGAGATCAAGAGAACGACTTGGTTTGGCCACACACTCCGGAAACCCAGTACCAGCACCACCAGGCAGGCCCTTAGATGGAATCCACAAGGCAAAAGAAGGAGAGGCCGGCCCAAGAACACCTGGCGCAGGGATGACATGACATATACACTGTATTTGACATGACATGACATGAAATGACATGACATGACATGACATATACACTGCATTTGACATGACATGACACTGCATTGACAACCTGCAAAATAGATTGAATATGACAGGGAACATAGTTTTCTCAAAACGGCCTATGCGACATGACATGACATGACATGACATGACCTGACATGACACATAGGCCATTTTGAGAAAACTATGTTCCCTGTCATATTCATTCTATTTTGAAGGTTGTCAATGCAGTGTCATGTCATGTCATGTCAATGCAGTGTACATGACATGACATGACATGACATATACACTGCATTGACATGACATGACATGACATGACATGACATGACATGACATGACATGACACTGCATTGACAACCTGCAAAATAGAATGAATATGACAGGGAACATAGTTTTCTCAAATTTCACATAAGAATTGGCCTCTAAATGATTTAGACGGCTGATGACCTGGCTTTGCTGTCTGACAGTGACCAACAGATGCATGAAAAGACAAGAATACTGGCAGACACATCATCACAAATAGGCCTCAACATCCAAAAAGGAAAAAGTAAACTTCTCAAGGTCAACACAAACAACGAAGACTCAGTGGGAGGGAACAGCACTTCAAGAAGTAGAAGCCTCTACATACCTCGACAGTGTCAGCGATAAACAGGGCGGAACGGATGCAGATGTCAGAGCCAGAATCGGCAAGGCAAGTGCTTCATTCATACAACTTAAGAACATCTGGAGCTGTTCCCTGTCATATTCATTCTATTTTGCAGGTTGTCAATGCAGTGTCATGACATGACATGACCTGACATGGCATGGCATGACATGACATGATATGACATGGCATGACATGACATGACATGACATGGCATGGCACGACATGACATGACATAGCATGACATGACATAGCATGGCATGGCATAACATGATATGACATGACATGACATGACATGACACATATACTGCATTGACTACCTGAAAAATAGAATGAATATAGCCCAGGAGAGAGGACTCTGGCGGACTTTGGTCAACGGCCTAAGCGACATGACATGACATGACATGACATATACACTTCATTTGACATGACATGACATGACATGACATATACACTGCAATTGACATGACATGACATGACCTATACACTGCCCTGACATGGCATGACATATACACTGCCATGACATGACATGACATGACATGACACATATACTGCATTGACTACCTGCACAATAGAATGAATATAGCCCAGGAGAGAGGACTCTGGCGGACTGTGGTCAACGGCCTAAGCGACATGACATGACATGGCATGACATGACATATACACTTCATTGACATGACATGACATGACATGACATATACACTGCATTTGAAATGATATAACATGACATATACACTGTCAAGACATGACATGACATGACATGACATGGCATGACATGGCATGGCATGGCATGGCATGGCATGGCATGACATGACATGACACATATACTGCATTGACTACCTGCAAAATAGAATGAATATAGCCCAGGAGAGAGGACTCTGGCGGACTGTGGTCAACGGCCTAAGCGACATGACATGACATGACATGATGTGACATATACACTGCATTTGACATGATATGACATGACATATACACTGACATGACATGACATGACATGACATGCCATGACATGACATGACATGAAATGACATGACATGACATGACATGACACATATACTGCATTGACAACCTGCAAAATAGAATGAATATGACAGGGAACATAGTTTTCTCAAATTTCACATAAGAATTGGCCGCTAAATGATTTAGAAGGCTGATGACCTGGCTTTGCTGTCTCACAGTGAACAACAGATGCAAGAAAAGACAAGAATACTGGCAGACACATCATCACAAATAGGCCTCAACATCCATAAAGGAAAAAGTAAACTTCTCAAGGTCAACACAAACAACGAAGACTCAGTGGCAGGGAAAAACACTTCAAGAAGTAGAAGCCTTTACATACCTCGGCAGTGTCATCGATAAACAGGGCGGAACGAATGCATGTCAGAGCCAGAATCGGCAAGGCAAGGGCTTCATTCATACAACTTAAGAACATCTGGAGCTGTTCCCTGTCATATTCATTCTATTTTGCAGGTTGTCAATGCAGTGTCATGTCATGTCATGTCATGTCATGTCATGTCATGTCATGTCAATGCAGTGTCATGTAATGTCATGTCAATGCAGTGTACATGACATGACATGACATGACATATACACTGCATTTACATGACATGACATGGCATGGCATGGCATGGCATGACATGACATGACATGACATGACACATATACTGCATTGACTACCTGCAAAAAAGAATGAATATAGCCCAGGAGAAATGACTCTGGCGGACTGTGGTCAACGGCCTAAGCGACATGACATGACATGACATGACACATAGGCCGTTTTGAGATAACTATGTTCCCTGTCATATTCATTCTATTTTGCAGGTTGTCAATGCAGTGTCATGTCATGTCATGTCATGTCAATGCAGTGTTCATGACATGACATGACATATACACTGCATTGACATGACATGACATGACATGACATGACACTGCATTGACAACCTGCAAAATAAAATGAATATGACAGGGAACATAGTTTTTTCAAATTTCACATAAGAATTGGCCTCTAAATGATTTAGACGGCTGATGACGTGGCTTTGCTGTCTGACAGTGACCAACAGATGCAAGAAAAGACAAGAATACTGGCAGACACATCATCACAAGTAGGCCTCAACATCCACAAAGGAAAAAGTAAACTTCTCAAGGTCAACACAAACAACGAAGACTCAGTGGGAGGGAACAGCACTTCAAGAAGTAGAAGCCTCTACATACCTCGGCAGTGTCATCGATAAACAGGGCGGAACAGATGCAGATGTCAGAGCCAGAATCGGCAAGGCAAGGGCTTCATTCATACAACTTAAGAACATCTGGAGCTGTTCCCTGTCATATTCATTCTATTTTGCAGGTTGTCAATGCAGTGTCATGACATGACACGACATGACATGGCATGGCATGACATGACATGGTATGACATGGCATGACATGACATGACATGACATGGCATGGCATGACATGACATGACATAGCATGACATGACATAGCATGGCATGACATGACATGACATGACACATATACTGCATTGACTACCTGAAAAATAGAATGAATATAGCCCAGGAAAGAGGACTCTGGCGGACTTTGGTCAACGGCCTAAGCGACATGACATGACATGACATGACATATACACTTCATTTGACATGACATGACATGACATGACATATACACTGCAATTGACATGACATGACATGACCTATACACTGCCATGACATGGCATGACATATACACTGCCATGACATGACATGACACATATACTGCATTGACTACCTGCAAAATAGAATGAATATAGCCCAGGAGAGAGGACTCTGGCGGACTGTGGTCAACGGCCTAAGCGACATGACATGACATGACATATACACTTCATTTGACATGACATGACATGACATGACATATACACTGCAATTGACATGACATGACATGACCTATACACTGCCATGACATGAAATGACATGACATGACATGACATGACATGACATGACACATATACTGCATTGACTACCTGCAAAATAGAATGAATATAGCCCAGGAGAGAGGACTCTGGCGGACTGTGGTCAACGGCCTAAGCGACATGACATGAGATGATATGACATGACATATACACTTCATTTAGATGACATGACATGACATGACATATACACTGCATTTGACATGACATGACATATACACTGTCATGACATGATATGACATGACATGACATGACATGACATGACACATATACTGCATTGACAACCTGCAAAATAGAATGAATATGACAGGGAACATAGTTTTCTCAAATTTCACATAAGAATTGGCCTCTAAATGAATTAGACGGCTGATGACCTGGCTTTGCTGTCTCACAGTGAACAACAGATGCAAGAAAAGACAAGAATACTGCTAGACACATCATCACAAATAGGCCTCATGTCAAAGGAAAAAGTACACTTCTCAAGGTCAACACAAACAACGAAGACTCAGTGGCAGGGAACAGCACTTCAAGAAGTAGAAGCCTTTATATACCTCGGCAGTGTCATCGATAAACAGAGCGGAACGGATGCAGATGTCAGAGCCAGAATCGGCAAGGCAAGGGCTTCATTCATACAACTTAAGAACATCTGGAGCTCCAAAGAAATCAGCCGTCGGACAAAGCTCAGACTCTTCAATTCCAACATCAAACCAATACTCCTCTACGGTTCAGAGACGAGGACAACCAAGACGACAACAACAAAAGTACAAACATTCATAAACAACTGCCTGAGGCGGATCTTAAACATCCACTGGCCAGATATCATCAGCAACAAAGATCTCTGGAAGAGAACACGTCAAAAACCTGTGGAAGAAGAGATCAAGAGAAGGGGATGGTTTGGCCACACACTCCGGAAACCCAGTACCAGCACCACCAGGCAGGCCCTTAGATGAAACCCACAAGGCAAAAGAAGGAGAGGCCGGCCCAAGAATACCTGGCGCAGGGACCTAGACACGGACATCAAGCAGAGCGGGCTGATATGGAAATAACTGGAGAGGACAGCCCAGGAGAGAGGACTCTGGTGGACTGTGGTCAACGGCCTATGCGACATGACATGTCATGACATGACATGACATGACATGACATGACATGACAATGACATGACATGACACTGCATTGACAACCTGCAAAATAGAATGAATATGACAGGGAACATAGTTTTCTCAAATTTCACATAAGAATTGGCCTCTAAATAATTTAGACCGCTGATGACCTGAGATTTGCGAAAATTATGTTCCCTTTCCCTTTCCCTTGTTTTGGATGGTGAAATTTGAGATAACCTTGTTCCCTATCATATATTTATCCTTTTTTGGATGGTTCCAATGCAAAAGATATTTTTCTGTTCAGAAATTACATATCTTTCATATCAATCTACTTTTGAGTGTTGAGGAGAAATGCGTCATGTCATGTCATGTCATGTCATGTCATGTGATGTCTTTTCATGTTATGTCATGTCATGTCATGTCATGTCATGTCATGTCAGTTTTCTTTGGAGCTCCAGATGTTCTTAAGTTGTATGAATGAAGCCCTTGCCATGCCGATTCTGGCTCTGACATCTGCATCCGTTCCGCCCTGTTTATCGATGACACTGCCGAGGTATGTAAAGGCTTCTACTTCTTGAAGTGCTGTTCCCTGCCACTGAGTCGTCGTTGTTTGTGTTGACCTTGAGAAGTTTACTTTTTCCTTTATGGATGTTGAGGCCTATTTGTGATGATGTGTCTGCCAGTATTCTTGTCTTTTCTTGCATCTGTTGTCGACTGTGAGACAGCAAAGCCAGGTCATCATCGGTCTAAATCATTTAGAGGCCAATTCTTATGTGAAATTTGAGAAAACTATGTTCCCTGTCATATTCATTCTATTTTGCAGGTTGTCAATACAGTATATGTGTGTTTCTGTGAAGAAATTACATCTGTTTCATATTAGTCTACTTTTTGAGTGTTTTTTTAGTAGAAATGCGTTTCTGAATGCTTTTGGGAGATATGACAGTTCAAGCTACTTTGTTGTTGTACACGCGTTTAACATGGAATTGAGCTCAGAATAAAGAGATGATGGAGGCTAATTCCTATGTAAAATTTGAGAAAACTATGTTCCCTATCATATATTTATCCTGTTTTGGATGTTTCTATTGGATGACATGTGTTTATGTGAAATGATTACATCTTATTCATATTAATCCACGTGTTTCTTGAGGAGAAATGCGTTTCTGAGTGATTTTGGAAGAAAAAGACAGTTTACGCACGTTTAATGATGAACACTAGAGTTTTACATGAAATTAAACTCAGAATGAAGAGTTGAGCTTGGGGGGCAATTTGTAAGTGGAATTTTTGAAAACTCTGTTCCCTTTCATATTCATGGCAAAATCTATTGGAATTTTCCAATGAAATAGATTTGTTTCTGTGAACAAATAAATCTTTTTTTTAAAAAAAATGCATTTCTGACTGGTTTTGGGAGATAAAGACAGTTCAAGCTACTTTAGTGTTGTACATGTGTTTAACCTTGAATTGAGCTCAGAATGAAGATTTGATGCTTGGGGGCAAATTCTTATAAAAAAATTGAAAAAAACTATGTTCTCTTCATATTCATCCTGTTTTGGAAGTTTCCAATGCAATAGATTTGTTTCTGTGAAGGAATTACATATTTTTCATATTAATCAACTTTTGAGTGATTCTTGAGGAGAGAGGCGTTTCTTAGTAGTTTTGGTAGAGAAAGACAGTTTTAGCAAGTTTAGTAATGAACACTAGAGTTTTACATGAAATTAAACTCAGAATGAAGAGTTGAGTTTAAGTGGCAATTCTTATGTGAGATTTGCGAAAATTATGTTCCCTTTCATATTCATCTTGTTTTGGATGGTGCAATTTGAGATAACCTTGTTCCCTATCATATATTCATCCTGTTTTGGATGGTTTGACAGATGAACCTCACGACTCCCTTCAACAGGTGTACATTCTTTCTGAAGAAAGCATCCCAGAGTCTTCAGTAACGAGAGAAAACTGTGCAAGCTCAAGCCATGTAGCAAGCACATTTCTCAACACAATCAGTGGTATCATCACTTTGTCTGCGGATACCGACTATGCTGTATTGAAGGATGTTTCAGAAGTGATAAATGCAGATACGTCTGACCCTGAAATCATTTTGGTGCACAGCACAGCACAGTAGATGATGACTCGCTCAGTGACACACTGATCTATCAATCTGATGAGTTCCCTCAAAGCCCTCTTCATGTCTTGCCTGAGATAACTTTGGTTTACACCACTCAAACAGCTTCAGTGAAATGATAGAGGACATTATCAACAAAACATTGAAAGTGAAACGTCTACAGTGGAAAAGGGGAGTGGGTCTGGTGTAGTCAGAGATGTCTACAGTAGCCTCTGGGCAGAGTTTTATGAACGTTGTACGAACAACTTTGAAACAGTGATACATTTTACCAGTGAAACTTTAAGGAAATTATGCTGCTAACACAGACTTTTACTTAATATTTTCAATGCAGGTCAAAGACAATGACTTTCTTAGAGTCATTTGCAAATTCCTTGCATAAATTCATACTGAATGACCATTGTTTGTATATTAAGTTAGTAGAAAAGGTATGATGTAATAGTTTGTGTTTTTCTTAATGATAAAAGGCATCTATGAAAGTTTCAAATGTTTATTCTTCAGTGGTGGAATGTACATTTACTCAGGATCTGTACATAAAACCAGGTACTTCCACTTTACATTATTTCCATTTTCTGCTACTTTATATTTTTACTCCACTACAATTCAAAGGAAAATATTGTCAAACACTCACTCTTTTACCAGTGATACTTTAAGGACATTTTGCTGATAATACAGACTTTTACTTAATAATTTCAATGCGGGACTTTTACTTGTCAGGGAGTCAGTTCACATTTGCATCACAATTTTTACTAAAGTAAAGCATCTGGATACTTCTTCTAACCACTGTTATTGTGACAGATCAGCTAATACATAAACAATACAGTCATTGCTCATGTTACAGCAACTGTTTTAACCCTAGAGTTCCCATTGCTCTTGCATTTAGCTTTAAAGAGTTCACAGAAAAAAAATCACAGTTTGATTACCTATACAGTGAATGCTAGAATAAATAACATGTTCAAACAGTGCTTGTGTGCACAAGATTTGCACCACATTTATAAAGATAGACCTGCCAAAGAGTGTAGGATTGAGGTTAGGTGATGTTGTGGCAGGCTCTTTGTGACCTATTTGGACTGTCTTTTCCTGGCAATACAAAAACAAAGTGCACATTGTGAGGGGCGATTCAAATATTTCAAGTATCTCATTATTTAATAGTGAATATAGTTCCACAGCACTATATGCATCCACAGGAGGGCTCCAACCATTTTCACCCATTAAGAGAATGCAGAGCTCAAAAACAGTCTCATCACAGGGGTGCTGGCCTTTTGGGGTGCACTCCTCCTTGCAAACAGCAACATCCTCAGTTAGGACAGGCTGAAGTTTGTCCTCTGCTGCTCCATAGAGGTGTGGCATAGAGAACATGAGAATGGGGCGTCCCCCGTGCAACCCATGGGCTGGCCTTGATCTTATTTGTTCTCATAACCTCGTCCAGTTCATCCTGTGTGACAATAAATATCCAATTAAAGTAGTTGCAGTCAACAGAACCACTGTCTAACACATTAAACATAGTGTTTTTAAAAATATACCTGTACTAATACGAAATGGAAAAGACAGCCTATATCACATTGTTTTTTGAGACTTTGATATCAGATGAGTTACCAGTGACTTCATGATTGCATTCAAATCCCTAACAATTCTGAAGCAACTGCTATTAGGAAGTGATGTGAGATTATTATTATTAGCCAGATTATTATGGATTATAATAGGTGGAAATGATTCCATCATTTCCTAGTACCAGTTTCAAGTAGGAATTTTAATTAGCAATTACCTGGATAAGGTTGAGGAAGCAGAACTGTATCAGGTTTTTTTCCAGGAAGTCAGCTGTGAAATGTCCATCATCTCTGAGGGTTTGAAAAATGTCCATCCAAAATTGTACACTCTGGTTTACGCAGGATCTCCCACCATGACTCTATCCATTGTTTTGCAGTACTGCATCAGTAAATGATCTCTCTGTCAATCTGTGAATAGGGCAGAGACATGTCTGTTAACTTTAGATGTAAAAGGACAATAGTACCTTACACATGTAAAAGTAAAAACAAGAGGCAACAATGACTTAAGTAAAAGTTATAGGCTAGTTATGATCAGTATCATTTCTGTGATAATCTTTATTCTGTCTATCAGCCAGATGGTTTTACCTGAAGTAACAAATGGTAAGGTAAATAAGCAAAGATTTTAAGTAAAAAATAAAACAAAGTGACATATTCCAACACACCAGCAGTTAATTATCATTATTATTATTATTATTATTATTATTATTATTATTATTATTACTACATTGCACTACTGCACTGGAAAGAATAGAAACACTTCAAATAGGGATTAAACTACAATGAAAAAGTGTTGTAAAGAAAATGTAACATGCATCCTGTCAAAGACAAGAATGACTGCTGTGTACTGTACAGAAATACTGCATCTTGGTTACCTATTCTGGCCAAGAAAATTAAACTTTAAAGATCCCTCTCAGAGTTACATAAGGACTGCCTGAGTGACTGACTCATCTAATATTCAGAACAGTACCTTTTGCTCTTCAAACAAACTGATTGTTTCCTCTGAGACATCTCGGCCTCTCAAGAAAGTCACCCTATCTGACAATTTCTCTGCCATCATGGACCTGTAAATAACAGAAGGGCAGTTTAAAATGAGAAAACCCAAGAATTGCAGATGAGAAGAATGAGCAGGAAAGAGCTATGAAAACAGTAACTGTAGAAACAGTCTTTATCAGAAAGACTCAAATTTCAAGACCATTTTAAAATTAAAAAAATCAAAATATTTCGACGCATCTTGTGATTATTGTTTGCACCCACAAACACTTGGAAACAATGTAGAACTTTAATTTTACTTTTATATTAAGTTAAGCCTAGTTAAAGGCCCCAGTGTTAGAATCTGACTATGTAAAGCAATATGTTTTTAAGCAGCAGATAACAGATGTTACAGTAAAGACAGGTGTGCATTCCCAAAAACTTCCATAGCCTGTATTCCATATTGGTAACATTATTGCAATACAAATTATCAGACCATTTCTAATGTAATTATGTGTAATTATGTGAAGTTTATCTGCAACGCAGGGAGGTGCTTGACACCTATTTAGCCATAATCTCATTTCCTACTTTTCCCCAAGAAATAACCCCTTTTCTGTACCCTAAAAACTGGAACACCTCAACCATTCGATCTGGAAGACCTCGAGGAATATATTGACGATCAACCGATTTTGCACCATGGCCGACACTAAATCTGGACAACACATGGACAACTTCGCTTCCATACCAACCCAACCCGACAAGAAATTCCGAGAAGGCGAGTCCACTCACAACTCCCCGGACAAAACATGCTGTTCAGAGGTCAGTGACATTTTAATTTCAATCGACAATAAATTATCTGGACTGGACGCAAGAATATCACTCATTGAAGTTTTACACCGTGAATTCCAGCAGCTCCACGAAAGCCTGGAATTCAGCCAAGATCAAATATCCACACTCACAAAAGAAAACAAATCCCTCCACCACTCCATTACTTCACTCACAACTCAGCTTGCCACCGTTAGAAAACATACTCGATCTACAGCTACGCAGCATGAGAGACAATCTCGTATTTTCCGGAATCCCAGAACACACACAGGACGACAACCCAGAGCAGCTGATAAAGGACTTCATGACCGCTCACCTCAAAATCTCCCCGGACACCGTTAAGGACATCACATTCCACCCAAAAACCCCACAAACAAACGCCCACGCCCCATAGTCGCAAAATTTGAACACTTCAAACAGACGTAGACTATTTAATTTAATCAATTACACATCACACACAAACAGACCAACAGCAATAGTATCTTTAGAGAAAAAGCATTCGACAAAGTGAATTGGGTATTTTTATTTTCTACATGAAAAACATTTGGTTTCGGTGAATCATTTATACACTGGGTTAGGATTTTGTACACATCACCCATGGCCACGATCACCACCAATGGATTAACATCACAACACTTCACTTTGCACAGGGGTACTAGGTAAGGATGCCCACTCTCTCCATCATTATTCACAATTTTCATTGAACCACTTGCAGCAGCCATCCGTCAAAAAATAAACATCACAGGAATCCAAACAAAAAATATGCACCACAAGATTAGCTTTTATGCAGACGACATTCTACTTTACTTACAAACTCCTTCATCTTCATTACCCGAAACCATCTGCCTCATAAACACCTTCTCTAAAATATCAGATTACACTATTAACTGGTCTAAATCCACCATTCTCCCACTCAGCCCTAATAGTTGGGATGTGGCAGTTCCAACACCACTCACCTCTCTGCGCACTGGTAATATCACATACTTAGGAATCAACATTTCCCCCAGGCTGTTAGAGTTAGTCCATCTCAACTTCAACCCACTTCTCAAAACAGTAGAGGACAACCTTCAACGTTGGATAAATCTACCAATATCCCTCAGAGGCAGAATCGCATCAATAAAAATGACCATATTACCCATGATAAATTACCTATTCTCAATGATCCCAATCAAGCCCCCACCCTCCTGGTTCAAATCCCTAGACTCCATCATCTCAAAATTCTACTGGAAAAACAAGACACCAATCTGACAACTCCTTGACAGACATAGAAACAAACATTATGCATCACGCAACATCCGTGTTTCAAAAACCCTACCATAGCTACAACTCTGACAGCCTGGTTGAAATTTAACCAAATAACTAACACCACAATCTCACCTAACAAGCACACTCCGATCTGGAACAATCCTGACTTTTTAATGAACAGAAAACCACTAAATTTCTCATCATGGATGAGTAAAGATATCACACACCTCAAACACATCTTCCACAATAACACTCTGATCACATTTCCTTTTTTGGTCCAGAAGTACGGCATAGGGGAGAATCACTTTCTAGAATTTCTACAGATTAAATCATCTATTCAGGCCAAAATCAACATTAAATCATTTAACTCAGATCTTCCCCCACCAGCTTCAGAATTGTTTAACATTACTTCCAGAAAAAAACTACTATCTAAAATATACGAGGTAATTTCCACATCCAACCTAACAATATCCATCCCTTCAAATAAATGGGAACAAGATTTACACATTATCCCCGGTGCCGACTTCTGGACCAAAATTTGCCAAAATATCTTCTCTATATCCACCAACACAAACATACAACTCATCCAATACAAGATTATTCATAGAGTAAACTACACGGGGAAAAGAATGTTTCAAATGGGTTTCACAGAATCAGAAATTTGTCCGCACTGCACACAAAACACCACAGACCCTATATGCATAGGACTGCACACCAATCAAACAATTCTGGCGGGACATCACTGACAACCTCTCTCTTCTTCTGGGCTGCCACATCCCACTCTCCCCTCACTCTGTTTACTGGCAGACGTATCCAACACCAACCTCAACAACACATCCAGCAGAATACTCTCCATAGCCCTAACCATCGCCAAGAAAACTATCCTCATGAACTGGAAATCAAGACACAAAAACAATATTACACTTTGGAAAAATCTATTTATCGAATACATATAAATGGAAAAACGATCTGCCTCCATAAAAAAACAAACCGCCGACTTTGACATAATCTGGAATTCTTCGACACCCTTAATTCATAATTCAAATAATGTCTTTTTGCCTGTCAACCATCCACAATAAACATACACCCTATAACCCACAAACACGCATATCTGCCATCACACGTCATGATTCCTACACATTTTTAATCCGACATACACATGCAGGCATCCCACACATCCACACTCAGCCCCCCAGCCTCCCTCTAATCTATCCATCCCTTCTGTTTTTTTTAAATATATATTTTCTTCTTTTTATTATTATTATTTATTTTTATTTTTTCTTTCTCTCTCACTTTGCCCCTCAACCGCTCACAAACATCATTATTATATATACCTACGTACCTTCTCACATATCATTATTATTATTGGTATTGTTGCTATTGGAATTAACTTCATTCATATTATAGTTATTGTCATTATTACTGTGATTATTGTGACAAGTTTGTCTCTGTGTCAATTGATTACTGTTTTTATAATATCCCCATTATTATCACTATTATCATCACTATTATTATTATTATTGGCAGTAGAAGTAGTGGTAGTATTGATACTGATGTTAATATTGGCATTGATATTAGTGTTCTTAATGTTACTAATATTATTATTATTATTGGTGTTGATATTGGTATTGTTGCTGGTGTTAATGTTGAGATTGAAGCTAATAGTATTATTATCATAAGTGACTATTAATATTTTGTTATTGTTTCCGACCATACTCATACAACTGTTAGAAAAAGGATTATCTGTTTATTTATTTATTTAATATTTTATGTATATACACAGTTTACTGTTCTTCTGTTTCTTTTTTTTTTGTGACTTTCACTTGTTTTGAATATTAGACCCCGAGCTGCTGAGAGCGGACGGCCTGCATCCTACTGGAGCAGGCGCTGCTCTTTTGTCGAGGAATATAGACAGGTGCTTACGGCGAGTTTGACACTAGTTATTCAGCGCTCGGCAGGTCACAGGTAATTAGAGAGCCTGCTAGGTCTATAGCTAGTGCGGTTTTGGAGTCCATTAGCTTACTAAATTTATCTAGACAGGGAAACCTAGATAGTATAGATTACCAGACTGATAGCTTAGTTTACAACATTGAGACTGTCTCCTTCCCCCGGCCGCGTACTCACAAACTTCCTCTACCAAAGAAATATGTGAACCACAAAAACCTGTTAATCATCCCGACCACTGGTGGTTGTGAGCTGTCTCATGAAGCACCTGATCCTGTTTCACAAAACACAATACCTAATAAAATCCTAGTTGTATCACCGCGCCTTCGCGTACGCAGGCCACTAATCCCTCAAACTAATGTCACAAGAAACCTTATTAAAATCACTAGCTCATCTGATGCCAACGCTATCACTGAAAGCTGCAGCTCTAAAACAACCCTCAAATTTGGTTTTCTAAATATCAGATCGTTGTCTACCAAAGCCCTACTGATAAATGATCTGATTCTTCAACATGACCTGGATATGATAGGGCTATGTGAAACGTGGCTGAAACCAAATGTTTTCTTACCATTAAATGAAGCTTCCCCACCAAACTTCACTTATGCCCATGTTGCCAGGGATACTAAACAAGGTGGAGGTGTTGCCTTAGTCTACAAATCCCTTTTTAATTTATCCTCCACACTTGATACTAAATTTAACTCATTTGAGTCTCTTGTATTAAAATCATCCCCATTAACCACGAATTGCCGTGTCCAGGGCAGCAGGCTCCATCTTGTGGTACTTTACAGACCGCCTGGCCCTTATTCACAGTTTTTAGAAGAATTCGGAGAATTTCTCTCAGACATTATCACTCACTCTGATGAGATTGTAATTATTGGTGATTTCAATATTCACCTGAATAAGGCTGATGATCCTCTATGCAAAGCCTTTTTGGCCCTCCTCGATACTTTTGGTTTCATTCAGTCTGTACATGAACCCACTCATTCCAGTGGTAACACCCTTGATCTGATACTGTCTCGGGGAATAGATGTAACGGCCGTGACTGTCTCTCCCGTCACATCGGTGATGTCGGATCATTTTCTTCTTAAATTCGAAGCATCATCAGCCTGTCCACGTAATACGGGTGCTGATGTAGTTACCACTCGCCATATCGGTCCGTCGACTATAACTGAACTTGGTGAGCGATTACCTGTGGTTCTGGCTCCTTTCATTACAGCGACAGGTCCTGTTGAAAACTGTACTACTGACTTAAACACAGCCCTTTCTAATCTTCTAGATTCAGTTGCACCTCTTACTACTAAAACCAGACGGTCACAGAGGTCTACACCGTGGTTTAATGATGAAACACGCGCTCTTAAACAAGCCTGCAGGAGATCGGAACGCAAATGGCGTAAATCAAAACTGGAAGTAAACTACCTACCATGGCATGAGTGTGTCTTAATTTACAAGCGTGCTCTGTCCGCTGCCAAAACAGCTTATTTCTCTCGATTAATCAGTAACAATAAACACAATCCTAGATTTCTCTTTGACACTGTAGCCAAACTCACCCAAAAACAGCCGACTACTAATAGCTCATCCTTTACAGCACATGATTTCTTAGATTTCTTTTGCAGAAAAATAGATGAGATTAGATATAAAATTAGTTCTTCACTCCCAGCTACATCTGTAAATTTTGCAATGCAATCTCCGTGCGTCGAGTCCCAATTAGCCTCTGTCTTTACACATTTTGAGACCGTCTCTCTTGAAACTCTGTCTAAACTGGTCTCCGCTTCTAAACCTACCACCTGCCTCCTCGACCCCTTACCAGCTAAACTTTTTAAAGATCTATGGCCATGGCTGGGACCAACAATGTTGAATATTTTCAACGTGTCTCTTACGACTGGTACTGTCCCCACTAGTTTCAAGACAGCCATTGTTAAACCTCTACTTAAAAAACCGCATCTGGACCCAGGGTCTCTAAATAACTATCGACCAGTCTCAAACCTTCCATTCTTTTCTAAAGTTCTAGAAAGAGTGGTGTCTCAGCAACTTTCTGACCATATATTATTTAGTGATCTTTTCGAACCCTTTCAATCTGCCTTTAGGGCCTGCCATTCCACTGAAACTGCGCTTACTAAAGTCGTAAATGATCTGCTCCTAAACATGGATTCAGATTCCACCTCGGTACTTTTATTGCTGGATCTAAGTGCAGCTTTTGACACTATTGATCATCGTATACTCCTTGACCGACTAGAGAACACATTTGGCATCTCTGGGCTTGCTTTAGCATGGCTACAATCTTATCTATCTGAAAGAACGCAGTGTGTCTCTTTTAATAATTCGACATCAATATTCTCTGAGGTGAAATATGGCGTACCTCAGGGCTCTGTTCTTGGCCCTCTGCTCTTCTCTCTATACATCGCACCTCTGGGCCAAATTATACGTAGTTATGGAATTGATTTCCACTGTTACGCTGATGATACACAGCTGTATTTGCCGATAAAAGCGGAGGATCGATCACAAATTGTTAAATTAGAGGCCTGCCTGTCTGCGGTGAAAAACTGGATGTCAAGTAATTTCTTGCTCCTAAATTCGGATAAAACGGAGATGCTGGTCATTGGACCTGCTCGACACAGACATAAATTTGACCAGGTAACAGTAAATCTAGATAACTGTGTGATATCCCAGAGTTCAACAGTTAAGAACCTTGGCGTCATGTTTGATTCAACTCTCTCTTTTGATCAGCACATTAAAGACATCACAAAGATCGCTTTCTTTCACCTACGCAACATCGCTAAAATCAGGTCTTCTTTATCCATGGCCGATGCAGAGATTCTAATCCACGCCTTTGTATCTTCCAGACTGGATTACTGTAACGCTTTGCTCTCAGGTCTGCCTCGTTCTAGTACCAGAAGCCTTCAAATGGTTCAGAACACTGCAGCTAGAATCTTAACTAAAACTAGAAAATTTGACCATATTACACCAGTTTTAGCTTCATTACACTGGCTCCCGATCCATGTTAGATCAGATTTTAAAGTGCTTCTGATGACCTATAAAATTGTAAATGGGTACTCCCCTTCTTACTTGTCTGATCTACTTAAATCTTATACTCCAACCAGGACTCTCCGCTCTCATAATACAGGACTCCTGTCTGTCCCCAGAGTGAAAAAGAAATCAGCAGGCGAAAGGGCCTTTTCTTACCGAGCCCCTTTCCTCTGGAATAACCTCCCTATAGACATCAGACAGTCAGACTCTGTGGAGGTCTTTAAATCCAAACTTAAAACCCATCTTTTTGCCCTAACTTTCAATTAGTTAGCTGGTGGGTCGGTCTCAGTCTCAATTTATTATTTCAGCCTAGCAGTCCTGCCGACGAGAACATTATTAATTTTAAGCCACTGCCTCTCTATAACCCTCTGTTGTTGATGTCCCACAAGCACTGCTGTGTGCCTCGCTCTCTCTCTCTCTCTCCCCTCTCTCTCCTGTGAATCAGGCTTCTCCGTGATGGACCATCAGTCGCTCTGTGACGTTGCTCTGACTCTCTGGTGGTGCATGGTAGAGAGGAGGTCGTGTTGCTCGGGCTCTATCTATCGTGATGTGGAGAGGAGGTCGTGTTGCTCTGGCTTTATCGATCTGGCATGGAGAGGAGGTTGCGTTGCTCAGGCTCTACCTTTATGGCGTTGAGAGGAGGTTACGCAGCTAAGGCGCTATCTGATTGGCGTGGAGTGGAATTCGTGCTGCTCTGGCTCTACTGGTTTTGACGTCAAGAGGAGGTCATGTTGCTCTGGCTCTATCTGTTTGGTGTCGCCTGGAAGCTGCTTGACATCCTCCTGGATCCACCTTCTCACATATATTCACATTATATGTATTCATTTTTGTCATAAATTGTCTATGTTGTGTTTTCATTATGTGGTTACTCTGTACACGCGACATCTATTGCACGTCTGTCCATCCTGGAAGGGGGATCCCTCCTCTGCCGCTCTTCCTGAGGTTTCTTCCATTTTTCCTCCCTGTTAAAAGGGTTTTTTTGTGGTTAAGTTTTTCCTTAGCCGATGTGAGGGTTGCATTGTCAAGGACAGAGGGTGTTGTATTCTGTACAGATTGTAAAGCCCCCCGAGGCAAATTTGTGATTTGTGATTTTGGGCTATACAAATAAAATTGATTTGATTTGATTTTAGATCACTATTTTGTTTATCTATATGGACATCTATTATAATTGCTATTATTAGTAGTATGATTATTAATTACATGGTGGTTGTGAGGGTGATGGTGGTAATGGTACTAATATAATACTAATAATTAATTAATTAATTATTGTTATTGTTACTATTATTATCACTCCATCTCTCTCTTACACTCACCTCACACACTCACACGGACAGACACAATCAATCAAAGACATTGTGACGGACCAGCTTCTGTGACGGACCAGCTTCCTGTGACGCACTTCCCAAAATTTCCGTGAGATCGTACACTTCTGTTCACTTTTTCTCTGTGCTAACGTTCTATCAATCCATTATCTCTACTCTGTTACTCTAGCTGTATTGACTTCATATAATTCTCGATTTGTTATTTATTCTGAAACGTCCAGCAGTAGCGGTAACGTCAGCTTCTGCTGTTCATATTAGCCTTGTTATCTGTCTAGCGTAGCATACCTGCTTAGCCAACTCACAGCTAACAATATTCTGCTAACCCGTTAATTACTTCATTTTCTGCTAACGTGATAACCATGGTTTGTGCTGAGTGTTCCGCTGTTTCAGATAGGATGTCTCTGCTAGAGAGACATGTCCGGGATTTAGAACAGCTTGTTGCGTCTAGCTTTAGCTTAGATATCACGGGCACGCCAAATAGCATTAGCTGCAGGCCTGCTAGCGATAGCTCTAGCTTAGCCTAGTCGGCAGATGATGCGGAGTTTGTCACTGTCAGTCGGCGTAGGAGTACTCACCGGAGCTCGCAGCCGGCTGTGCTGCCCGGTCTGCAGTCATCTCTCCCGACTGCAACCCGTTTTTTGCCCTTGTTCGTAGTCCTTCGGGCCCGCGCGCCTCCTCCACTCCCGATGACAGGGACGGGCAATGCACGCTAGTCATAGGGGACTCCATTACCCGCAATATTAGACCAGCATCGCCAGCCGATCTGTACTGTTTACCTGGGGCCTGAGCTTCCGACGTTGAAGCTAATCTGAGGGTGCTGGCATCACATAGGGAGAAGCAGGGGACTGACGCCGGGAACGCACTGGACGCATGGTGGACGCATGGTGGCCGCGTGGTGGCTGCCTGTCGGTCATCCACACCAGCTGCGTGTCAGCTGCGTGTCTGCTGCGTTTCTGCTGATGCTGCCAGCCCTTTCTTTCTTCTTCTTCTTCTTCTTCTTCTTCTTCTTCTTCTTCTTCTTCTTCTTCTTCTCTCGTTTTCTGGCGGATCGCAAACAACTTTAAGGTGCATACCGCCACCTACTGTACAAGAGTGTGTAACATCATGTCATTTACACATTACTGCTACTCTGAAATTCTACCCACCAATCCTGTGTCTCTTGAGAACATTAATAGTGCCTTCCTGGTGCCTTCAACCCCCTCACCCTCTGTTCCCAGTATCCCTGTCAAATCCCAGTCCCGCCCCTCCTCTCTGACTCGGTCCTGTAATCTTTGTCTTTCAGCCTCATATTTTTTACAATGAAGTAGGATATGCTGCTCATTTTCTTTAACACCACAATTCTCACACTTGTCACTGTTCCTTTTCCCCATTAAAGCCAAAGTGCTATTAAGACCTGTGTGATCCAGTCTGAGTCTTGTTATGATGATTTCCTCCCTTCTGTTCCTTTCTTTATATTTCTTTGTTATGACCGACTTCTGAAATATCTCCGTCCTTTCTGGTCCTCCTCCCATCTTTTCTGCCATATCTTCTCTCCTTTCCTTTTAATCACCGCTTTTCCTTCTCCTTTCCCAAGTAGAACTGGTACTGTTATTTCCTTTTGTAGTGAACTTTTTGCTAGTTTATCGGATAACTCATTCCCTTTCACTCCTTCATGTGCTGGGACCCAACAGAATAGTATATCTATACCCCCTCTATGTAGTCTTAGCAAACTATGGTATATTTCAATGAGTAGATCTTGCCGTACAGCTTTTGTTGACTGTATACTTTCCAAAACAGCTTTTAAATCTGTGCACAGCACCACTCTGTCAGGTTTGACCTCTTCAACCCACTGTAATGCAATAATGATTGCCACTATTTCTGCTGTATATACTGATACCTGGTCTGAAATTCTTTTGGATATAGATATTTTAAACTCTGGAATATAAACACCCACTCCCACACACTCCTGCTTATTCTTGGAACCGTCTGTATATATTTTGAGATAATTATGATAGCTGTTCCTCAGATACACACTTGTTTTAACTCCCACTTCATTTAGCATGCCATTCCCTTTTCTTTTCCAGGATACTCATGTCTATTTTAACCTCTGGGAACAGCCACGGGGTACACTGCTAACTGGTGTGGACCTGGTGAACTCTAAGGCCTCCAATCCATATGTCAGCCCTTTCTTTCTACATAGAGTTTGCCTTTCATAATACTCATTTCATTTAATTATAAATGTCATTTATATTTATTTTAGACAGAGAAAGGTTAAGAAACGTGTGATAATTTATAAATAATAGTAATAATCCAAAATTAAAACCCATACTACATTCATTCATGGAGCTGTCCAAGTCAGTGCATGTTTCACAGCACTGTCTGCACATATTTCAGAATAAAAGCCTTGTGTTAACAAATGAAGGAATTCTGTCCACAGAAAAAACGCTTGAGGGCTTTTATTTTGAAATGAAAGCAGGAAGTGTTGATTTATAAACAAGTCTTTACTTTTTTTCATCTCCGTAACATTTTCTACAGATAGAGACATGTAAACTGTAGTAATCTTGCTGGTATGATGTTAATATGCAGTCAATAGATCACTTTCATTGTCTGTGACATATTCTACAGATGTCTAGACATTGAAACTGTAGTAATCTTGCTGATATGATGTCAATATATTGTCATTAGATCACTTTCTCTGTCTGTTGCTGCTGTGAAACGCGCGCGGCTCGCGTCAAAAATAGGCAAGACCTCGGAGCTCTAGAAGAGACGCAGCTGATTGAATATTTTTCCCATTAAAAACTCACCAAAATTACGCAAAAGCATATTTTTCCAAACTAAGTGTTGTAGTACAACTATGAGGAGATCATTGATGTTTGAAGTAATTTTGGTGGTACTACACTGTATAATACTGAAGTTATTGAATATTTTCTCTTTTCGGCGTTGCACTTTGTAGACGGTCCCTGGCCACTCGTCTGACAGCCAGCTGCGCATAGAGACCAATGTAATGTGTCCAGCTCGGAGGACAGCTCGTTGTGATTAAAATTAGGTTTTAGCTCGTTGTCTACCTTACTACGGTTAGAAAGAGCCGTTGTTTGTGTTTTCACAACGTTTTGGTTTTGAGTTATTGATCCAGGAAGTTTGAATCTGTCAATATCTTTCCAACTTTTCTAACTTAAGTACATCATCTAGGGGGGTTCCGTACATCAGCAATGTGTGGACCGTCAGGAATGATTGGAAGAAGTGGTCTATGAAGTAACTCGTTCCCTCGAGTTAGTAACTCGAGGGAACGAGATACCTAACTTGAGGGAACGAGTTACTAACTCGAGGGAACGAGATACTAACTCGAGGGAGCGAGTTACTAACAAGGGAACGAGATAATAAAATTTTTCTCCTAGGGGATAGGGAGGCTCCGTAGTATTATACATTTATTTTATTCATTTATTTGTTTATTTTTGTTGTTGTTTTTGTTCCCCCTATGCTCTATGCTCTACACATAAAAGGAAAGATATCTGTATGTGTATGTATAGATATGTGTGCATATGTACAGTATATGTGTATTTATTTATTTATATATTTAAGAGTAGATGTATGTCATATATTACCATCTAGTCTCAATCAATACCAATCACACACCCATTATCCACATCACACACACACACACACATTCGTCAACCTGCTTTTGTCCCCTTGTTTTGTTTTTGTTTTGTTTTGTTTTGTTTGGTTTTGTTTTTGTACTTTGTTACTTGTCTTTCTCTGTATAATATCTTTTGGTCTTTATATATGTCCCTGCACATGTCTTCATTTGTTTTGTAATCACTTTATAACACAGTAAAAAAAAAAGAAAAAAGAACTGTCCACCTCGAAATCTTAGCAAAAGCAAATAAAAATAGATAAATAAAATCTAAATAAACAAATAGAATAAAATAAAATTCTAAATAAGAAATAAAAAATAAACACTTTTTTTTTTTTTTTAAATCATGCTGCGATTATTTGAATAATAATCGACTTATTCCCAGTGATTTTCAAATAGTATTTTTGCTTGGAATGCACATCCCTAGTCGCTACCAGGGAATATTCAAACAAAAACGTCTAATCCTTGACCTCTCAGCTCCTCGCGATCCTTCCATTTAGAGAGTATATAGCTTAGTTCCTCAAGAGCCCTTTTCCTTGTTCCATGCTTCCGTAGATATTGTTTTGCAGATGATTAAGTCAGCTGGGGTTTGTGAATGGCTGGGAAAAGGGGAAATTACAGATGCCTTCAAAGTTATGCCGCTCCATCCTTCGCAATGGCATCTTTGGTGTAAAATGGCATTCGAAGTTTTACTTCTCTGTTAAACTGACTTTTGGTGCCGCAGAAGCATTATGCTGGATTCTCTATAACACCTGCAGACTCCCTTCGTCCTGCACCTCTTAGACAATTTTCTAGTAGTTGACTGTCCCTCGTCCCCGCCAGCTCGTAGCATTTTCATAGTTAAAAGCTTTTCTATGAGTTAGGCATACCTCTCTCAGAAGAGAAAACTGTAGGCCCTTCTACGCGTTTGGAATCTCTCCGCATCACCCTCGATAGCATGCTTATGTAAGTATCACTGCCTCTAGACAAGCTGTCTTGCATTAGAGAAGCCGTAACTTCGTTATATGCATCATCCCTCACGGTCGTTCATTCGTATTATGCTTGCTAACTTCAGCTAATTCTGTTAAAAAATCAAAATGACACCATAGTTTTAGATGAAGGCTGTTGTTCAGATCTGTGGTTCTGGGCCTTGTTATGCGCGGAACGGAATGGTATTTCTTTCTTTTTACAATGACTTCATTGAGTCTTCGGATTCCTTCCAGTTCTTTACTGATGCGGCCCCTTCCGTTGGCTTTGGGGGGGGGGGGTTAGAATAATGAATGGTCTGCAGATATCTGGCCAGCTGAAAAATAAGTCCCTCCAATCCAAATCAACTGCTCTCCATGAGCTTTACCCTATTGTCGTTGCTTGTTCGCTATGGGCCAGCAGCTGGACAAGGAAGCAAATTATGGTGTTTTGCGACAACACTGCAACAGTTAAATTGGTGTCAAGGCAAGGTTGTTTCACCTTATATTGACATAATGTTGGAAGCAGCTCTGCTAATGGCCTTCTATGGGTTTCTCAGGTGCGGTGAATATACGACTAGATCTCTCTACTTTAAAGCTGAAGTAGGCGAGATTGGAGCAAATATGATTAAATAAAATTATTTTTATAAAACGGTCGCTATATCGTGACAGTAGAGAGAGTCTAGGACGAATGGTTCACGATTTATGAAAGGGGGTGGGGCTAATGTTTAGGGGGCGGGGATAACCATACCAATGAAACAGGAACTATCTGCTGATTGCAATGATACCTCCCCAGAAGACTCTGGGGCGGCTGTGGCTCAGAGGGTAGAGCAGGTCGTCCACCAATCAGAAGCTCGGTGGTTCGATCCCCGGCTGCTCCGGGTCACATGTCGATGTGTCCTTGAGCAAGACACTTAACCCCAAATTGCTCCCGAAGGCATAGCCATCGGTGTGTGAATGAGTAATTAGATTACATCCTGATAGGCAAAGTTGGCACCTTAGCAGCCTCTGTCCATCAGTGTATGAATGTGTGTGTGAATGGGTGAATGCTGACATGTAGTGTAAAGCGCTTTGAGTGGTCGGTAGACTAGAAAAGCGCTATATAAATGCAAGTCCAGACACCGACACCCGGTCGGGGGGACACACCGACACCCGGTCGGGATGATAACGTAACTCGCTGCGGAGCCCCGTCACTTCACAAGACACGGGAAACCTCTGTTGGTCTGGAGGAGTGGCAGCATTTATTTCTGCAAAAACGTCCACTGCACATTCACTAGATATTCTCAGAGCTAAACTAACTCTTCTGCAGTGTGCGCGCGTGCACGTGGAGTTGGAGCGAGCCGAGCGGGTGAGAACGAGCGCGGTGTGCAAGCAGGCAGCAGGAGCAGCGCATACCCACACGCGAGCGCGCATGGGATTCCGACCCGTTATGATTTATGCGCGTGATAAGTTACAAATAGTCCCTCTAAAGGACACCTATTATGCAAAATGCACTTTTCCATGTCTTTTAAACATCAATATCTTTCCCCATCGCTTCTACAGACCACCAAAGTATGATAAAAGACCATCCTCTCTCTTTTTTCCTCCTGTTCCATCTCTCTGAAAATGTGTCCGAAAAAACGCTGATCAGTACTTCCTGGAATTGGTGACGTCGGTGATTCTTTTCAGGCCATATAAGGGTTACAGTAGAACTAGGTAGAACAACCTCCAGCTAGGTGACCCCCGCCCACAGAGTTGCTCTTGAATTTCTCGCCGTCTGCCATTGTTCTCCTCGCTATAATCACGGACCTGCTAACAGGACAATTAAAGCGTGCTACTACTTCTGTTAGTCTGCAAGAACAAGCAGAAAAGTGTTCATGTACTCCCATCATCTGAGGACGTGAAGACCCAGTGGATTCACTTTATTTTTTAGCTGTTTTAGGTGATTTTTGACTGGAATGTCCTCATAGCAACAGTAAAACACAAGGGTCAGTAGGCTACACAGGATTCAGTGCAAACTGAAGCTAAGGATGGAACTGTACCGGCTGTCTGGGACCCACCTTCAAACCTGGAAGCTGTAAGTTTGCCATGTTTATGTTGTTTTAGTTTCTGTTTATTTAGCAGACTGTTTGCCTGTTAACGTTAGTATGTTGCGCGGCTAACGCCGCTAGCTTTCATAGTGGGTCAACAGGCTTTGTTTACATGCAAACCTTCTGCTCTGATGTGTCTGTATGCATTACAGCTATGTTGAGTGTGTGTAGATTTACTAGACAGACTGTCCTGAAGGAGCTCATGTGAAAAACAAACACTCAAACTGTACGAATTTGTGTAGGTTTGAGTACCGAGTTAGTGGGCGAGCGAGCAGGGTGAGAGAGACAGAGAGAGAGAGAGATGCCTTGAGCTCAGAGCAGACAGCTGTTGATCAGAGGAGTCTCTGTAACATTACTTCCGTTACTTTCCATACTGGCAGCTTCTTTGTTGTCTTTGGCTAAATAATATGTAAAAGTTTATTAAAGTCTAAGCTTCTAGGTCTAGCTTTTGATACAGACAACACAAGTTACACTCCAAGTCAAAAGTTCTGTGTAATCCATTTCTTCCTCCATACTTGATACGAATGATTTATCATTTTACACTGTTTGTAGCTGTTGCCATAACTACACGTTAGAAGATTATGTTACTGTTATACACTCTGATATTATTACATGACAGTATATTCTTACATTTAATCTGTCATGTTTTACAGGTCATCTGAGTGACCTGATGCTCGGCCCTGACCCCGAAACCCAGCTGACACAACTTCACTCTACAAGAAACCCTTTACTCTGAAGGAGGACATGATCTGGACAGTTTACATACAAGTCATGGCTTTGCTACTTTTGGAATGATACTGTGGTTACTGAGCAGTTTTTATATATAAGATCAGTAATTCCACCTTCGGTTATGTTGACACCACAGGATAAAGTCTTCCAGCATGGTAAGCTACGGTAAGTGTAAAGTTAACTGGTCTGTAGTCATGATAATACACAGAGACAGCTCCTACAGTAAATAATATACCATTACTCTGATTACTTTCCTACATTTATCAGGTGTCTTTTACCAGAAATAATTAACTGACTACTGTTTCACATCTTCTATTTTCCACACTGATGTCCGCTGTGTTTACACACCGTTACATGTAGCTACATGCTAACATGTTACCTCTGTATCTTCCATGTAAATAGAACTATCTGCTCACAGCAAATGCTTTCTTCTTCACTGGGATGATTCTGTTGGTCATTTCTCACAAATGGGTGTGTATGTTTACGGTTTACAGAGTTTATGCATAACGTAAATACTGAGCTAACGTGACAGAGCTAAAAATAGTATATTTACCGGAGCAAAACCGATAGGAAAACCTGGAATCTTGGCCGCAAACGTTGTTAATTTCTCGCCGACTTTGGATCAGATTCTTCCGGGAATGTGCGCTGTGTGAAGTTTCTGGTTTCTAAACTTTTAATTAGTCTATTATTAACTTTAGAAACGCTGATAAACTCAGTGAGTCTCTCTTCCTGCTGCTCTCCGGTTGCAGGGCGGGGAAGGCAGTGACGCTGTGTTGAAAGCGTTTGATTGACAGCAGAGACCCGGAAACGCTGACCAATCAGAGCAGACTGGGAGGAGACAGACTCTGAATCAGAGTTTTTCAGACAGAGGCGGAAAGAGGCTTTATGCAGGCAGACAGTGTGAGAAGAATAAAGGTTCTTTTGAACATTACAACATGTAAACATATTCTAGTAGAACATTAAAGTACATCTTTGAACCTGTAAATGAGCATATTATGAGACCTTTAAAACTCAGTGTAGTAACCCATCCAAAACATCTGTATCACACAGGCTGGCTGTGTGTGTTGGTGTGTGCTGAGAGGAGGGGGGTGAAAAGGGGTTCTAGTAGAACATTAAAATCCATCTATGAACCTGGAAATGAGCATAATATGAGACCTTTAAGGCTTACCTGACCATATTTGAGGTCCATCTGCTCAATCTGCTTGGAGGAGCACATTAAAATAGAAAACATGTCATTTCCTGTTACCAGTAGGGGGCGCTATGAGTATGACTTCCTGTTTTATGGCGAATGGCTCAAAATGGCCGCCACGCCACGGTCGGGTCACTCAGTGAAAACTCACCATTTGAATAACTTTTCTCCCTAAGGTCTTTAGATGGTCCTGACTAAATTTCAAGTTGATCTGATCAAATCTGTAGGGGGAGTTCGTTAAAGTACAAATGGCTGACTTCCTGTTGGGTTTTCGGTATACCTCCAAGATGCTTTTTTGTGCGTCTCCACATGTTACATCTGCCTGCCAAATTTCATACATGTAGGTGAAACCACAACGAGGGGCGCAATTTTTTCAACTTTCTAGGGGGCGCTAGCGAGCAATTTTGCAACACCCAAGTCCGAAACCCTTAAAATAACAATTTTGAAAAAAAAAGAATTCCTACAGTTTCAATCCTCGCGGCTCGACTTTGTTGGTGCTCGGGCCCTAATAATTCCTACAGGTTCAATAGGGCCTTCGCTGCCCGACGTTGTCGGTGCTCAGGGCCCATATCATTTCTACAGTTTCAATAGGGTCCTCGCGGCTCGACGTTGTTGGTGTTCGGGCCCTAATAATCGTCATTAGAAGAACAATAGGTCCTCGGACCGACGTTGTCGATGCTCGGGCCCTAATAATAATAATTATTAGAAATTCAATAGGTCCTCGGACCGACGTTGTTGGTGCCCGGGCCCTAATAATAATAATAAACATATCGATTTCAATAGGGCCTCACTGATGCCTGGTCAGTGCTTGGGCCCTAATAAATGAAGTAATTTCAATAGGGCCTCGCTGACCTTCTGTCAGTGCTCGGGCTCTAATAATGAACAAAACCAATTTCAATAGGGCCTCGCCGACCTTCGGTCAGTGCTCGGGCCCTAATAATAATAATAATCATTAGAATTTCAATAGGTCCTCAGACCGATGTTGTCGGTGCTCGGGCCCTAATTAATAAACCGGCACAAACTCAATAGGGTTCTGCCCCTTCGGGGCTTGAACCCTAATAACAAATCAGCACAAACTTAGAAGGGTTCTCCGGTCAGTGCTCGGGCCCTTATAATAAACAAAGCAATTTCGATAGGGCCTCGCCGACCTTCGGTCAGCGCTCGGGCCCTAATTATATTCAATTTCTGCCAAAGATCCCCCCCTTAATGCTACACACTTTTCCTTTAAGGAAAATAATGAGATATATTTTTCAAATATTATGGACATCTTGCAGTATATGGGATTTGCATCTCTCTCTTTGGACATAAATATTAAGAATAGTATTTATTATTTGTTGACATTTCTACACCAATTCCATTTACAGTAGATAAATTCATGCACTTATTGCACTTAGCAAAAGAAGTCAGTCTGTCTTTGATTCTGATTGATTACCACGTACTGTGGACTTTTTGTGGGGAAGGTGGCACTGAGTCCAGTTAAGACAAATGTATTTCTGAAGTGCTTTTAACAAACAGCTTTGACACAGAGCTCTTTACTGATATGAAACAATACAATAAATACAACATTATACATAATACTTAACACTCCTTGAATTATATCAGCACATGACAAGAAAAGTGTGTGAGCATTCAGTGTAAGTATAGAGGAGCTGTCGCAGAGAACAAAGTGATGTAAGGAAGCCTAATAACTGCGTGTCAGGTTTCAAAACTTCTACAGCTGTTGGGTTACATGGCTCAAAAGGTAATGTAGAGGGTGGAGGAATAATTACTTTATTATTCTCTTTCCCCAATTCTTCACTTTAGCATACGGATGTCTGGATATTTGTTGAAAGTATATAAACTGTACATGTTGCAGTGTTTTTTTTTCATGATTTTATTCTAGCTTCTTTTCACCACAAGAGGGCACTGGTTATCTAGATGTAGCCCGAGCTTTGGACTAAACACCCTCTTAATGGTTGTCTGTGTCTCTTCTGGTAAAGTGGCTCAGAGTTGTAAAAGTGATACAAACAAAACAAAAATGTTATCTACATTGGCTTAAAATTTAACAACATATTGTTTTGTTATTTTTTATTGTTATTGTTTTTTTTATTGACTGTCTGTTACTACAACTACTAGATAATGTATACATTAATGTATACATTATTTCCCAATACCACCGAGAAACGCATTTCTACTCAAGAAACACTCAAAAAGTAAACTGCTTTGAAAAAAATGTCAAACACATGTATTGCATTGAAAACCTGCAAAATAGGATGAATATGACAGGGAACATAAATTTTTCAGATTTCACATAAGAATTGTCCTCCAAGCATCAAATCTTTATTCTGAGCTTCATTTCATTGTGAAACTCTGCTATTCATCAAATACTAGCTTAAAGGATCTTTCTCTCCCAATACCACCCAGAAACGCATTTCTACTCAAGAAACACTCAAAAAGTAGATTGATTTGAAAAAGATGTCATTTCTCCACAAACACATGTATTGCATTGAAAACCTGCCAAAAAAGATGAATATGACATGGAACATAGTTTTTTTACAATTTCACATGAGAATTGTCCTCCAAGCATCAAATCCTTGAAACCCGTGTTCATCAATAAAGTAGTTTAAAGTGTCTTTCTCTCCCAAAACCACCCAGAAACCAATTTCTACTCAAGAAAAACTCAAAAAGTAGACTGATTTGAAAAAGATGTCATTTCTCCACAAACACATGTATTGCATTGAAAACCTGCAAAATAGGATGAATATGACAGGGAACATAAATTTTTCAGATTTCACATGAGAATTGTCCTCCAAGCATCAAATCTTTATTCTGAGCTTCATTTCATTGTGAAACCCTGCTATTCATCAAATACTAGCTTAAAGGATCTTTCTCTAATACCACCCAGAAACGCATTTCTACTCAAGAAACACTCAAAAAGTAGACTGATTTGAAAAAGATGTCATTTCTCCACAAACACATGTATTGCATTGAAAACCTGCCAAAAAAGATGAATATGACATGGAACATAGTTTTTTTCCAATTTCACATGAGAATTGTCCTCCAAGCATCAAATCTTTATTCTGAGCTTCATTTCATTGTGAAACTCTGCTATTCATCAAATACTAGCTTAAAGGATCTTTCTCTAGTAGAAATGCGTTTCTCGGTGGTATTGGGAAAGAAAGACACTTTAAGCTAGTTTTTTTTTAACATTAGAGTTTCATATGGAATAAGCTCAGAATGAAGATTCGATGCTTGAAGGGTAATTCTTATGTGAAATCTGAAAAATTTATGTTCCCTGTCATATTCATCCTATTTTGCAGGTTTTCATTGCAATACATGTGTTTGTGAAGAAATGACATCTTTTTCAAATCAGTCTACTTTTTGAGTTTTTCTTGAGTAGAAATTGGTTTCTGGGTGGTTTTGGGAGAGAAAGACACTTTAAACTACTTTATTGATGAACACGGGTTTCAAGGATTTGATGCTTGGAGGACAATTCTCATGTGAAATTGGAAAAAAACTATGTTCCATGTCATATTCATCTTTTTTGGCAGGTTTTCAATGCAATACATGTGTTTGTGGAGAAATGACATCTTTTTCAAATCAGTCTACTTTTTGAGTGTTTCTTGAGTAGAAATGCGTTTCTGGGTGGTATTGGGAGAGAAAGATCCTTTAAGCTAGTATTTGATGAATAGCAGAGTTTCACAATGAAATGAAGCTCAGAATAAAGATTTGATGCTTGGAGGACAATTCTTATGTGAAATCTGAAAAATTTATGTTCCCTGTCATATTCATCCTATTTTGCAGGTTTTCAATGCAATACATGTGTTTGACATTTTTTTCAAATCAGTTTACTTTTTGAGTGTTTCTTGAGTAGAAATGCGTTTCTCGGTGGTATTGGGAAAGAAAGACACTTTAAGCTAGTTTTTTTTTAACATTAGAGTTTCATATGGAATAAGCTCAGAATGAAGATTCGATGCTTGAAGGGTAATTCTTATGTGAAATCTGAAAAAGAATGATGTTCCCTGTCATATTCATCCTATTTTGCAAGTTTTCAATGCAATACATGTATTCGTGAAGAAATGACATCTTTTTCAAATCAGTCTACTTTTTGAGTGTTTCTTGAGTAGAAATGCGTTTCTGGGTGGTATTTGGGAGAGAAAGATACTTTAAGCTAGTATTTGATGAATAGCAGAGTTTAGCATGAAATTAAGCTCAGAATTAAGAGTTGATGCTTGGAGAACAATTCTATGTGAAATCCGAAAAAATTTATGTTCCCGTCATAGTCATCCTTTTTTTGCAAGTTTTCAATGCAATACATGTGTTTGTGAAGATATGACATCTTTTTCAAATCTGTCTACTTTTGAGTGTTTCTGAGTAGAAATGCGTTTCTAGGTGGTATTGGGAGAGAAAGACACTTTAAGCTAGTTTTTTTTTAACATTAGAGTTTCATATGGAATTAAGCTCAGAATGAAGATACGATGCTTGAAGGGTAATTCTTATGTGAAATCTGAAAAATGTATGTTCCCTGTCATATTCATCCTATTCTGCACGTTTTCATTGCAATACATGTGTTTATGAAGAAAAGACATCTTTTTCAAATCAGTCTACTTTTTGAGTTTTTCTTGAGTAGAAATTGGTTTCTGGGTGGTTTTGGGAGAGAAAGACACTTTAAACTACTTTATTGATGAACACGGGTTTCAAGGATTTGATGCTTGGAGGACAATTCTCATGTGAAATTGGAAAAAAACTATGTTCCATGTCATATTCATCTTTTTTTTTTAAAAAAATTTGGGGGAAAAATTTAAAAAAACCTTTTTTTGGGTTTTTTGGAGAAAATTTTTTGGGGAAAAAAATTTTTTTTAATTTTTTTTTGGGGGTTTTTAAAAAAGGGGTTTAAAAAAAATTTTTTTTTTTTTTTTTCTAAAAAAATTTTTTTTTTTTTTTTAAAAAATTTAAAAAATTTTTTTTTTTTTTTAAAATTTTTTTAAAGGGGTTTTTTGGGGGTTTTTTTTTAAAAAATAATTTTTTTTTTTTTTTAAATTTTTTTTAAAAACCTTTTTGGGGAAAAGGGGGAAAAAAAATTTTTTTTAAAAAATTTTTTTTTTCCCTTTTTTTTTGGGGGGGAAAATCCAAAAAATTTTTGAAAAAAGGGTTTTTCCAAAAATTTTTTTTAAAAATTTTTTAAAAAGGGGGTTTTTTTTTTAAAAAAAAGGTTTTTTTTTTTTAAATTTTTTTTTCAAAAAAAAAATTTTTTGGAAAAGGGGAAAAAAATTCTTTTTTTTTTTGGTTTTTCCCCCTTTTTTTGGGGAAAAAAACCAAAAAATTTTTTAAAAAAAAATTTTTAAAAAAAAAGGGGGGTTTTAAAAAGGGTTTTTTTTTTGGGGAAAAAAAAATTTTCCCGTTTTTTTTTTTTTTGGTTTTTAAAAAAGGTTTTTAAAAAAATTTTTTTTAAAATTTTAAAAATTTTTGGGGGGTTTTTTTTTTTTGGGGGGAAAAATTTTTTAAGGTTTTTTTTAAAAAAAATTTTTTAAATAAAAAATTTTAAAATTTTTTTTTGGGGTTTTTTTTTTAAAAAAAAAAATTTTTCCCCTTTTTTTTTTTGGGGGTTTTTTTTAAAGGGGGGGTTTTTTTTTTTTTAAAAAACTTTTCCTTTTTTTTTTTGGGGTTTTCAAGGGGGGGGGGGAAAAAATTTTAATTTTTTTTTTAAATTTTTTTTTTTAAAAGGGTTTTTTTTGGGGGAAAAAAAAATTTTTTTTTAAAATGAATTTTTTTTTTTCCGGGTTTTTTAAACGGGGGGAAAAAGGGAAATTTTTAAAAATTTTCCCCCTTTTAATTTTTTTTTTTAAATTTTTTGGGGGGGGGAAAAAAAAATTTTTTAAATGGGGGTTTTTTTTTTTTTTGGGGTTAAAAAATTTTTGGGGGAAATTAAAAAAAAAAATTTTAATTTTTTTTTTTTTTTTTTAAGGAAAATTGGGGGGAAAAAAATTTTTTTTTAAAACCCCTTTTTTTTTTTAAAAAGGGGGTTTTTTTTTTGGGGGGAAAAAACGTTTTTGGAAAAAAATTTTTTAAAAAAGGGAAAAAATTTTTTTTTAAAAAAAAACTTTCTTTTTTTTTTGGAAAAAATTTTTTTTTTTTTTAAATTTTTTTTAAAAAAATTTAAATTTTTTTTTGGGGGGTTTTTTTTTCTTTTTTTTTTTTAAAAAAAAATTTTTTTTTTTTTCCCTTTTTTGGGGAAAAAAAAAAATTTTTTTTTTTTTTTTTAAAGGTTTTTTTTTTTTAAAAAAAGGGGGGAAAAGGGGGGGAAAAAAAAATTTAAGTTTTTTTTTTTTTTTTTTTTTAAAACCCAAAATGAAAAAAGGAAAAATTTTTTAAAATTTTTTTTTTTTTAAAATTTTTCCTTTTTTTTTTTTAAAAAAATTTTAAACGGAAAAAATTTTTTTTAAATTTTTTTTTTTAAAAATTAAAAAGGGGGTTTTTTTTTGGGGGAAAAAAAAATTTTTTTTTAAAAAGTTTAAATTTAAAAAAATTTTGGGTTTTTTTCCCCCAAAAAAAATTTTTGGGGGTTTTTTTTGGGGAAAAAAAAAATTTTTTTTTTTTTTTTTAAAGGTTACAAAATTCTATGTGAAATTGAAAAACTATGTTCCTGTCATATTCATCTTTTTGCAGGTTTTCATGCAATACATGTGTTTGTGAGAAATGACATCTTTTTCAAATCAGTCTACTTTTTGAGTTTTCTTGAGTAGAAATGGTTTCTGGGTGGTATTGGGAGAGAAAGATCTTTAACTATTTTGATGAATCTCACGTGTCTAAGATTTGATGCTTGGAGGACAATTCTTATGTGAAATCTGAAAAATGTTATGTTCCCTGTCATATTCATCCTATTTTGCAGGTTTTCAATGCAATACATTGTGTTTGTGAGAAATGACATTTTTTCAAATCAGTTTACTTTTGAGTGTTTCTTGAGTAGAAATGCGTTTCACGGTGGTATTGGGAAAGAAGACACTTAAGCTAGTTTTTTTTTAACATTAGAGTTTCATATGGAATAAGCTCAGAATGACGATTCGATGCTTGAACGGGTAATTCTTATGTGAAATCTGAAAAGAATGTTGTTCCCTGTCATATTATCCTATTTTGCAAGTTTTCAATGCAATACATGTATTCGTGAAGAAATGACATCTTTTTCAAAATCAGTTTACTTTTTGAGTGTGTCTTGAGTAGAAATGCGTTCTGGGTGGTTTGGGAGAGAAAGACACTTTAAACTACTTTATTGATGTACACGGGTTCAAGGATTGATGCTTGGAGACAATCTCATGTGAAATCGAAAAATACTATGTTCCAGATCATAGTCCATCTTTTTTGCTAAGTTTTCAATGCAATACAGTGTTTTGTGAGATATGACATCTTTTCAATCTGTCCTACTTTTGAGTGTTTCTTGAGTAGAAATGCGTTTCTAGGTGGTATTGGGAGAGACGAACCTTTAAGCTAGTATTTTATTAATAGCAGATTATGTCTCTAGGAAATTCAATCTCAGAATGAAAGATACGATGCTTGGAGGGCCTAATTCTTATGTGAAATCTCGAAAAAATTTATGTCCCTGTCATATCATCCTATTTTTCAGGATTTTCAATGCAATACATGTGTTCGTGAAGAAATACATCTTTTTCCAATCAGTCTACTTTTTGAGTGTTTCTTGAGTAGAAATGCGTTTCTGGTGGTTTTGGAGAGTAAGACACTTTAAGCTAGTATTTGATGAATAGCAGAGTTTCAATGAAATAAGCTCAGAATAAGATTGATGCTTGGAGGACAATTCTTATGTGAAATCTGAAAAAATTATGTTCCCTGTCATATTCATCCTATTTTGCAAGTTTTCAATGCAATACATGTGTTTGTGAAGAAATGACATTTTTTTCAAATCAGTCTACTTTTTGAGTGTTTCTTGAGTAGAAATGCGTTTCTGGTGGTATTGGGAAAGAAAGACACTTTAAGCTAGTTTTTTTTTAACATTAGAGTTTCATATGGAATTAAGCTCAGAATGAAGATTCATGCTTGAAGGGTAATTCTTATGTGAAATCTGAAAAATGTATGTTCCCTGTCATATTCATCCTATTTTGCAGTTTTCAATGCAATACATGTGTTCGTGAAGAAATGACATCTTTTTCAAATCAGTCTACTTTTTGAGTGTTTCTTGAGTAGAAATGGTTTCTGGGTGGTATTTGGGAGAGAAAGACATTTTAAAAGCTAGTTTATTGATGAACAGGTTCAAGGATTTATGTTGGAGGACAATTTATGTGAAATTGAAAAAAACTATGTTCCTGTCATATTCATCTTTTTTGCAGTTTTCAATGCAATACATGTGTTTGTGGAGAAATGACATCTTTTTCAAATCAGTCTACTTTTTGAGTGTTTCTTGAGTAGAAATGCGTTTCTGGGTGGTATTGGGAGAGAAAGATCCTTTAAGCTAGTATTTGATGAATAGCAGAGTTTACAAGAATGAAGCTCAGAATGATTGATGCTTGGAGGACAATTCTATGTGAAATCTGAAAAATGTATGTTCCCTGTCATATTCATCCATTTTGAATTTTTTTAATCAAAAATGATTCTGAAAAATAAATCTTTTTAAAATCACTATTTTTGAGTTTTCTTGAAAAAAGGGTTTTTTGGGGGATTTAAAAAGTACTTTGAGTTTTTAAATAGAAGGTTTGTTGTTGAGAAAAGAACTTAAACAATTTATGTGAAAGAAAAATTTATGTTGCAATCTTTTTTTGAATTTTTAAAAACATGTTTTGTAAATATCATTTTTTAAAATTTCTTTTTTTTAGTGTTTTGGAAAAATTTTTCTTTTTAAAAAGCACTTTGATTTTTTTTAAATTGGTTTCTTGGAATTGAAAAGAAAAGATCTTAAGGGAAATTTTAGGGAAAATCAAAAATGAGCCCTTCAATTAATTTTTTTGATTTTTACAATCATGTGTTTTGAAAAATAAATCTTTTTAAAATCACTATTTTTGAGTTTTTCTTGAAAAAATTTGGTTTTTGGGGGGTTTTAAAAAGAACTTTAAATTTTTTGATGAAAGGGTTTCGGTTTGGGGAGGAAAATTTAGAAAATTAAAAAAATAGTTCCATGATATTCATTTTTTGGATTTTTTAAGAATCATTTTTTTTTTGGGGAAAAAATCTTTTTCAAATCACTATTTTTAGTTTTCATGAAATTTTTTGGGTTATTGGGAAGAAAGACCCTTTAACATTTTTATTGGGGTTTTCCCAAATGAAAGGGTCGTGATTTGGGGAGGAAATTTCTTAGAAAAATTGAAAAATGAGTTCCCTGAATTACCTTTTTTTTAGGTTTTCTGAAAAAATTTTTTAAAAAAATTTTTTTCTCAGTTTCTTTTTGAGTTTTCATGAAATTTTTTGGGGGTTTGGGGAAAAGAAAGACACTTTAAGCTATTTTTTTTTAAATTGGTTTAAATTGGAATGAGAAAAGACACTTAAGGGGAAATTTTTTAAATTGAAAAAATGACCCGATAATCCATTTTGAATTTTTTTAATCAAAAATGATTCTGAAAAATAAATCTTTTTAAAATCACTATTTTTAGTTTTCATGAAATTTTTTGGGTTTTTTGGGAAGAAAGAACTTTCATATTTATTGAGGTTTCTGAAAAACCCGTTGGTTTGATTTGGAGAAAATTTAGAAAAATAAAAAATTTAGCCCGAATACCTTTTTAAGTTTTCTGAAACATTTTTGTAAAATTTGAATTTTTTCTCTGTCTCTTTTTGCAGTAAAATGCTTTCAGGGGGTTTGGGAAGAAAGACACTTTAAGCTATTTTTTTTTAAATTGGTTTAAATTGGTTTGAAAAGAAAACACTTGGGGGTAATTTTTTAAATTTAAAAAATTTATGTTCCCTGATAATCCATTTTGATTTTTTATTCAAAAATGTGTTTTGAAAAATAAATCTTTTTAAAATCACTATTTTTGAGTTTTTCTTGAAAAAATTGGGTTTTGGGGTTTTAAAAAACACTTTAAATTTTTTGATGAAAGGGTTTCGGGTTTGTTTGGAGGAAACCTTAAATTAAAAAAAACGTTCCAGATTTATTTTTTTGGAGGCAATCTCATGGGGTTTTGGAAAAAATTTTTTTAAAAATGTCATTTTTATTTTTTTGAGTAAAATGCTTTCTGGGGGGTTTGGGGAGAAAACCCTTTAACATTTTTATTGGGGTTTTCCCAAATGAAAGGGTCGTGTTTTGGGGAAAAATTTCTTAGAAAAATTGAAAAATGAGTTCCCTGATATTCATTATTTTGATTTTTTAAGCAATCTATGTGTTTTGAAAAATGAATTTTTTTAAAATCTTTTCTTTTTGAGGTTTTTATGAAATCTTTTGGGGGTTTGGGGAAAAGAAAGACATTTAACAGTTTTTTTTTTTAGGTTTCTAGGGAATGCTCAAAATGAAGAGACTTAAGGGGAAATTTTTTAAATTTAAAAAAGAATAGCCCCTGAATTCATTTTTTTTGAATTTTTTTAATCAAAAATGATTCTGAAAAATAAATCTTTTTAAAATCACTATTTTTAGTTTTCATGAAATCGTTTCGGGGGGTTTTTTTAAAAAGTACTTTGAGTTTTTAAATAGAGGTTTGTGAAATTGAGAAAAGATTACTTAGCAATTTTGTAAAATAAAAAAATTTAGCCCGAATACCTTTTTAAGTTTTCTGAAACATTTTTGTAAAATTTGAATTTTTTCTCTGTCTCTTTTGAGTTTTCATGAAATTTTTTGGGGGTTTGGGAAGAAAGACACTTTAAGCTATTTTTTTTTAAATTGGTTTAAATTGGAATTGAAAAGAAAACACTTAAGGGGAAATTTTTTAAATTTAAAAAATTTATGTTCCCTGATAATCCATTTTGATTTTTTATTCAAAAATGTGTTTTGAAAAATAAATCTTTTTAAAATCACTATTTTTGAGTTTTTCTTGAAAAAATTGGGTTTTGGGGGTTTTAAAAAGCACTTTAAATTTTTTGATGAAAGGGTTTCGGTTTTGTTTGGAGGAAACCTTAAATTGGAAAAAAACGTTCCAGATTTATTTTTTTGGAGGCAATCTCATTTTTTTTGGGGGAAAATAATCTTTTTAAAATCATCTTTTTTGGGGTTTTCTTGAAAAAAGGGTTTTTGGGGGGTTATTAAAAAGTCCTTTGAGTTTTTAAATAGGGGTTTTCCCTGAAATGGAGAAAAAGATTTAGTTTGGAGGAAATTTCATTAAATTTAAAAAATGAGCCCTTCAATTAATTTTTTTGATTTTTTAAGCAATCTATGTGTTTTGAAAAATGAATTTTTTTAAAATCTTTTCTTTTTGAGGTTTTTATGAAATCTTTTGGTGGTAGGGAAAAAAAAATTTAACAGTTTTTTTTTCTTAGAGTTTCTTGGAATGAGAAGAAATTAGTTTGGGGGTTTTTAAAAATTTAAAAAAGAATAGCCCCTGAATTCATTTTTTTTGAATTTTTTTAATCAAAAATGATTCTGAAAAATAAATCTTTTTAAAATCACTATTTTTAGTTTTCATGAAATCGTTTCGGGGGGTTATTTAAAAAGTACTTTGAGTTTTTAAATAGAGGTTTGTGAAATTTGAAAAGATTACTTAGCAATTTTGTAAAATAAAAAAATTTAGCCCGAATACCTTTTTAAGTTTTCTGAAACATTTTTGTAAAATTTGAATTTTTTCTCTGTCTCTTTTTGCAGTAAAATGCTTTCAGGGGGTTTGGGAAGAAAGACACTTTAAGCTATTTTTTTTTAAATTGGTTTAAATTGGAATTGAAAAGAAAACACTTAAGGGGAAATTTTTTAAATTTAAAAAATTTATGTTCCCTGATAATCCATTTTGATTTTTTATTCAAAAATGTGTTTTGAAAAATAATCTTTTTAAAATCACTATTTTTGAGTTTTTCTTGAAAAAATTGGGTTTTGGGGGGTTTTAAAAAGAACTTTAAATTTTTTGATGAAAGGGTTTCGGTTTTGTTTGGAGGAAACCTTAAATTAAAAAAACAGTTCCAGATTTATTTTTTTGGGGGCAATCTCATGTGGGGGAAAAACATTTTTTAAAATCATCTTTTTTGAGTTTTCTTGAAAAAAGGGTTTTTGGGGGGTTATTAAAAAGTCCTTTGAGTTTTTAAATAGGGGTTTTCCCTGAAATGGAGAAAAAGATTTAGTTTGGAGGAAATTTCATTAAATTTAAAAAATTTAGCCCTTCAATTAATTTTTTTGATTTTTTAAGCAATCTATGTGTTTTGAAAAATAAATCTTTTTAAAATCACTATTTTTGAGTTTTTCTTGAAAAAATTTGGTTTTGGGGGTTTTAAAAAGAACTTTAAATTTTTTGGGAAAAATGGGTTTCGGTTTGATTTGGAAAACTTAGTGTTAAAAATTAGCCCCCTGATACATTATTTTGATTTTTTAAGAATCTATGTGTTTTGAAAAATAAATTTTTTTAAATCATTTTTTTTAGTTTTCATGAAATTTTTTGGTTAGGGGGAAAAGAAAGACACTTTAACAGTTTTTTTTTTAGGTTTCTTGGGAAAAAGAAATGGTTCGTGTTGAAGGGAATTCTTAGAAAAATTGAAAAAGAAGAGTTCCCTGAATTACCATTTTGAATTTTTTAACAATCATGTATTCGGAAAAATAATTTTTTCAAATCACCCTTTTTTGAGTTTTCTTGAAAAAATGGTTTTGGGTGGTTTTTTAAAAAGTACTTTGAGTTTTTAAATAGAGGTTTAGTTGAAATTGAGAAAAGAACTTAGAAAATTTTTAAAAAAAAAAAAAAAAAAAAAAAAAAAAAAAAAAAAAAAAAAAAAAAAAAAAAAAAAAAAAATTTTTTTTTTTTTTTTTTTTTTTTTTTTTTTTTTTTTTTTTTTTTTTTTTTTTTTTTTTTTTTTTTTTTTAAAAATTTTTTTTTTTTTTTTGGGGTTTTTTGAATAATTTTTTTGGGGTTTTTTTAAAAGCATTTTTTATTTTTTGATGAAATTTTTTTGGTGGTTTGGGGAGGAAAAACCTTTAAATTTTAAAAAAAGTTTCCAAAAAATTACTTTTTTTTTTTGGGGGAAAATTTTTGTAAATTAATTTTTTTTTTTCTTATTTTTTTTAAAAAATTTTTTTTTTTTTTAAAAAAATTTTTTAAAAAGTTTTTGGGTTTAAAAAAAAGCTGGGTTTTTTGAAAAAGAATTTAAAAATTAAATTTGGTTTTTTTCGGGAAAAAATTTTTTGATTTTGAAAATTATGTTTTTAAAAAATTTTTTCTTTTTTTATTTTTTTGGGTTTTAAAAATTTTTTTTTTTTTATTTTAGAAAATTTTTTGGGGTTTTTTTTAAAAATTTCTTTTTTTTTTAAAAAAGATTTTAATTTGGTAAAAGATTAAAAAATTTAAGTTTTTAAAAATTTTTTGGGAAAATTTTTTAAAAATATTTTTTTTTTTTTTTGGGTTTCAAGAAATCTTTTTTGGGGGTTTTTAAAAATTTTTATTTTTTTTGGGGTTTTTTTTGGGAAAAAATTTTAAGTAAATTAAAAAAATTTAAAAAATTTTTTTAAAAAAAAATTTTTGGGAAAAACTTTTGAATTTTAAAATTTTATGTTTTAAAATTTTTTTTAAATTTTTTTTTTTGGGTTTTTGAATAAAATTTTTTAAAAGTTTTTTAAATTTTTAAATAGTTTTTTTTTTTTGGGGGAAAAGGTTTTGTTTTTTTTTTAAAAATTTTTAAAATTTATTGGAAAAAAAAATTTTGCTTTTTTTTGGAAATTGAAAAAATTTTTGAATTTTCATCTTTTTATTTTCTCTAATTTTTGGAGAAATGTCTTTTTAAAAGCATTTTTTATTTTTTGATGAAAGGTTTCGGGTGGTTTGGGAGGAAAAATTAAAAATATTTTTAAAAAAATTTTTTTTTAAATTTAAAATTTTTTGATTTTAAAAAAAAATTTTTTGAAAATTATTTTTTTTCACTTTTTGGGTTTTTTAAAATAATTTTTTTGGGGGGGAAAAAAATTTTTTAAATATTTTTTTGGGTTTAGAAAAGCCTTTTTTTTTTTGGGGGGGTTTAAAGAAATTAAAAAAATTTTTTGGGAATTCATAAATTAGTTTTTTTATTTTTTTAAAAGTTTTTTCAATCATTTTTTTTGAAGTTTTCTTTTTAAATGTTTTGGGGTTTTTTTAAAAAACTTTCTTTTTTTTTAAAAAAAAATTTTTTAAAAGAGAAATTTTAAAAATTTTGGAAATCGAGGAAGTTTTTTAAAATTAAAAATTTTGGGCTTCAATTTTTTTTTAAAAATTTTTCCCAATATTTTTTTAAAAGTTTTTTAAAAATTTTTTTGGGTTTTTTTTTAAAAAGTTTTTGGTTTTGGGGAAAAACTTTAGATTGGGAAAAAATTTAGCTGAAAAAATTAATTTTAAAAATTAGTTGGAAAGACTTTTTTTAAAAAAATAAAAAATTTGTTGATATCCCCTTTTTTAAAATTTTTTAAAATTTTTTTTTAAAATAAAACTTTTTTGGGTTTTTTGAGTTTTTTTTTGGTTTATTGGGGGGTTTAAAAAAAAATTTAATATTTTTTGTAAAGGGAAAAATTTTATGTTGGGGAATTCTATTAAAATTAAAAATTGTTTGAATATTCATCTTTTTTGGCAGGTTTTCAATGCAATACATGTGTTTGTGGAGAAATGACATCTTTTTCAAATCAGTCTACTTTTTGAGTGTTTCTTGAGTAGAAATGCGTTTCTGGGTGGTATTGGGAGAGAAAGATCCTTTAAGCTAGTATTTGATGAATAGCAGAGTTTCACAATGAAATGAAGCTCAGAATAAAGATTTGATGCTTGGAGGACAATTCTTATGTGAAATCTGAAAAATGTATGTTCCCTGTCATATTCATCCTATTTTGCAGGTTTTCAATGCAATACATATGTGTTTGTGAAGAAATGACATTTTTTTCAAATCAGTTTACTTTTTGAGTGTTTCTTGAGTAGAAATGCGTTTCTCGGTGGTATTGGGAAAGAAAGACACTTTAAGCTAGTTTTTTTTTAACATTAGAGTTTCATATGGAATAAGCTCAGAATGAAGATTCGATGCTTGAAGGGTAATTCTTATGTGAAATCTGAAAAAGAATGATGTTCCCTGTCATATTCATCCTATTTTGCAAGTTTTCAATGCAATACATGTATTCGTGAAGAAATGACATCTTTTTCAAATCAGTCTACTTTTTGAGTGTTTCTTGAGTAGAAATGCGTTTCTGGGTGGTATTTGGGAGAGAAAGATACTTTAAGCTAGTATTTGATGAATAGCAGAGTTTAGCATGAAATTAAGCTCAGAATTAAGAGTTGATGCTTGGAGAACAATTCTATGTGAAATCCGAAAAAATTTATGTTCCCGTCATAGTCATCCTTTTTTGCAAGTTTTCAATGCAATACATGTGTTTGTGAAGATATGACATCTTTTTCAAATCTGTCTACTTTTGAGTGTTTCTGAGTAGAAATGCGTTTCTAGGTGGTATTGGGAGAGAAAGACACTTTAAGCTAGTTTTTTTTTAACATTAGAGTTTCATATGGAATTAAGCTCAGAATGAAGATACGATGCTTGAAGGGTAATTCTTATGTGAAATCTGAAAAATGTATGTTCCCTGTCATATTCATCCTATTTTGCAGGTTTTCATTGCAATACATGTGTTTGTGAAGAAATGACATCTTTTTCAAATCAGTCTACTTTTTGAGTTTTTCTTGAGTAGAAATTGGTTTCTGGGTGGTTTTGGGAGAGAAAGACACTTTAAACTACTTTATTGATGAACACGGGTTTCAAGGATTTGATGCTTGGAGGACAATTCTCATGTGAAATTGGAAAAAAACTATGTTCCATGTCATATTCATCTTTTTTGGCAGGTTTTCAATGCAATACATGTGTTTGTGGAGAATGACATCTTTTTCAAATCAGTCTACTTTTTGAGTGTTTCTTGAGTAGAAATGCGTTTCTGGGTGGTATTGGGAGAGAAAGATCCTTTAAGCTAGTATTTGATGAATAGCAGAGTTTCACAATGAAATGAAGCTCAGAATAAAGATTTGATGCTTGGAGGACAATTCTTATGTGAAATCTGAAAAATGTATGTTCCCTGTCATATTCATCCTATTTTGCAGGTTTTCAATGCAATACATATGTGTTTGTGAAGAAATGACATTTTTTTCAAATCAGTTTACTTTTTGAGTGTTTCTTGAGTAGAAATGCGTTTCTCGGTGGTATTGGGAAAGAAAGACACTTTAAGCTAGTTTTTTTTTAACATTAGAGTTTCATATGGAATAAGCTCAGAATGAAGATTCGATGCTTGAAGGGTAATTCTTATGTGAAATCTGAAAAAGAATGATGTTCCCTGTCATATTCATCCTATTTTGCAAGTTTTCAATGCAATACATGTATTCGTGAAGAAATGACATCTTTTTCAAATCAGTCTACTTTTTGAGTGTTTCTTGAGTAGAAATGCGTTTCTGGGTGGTATTTGGGAGAGAAAGATACTTTAAGCTAGTATTTGATGAATAGCAGAGTTTAGCATGAAATTAAGCTCAGAATTAAGAGTTGATGCTTGGAGAACAATTCTATGTGAAATCCGAAAAAATTTATGTTCCCGTCATAGTCATCCTTTTTTGCAAGTTTTCAATGCAATACATGTGTTTGTGAAGATATGACATCTTTTTCAAATCTGTCTACTTTTGAGTGTTTCTGAGTAGAAATGCGTTTCTAGGTGGTATTGGGAGAGAAAGACACTTTAAGCTAGTTTTTTTTTAACATTAGAGTTTCATATGGAATTAATCTCAGAATGAAGATACGATGCTTGAAGGGTAATTCTTATGTGAAATCTGAAAAATGTATGTTCCCTGTCATATTCATCCTATTTTGCAGGTTTTCATTGCAATACATGTGTTTGTGAAGAAATGACATCTTTTTCAAATCAGTCTACTTTTTGAGTTTTTCTTGAGTAGAAATTGGTTTCTGGGTGGTTTTGGGAGAGAAAGACACTTTAAACTACTTTATTGATGAACACGGGTTTCAAGGATTTGATGCTTGGAGGACAATTCTCATGTGAAATTGGAAAAAAACTATGTTCCATGTCATATTCATCTTTTTTGGCAGGTTTTCAATGCAATACATGTGTTTGTGGAGAAATGACATCTTTTTCAAATCAGTCTACTTTTTGAGTGTTTCTTGAGTAGAAATGCGTTTCTGGGTGGTATTGGGAGAGAAAGATCCTTTAAGCTAGTATTTGATGAATAGCAGAGTTTCACAATGAAATGAAGCTCAGAATAAAGATTTGATGCTTGGAGGACAATTCTTATGTGAAATCTGAAAAATTTATGTTCCCTGTCATATTCATCCTATTTTGCAGGTTTTCAATGCAATACATATGTGTTTGTGAAGAAATGACATCTTTTTCAAATCAGTCTACTTTTTGAGTTTTTCTTGAGTAGAAATTGGTTTCTGGGTGGTTTTGGGAGAGAAAGACACTTTAAACTACTTTATTGATGAACACGGGTTTCAAGGATTTGATGCTTGGAGGACAATTCTTATGTGAAATCTGAAAAATTTATGTTCCCTGTCATATTCATCCTATTTTGCAGGTTTTCAATGCAATACATATGTGTTTGTGAAGAAATGACATTTTTTTCAAATCAGTTTACTTTTTGAGTGTTTCTTGAGTAGAAATGCGTTTCTCGGTGGTATTGGGAAAGAAAGACACTTTAAGCTAGTTTTTTTTTAACATTAGAGTTTCATATGGAATAAGCTCAGAATGAAGATTCGATGCTTGAAGGGTAATTCTTATGTGAAATCTGAAAAAGAATGATGTTCCCTGTCATATTCATCCTATTTTGCAAGTTTTCAATGCAATACATGTATTCGTGAAGAAATGACATCTTTTTCAAATCAGTCTACTTTTTGAGTGTTTCTTGAGTAGAAATGCGTTTCTGGGTGGTATTTGGGAGAGAAAGATACTTTAAGCTAGTATTTGATGAATAGCAGAGTTTAGCATGAAATTAAGCTCAGAATTAAGAGTTGATGCTTGGAGAACAATTCTATGTGAAATCCGAAAAAATTTATGTTCCCGTCATAGTCATCCTTTTTTGCAAGTTTTCAATGCAATACATGTGTTTGTGAAGATATGACATCTTTTTCAAATCTGTCTACTTTTGAGTGTTTCTGAGTAGAAATGCGTTTCTAGGTGGTATTGGGAGAGAAAGACACTTTAAGCTAGTTTTTTTTTAACATTAGAGTTTCATATGGAATTAAGCTCAGAATGAAGATACGATGCTTGAAGGGTAATTCTTATGTGAAATCTGAAAAATGTATGTTCCCTGTCATATTCATCCTATTTTGCAGGTTTTCATTGCAATACATGTGGTTGTGAAGAAATGACATCTTTTTCAAATCAGTCTACTTTTTGAGTTTTTCTTGAGTAGAAATTGGTTTCTGGGTGGTTTTGGGAGAGAAAGACACTTTAAACTACTTTATTGATGAACACGGGTTTCAAGGATTTGATGCTTGGAGGACAATTCTCATGTGAAATTGGAAAAAAAACTATGTTCCATGTCATATTCATCTTTTTTGGCAGGTTTTCAATGCAATACATGTGTTTGTGGAGAAATGACATCTTTTTCAAATCAGTCTACTTTTTGAGTGTTTCTTGAGTAGAAATGCGTTTCTGGGTGGTATTGGGAGAGAAAGATCCTTTAAGCTAGTATTTGATGAATAGCAGAGTTTCACAATGAAATGAAGCTCAGAATAAAGATTTGATGCTTGGAGGACAATTCTTATGTGAAATCTGAAAAATGTATGTTCCCTGTCATATTCATCCTATTTTGCAGGTTTTCAATGCAATACATATGTGTTTGTGAAGAAATGACATTTTTTTCAAATCAGTTTACTTTTTGAGTGTTTCTTGAGTAGAAATGCGTTTCTCGGTGGTATTGGGAAAGAAAGACACTTTAAGCTAGTTTTTTTTTAACATTAGAGTTTCATATGGAATAAGCTCAGAATGAAGATTCGATGCTTGAAGGGTAATTCTTATGTGAAATCTGAAAAAGAATGATGTTCCCTGTCATATTCATCCTATTTTGCAAGTTTTCAATGCAATACATGTATTCGTGAAGAAATGACATCTTTTTCAAATCAGTCTACTTTTTGAGTGTTTCTTGAGTAGAAATGTGTTTCTGGGTGGTATTTGGGAGAGAAAGATACTTTAAGCTAGTATTTGATGAATAGCAGAGTTTAGTATGAAATTAAGCTCAGAATTAAGAGTTGATGCTTGGAGAACAATTCTATGTGAAATCCGAAAAAATTTATGTTCCCGTCATAGTCATCCTTTTTTGCAAGTTTTCAATGCAATACATGTGTTTGTGAAGATATGACATCTTTTTCAAATCTGTCTACTTTTGAGTGTTTCTGAGTAGAAATGCGTTTCTAGGTGGTATTGGGAGAGAAAGACACTTTAAGCTAGTTTTTTTTTAACATTAGAGTTTCATATGGAATTAAGCTCAGAATGAAGATACGATGCTTGAAGGGTAATTCTTATGTGAAATCTGAAAAATTTATGTTCCCTGTCATATTCATCCTATTTTGCAGGTTTTCATTGCAATACATGTGTTTGTGAAGAAATGACATCTTTTTCAAATCAGTCTACTTTTTGAGTTTTTCTTGAGTAGAAATTGGTTTCTGGGTGGTTTTGGGAGAGAAAGACACTTTAAACTACTTTATTGATGAACACGGGTTTCAAGGATTTGATGCTTGGAGGACAATTCTCATGTGAAATTGGAAAAAAACTATGTTCCATGTCATATTCATCTTTTTTGGCAGGTTTTCAATGCAATACATGTGTTTGTGGAGAAATGACATCTTTTTCAAATCAGTCTACTTTTTGAGTGTTTCTTGAGTAGAAATGCGTTTCTGGGTGGTATTGGGAGAGAAAGATCCTTTAAGCTAGTATTTGATGAATAGCAGAGTTTCACAATGAAATGAAGCTCAGAATAAAGATTTGATGCTTGGAGGACAATTCTTATGTGAAATCTGAAAAATGTATGTTCCCTGTCATATTCATCCTATTTTGCAGGTTTTCAATGCAATACATATGTGTTTGTGAAGAAATGACATTTTTTTCAAATCAGTTTACTTTTTGAGTGTTTCTTGAGTAGAAATGCGTTTCTCGGTGGTATTGGGAAAGAAAGACACTTTAAGCTAGTTTTTTTTTAACATTAGAGTTTCATATGGAATAAGCTCAGAATGAAGATTCGATGCTTGAAGGGTAATTCTTATGTGAAATCTGAAAAAGAATGATGTTCCCTGTCATATTCATCCTATTTTGCAAGTTTTCAATGCAATACATGTATTCGTGAAGAAATGACATCTTTTTCAAATCAGTCTACTTTTTGAGTGTTTCTTGAGTAGAAATGCGTTTCTGGGTGGTATTTGGGAGAGAAAGATACTTTAAGCTAGTATTTGATGAATAGCAGAGTTTAGCATGAAATTAAGCTCAGAATTAAGAGTTGATGCTTGGAGAACAATTCTATGTGAAATCCGAAAAAATTTATGTTCCCGTCATAGTCATCCTTTTTTGCAAGTTTTCAATGCAATACATGTGTTTGTGAAGATATGACATCTTTTTCAAATCTGTCTACTTTTGAGTGTTTCTGAGTAGAAATGCGTTTCTAGGTGGTATTGGGAGAGAAAGACACTTTAAGCTAGATTTTTTTTAACATTAGAGTTTCATATGGAATTAAGCTCAGAATGAAGATACGATGCTTGAAGGGTAATTCTTATGTGAAATCTGAAAAATTTATGTTCCCTGTCATATTCATCCTATTTTGCAGGTTTTCATTGCAATACATGTGTTTGTGAAGAAATGACATCTTTTTCAAATCAGTCTACTTTTTGAGTTTTTCTTGAGTAGAAATTGGTTTCTGGGTGGTTTTGGGAGAGAAAGACACTTTAAACTACTTTATTGATGAACACGGGTTTCAAGGATTTGATGCTTGGAGGACAATTCTCATGTGAAATTGGAAAAAAACTATGTTCCATGTCATATTCATCTTTTTTGGCAGGTTTTCAATGCAATACATGTGTTTGTGGAGAAATGACATCTTTTTCAAATCAGTCTACTTTTTGAGTGTTTCTTGAGTAGAAATGCGTTTCTGGGTGGTATTGGGAGAGAAAGATCCTTTAAGCTAGTATTTGATGAATAGCAGAGTTTCACAATGAAATGAAGCTCAGAATAAAGATTTGATGCTTGGAGGACAATTCTTATGTGAAATCTGAAAAATTTATGTTCCCTGTCATATTCATCCTATTTTGCAGGTTTTCAATGCAATACATATGTGTTTGTGAAGAAATGACATCTTTTTCAAATCAGTCTACTTTTTGAGTTTTTCTTGAGTAGAAATTGGTTTCTGGGTGGTTTTGGGAGAGAAAGACACTTTAAACTACTTTATTGATGAACACGGGTTTCAAGGATTTGATGCTTGGAGGACAATTCTTATGTGAAATCTGAAAAATTTATGTTCCCTGTCATATTCATCCTATTTTGCAGGTTTTCAATGCAATACATATGTGTTTGTGAAGAAATGACGTTTTTTTCAAATCACTTTACTTTTTGAGTGTTTCTTGAGTAGAAATGCGTTTCTCGGTGGTATTGGGAAAGAAAGACACTTTAAGCTAGTTTTTTTTTAACATTAGAGTTTCATATGGAATAAGCTCAGAATGAAGATTCGATGCTTGAAGGGTAATTCTTATGTGAAATCTGAAAAAGAATGATGTTCCCTGTCATATTCATCCTATTTTGCAAGTTTTCAATGCAATACATGTATTCGTGAAGAAATGACATCTTTTTCAAATCAGTCTACTTTTTGAGTGTTTCTTGAGTAGAAATGTGTTTCTGGGTGGTATTTGGGAGTCATATGGAATTAAGCTCAGAATGAAGATACGATGCTTGAAGGGTAATTCTTATGTGAAATCTGAAAAATTTATGTTCCCTGTCATATTCATCCTATTTTGCAGGTTTTCATTGCAATACATGTGTTTGTGAAGAAATGACATCTTTTTCAAATCAGTCTACTTTTTGAGTTTTTCTTGAGTAGAAATTGGTTTCTGGGTGGTTTTGGGAGAGAAAGACACTTTAAACTACTTTATTGATGAACACGGGTTTCAAGGATTTGATGCTTGGAGGACAATTCTCATGTGAAATTGGAAAAAAACTATGTTCCATGTCATATTCATCTTTTTTGGCAGGTTTTCAATGCAATACATGTGTTTGTGGAGAATACATCTTTTTCAAATCAGTCTACTTTTTGAGTGTTTCTTGAGTAGAAATGCGTTTCTGGGTGGTATTGGGAGAGAAAGATCCTTTAAGCTAGTATTTGATGAATAGCAGAGTTTCACAATGAAATGAAGCTCAGAATAAAGATTTGATGCTTGGAGGACAATTCTTATGTGAAATCTGAAAAATTTATGTTCCCTGTCATATTCATCCTATTTTGCAGGTTTTCAATGCAATACATATGAGTGTTTCTTGAGTAGAAATGTGTTTCTGGGTGGTATTTGGGAGAGAAAGATACTTTAAGCTAGTATTTGATGAATAGCAGAGTTTAGTATGAAATTAAGCTCAGAATTAAGAGTTGATGCTTGGAGAACAATTCTATGTGAAATCCGAAAAAATTTATGTTCCCGTCATAGTCATCCTTTTTTGCAAGTTTTCAATGCAATACATGTGTTTGTGAAGATATGACATCTTTTTCAAATCTGTCTACTTTTGAGTGTTTCTGAGTAGAAATGCGTTTCTAGGTGGTATTGGGAGAGAAAGACACTTTAAGCTAGTTTTTTTTTAACATTAGAGTTTCATATGGAATTAAGCTCAGAATGAAGATACGATGCTTGAAGGGTAATTCTTATGTGAAATCTGAAAAATGTATGTTCCCTGTCATATTCATCCTATTTTGCAGGTTTTCATTGCAATACATGTGTTTGTGAAGAAATGACATCTTTTTCAAATCAGTCTACTTTTTGAGTTTTTCTTGAGTAGAAATTGGTTTCTGGGTGGTTTTGGGAGAGAAAGACACTTTAAACTACTTTATTGATGAACACGGGTTTCAAGGATTTGATGCTTGGAGGACAATTCTCATGTGAAATTGGAAAAAAAACTATGTTCCATGTCATATTCATCTTTTTTGGCAGGTTTTCAATGCAATACATGTGTTTGTGGAGAATACATCTTTTTCAAATCAGTCTACTTTTTGAGTGTTTCTTGAGTAGAAATGCGTTTCTGGGTGGTATTGGGAGAGAAAGATCCTTTAAGCTAGTATTTGATGAATAGCAGAGTTTCACAATGAAATGAAGCTCAGAATAAAGATTTGATGCTTGGAGGACAATTCTTATGTGAAATCTGAAAAATGTATGTTCCCTGTCATATTCATCCTATTTTGCAGGTTTTCAATGCAATACATATGTGTTTGTGAAGAAATGACATTTTTTTCAAATCAGTTTACTTTTTGAGTGTTTCTTGAGTAGAAATGCGTTTCAACTGGTATTGGGAAAGAAAGACACTTTAAGCTAGTTTTTTTTTAACATTAGAGTTTCATATGGAATAAGCTCAGAATGAAGATTCGATGCTTGAAGGGTAATTCTTATGTGAAATCTGAAAAAGAATGATGTTCCCTGTCATATTCATCCTATTTTGCAAGTTTTCAATGCAATACATGTATTCGTGAAGAAATGACATCTTTTTCAAATCAGTCTACTTTTTGAGTGTTTCTTGAGTAGAAATTGGTTTCTGGGTGGTATTTGGGAGAGAAAGATACTTTAAGCTAGTATTTGATGAATAGCAGAGTTTAGCATGAAATTAAGCTCAGAATTAAGAGTTGATGCTTGGAGAACAATTCTATGTGAAATCCGAAAAAATTTATGTTCCCGTCATAGTCATCCTTTTTTGCAAGTTTTCAATGCAATACATGTGTTTGTGAAGATATGACATCTTTTTCAAATCTGTCTACTTTTGAGTGTTTCTGAGTAGAAATGCGTTTCTAGGTGGTATTGGGAGAGAAAGACACTTTAAGCTAGTTTTTTTTTAACATTAGAGTTTCATATGGAATTAAGCTCAGAATGAAGATACGATGCTTGAAGGGTAATTCTTATGTGAAATCTGAAAAATTTATGTTCCCTGTCATATTCATCCTATTTTGCAGGTTTTCATTGCAATACATGTGTTTGTGAAGAAATGACATCTTTTTCAAATCAGTCTACTTTTTGAGTTTTTCTTGAGTAGAAATTGGTTTCTGGGTGGTTTTGGGAGAGAAAGACACTTTAAACTACTTTATTGATGAACACGGGTTTCAAGGATTTGATGCTTGGAGGACAATTCTCATGTGAAATTGGAAAAAAACTATGTTCCATGTCATATTCATCTTTTTTGGCACGTTTTCAATGCAATACATGTGTTTGTGGAGAATACATCTTTTTCAAATCAGTCTACTTTTTGAGTGTTTCTTGAGTAGAAATGCGTTTCTGGGTGGTATTGGGAGAGAAAGATCCTTTAAGCTAGTATTTGATGAATAGCAGAGTTTCACAATGAAATGAAGCTCAGAATAAAGATTTGATGTTTGGAGGACAATTCTTATGTGAAATCTGAAAAATGTATGTTCCCTGTCATATTCATCCTATTTTGCAGGTTTTCAATGCAATACATATGTGTTTGTGAAGAAATTACATTTTTTTCAAATCAGTTTACTTTTTGAGTGTTTCTTGAGTAGAAATGCGTTTCTCGGTGGTATTGGGAAAGAAAGACACTTTAAGCTAGTTTTTTTTTAACATTAGAGTTTCATATGGAATAAGCTCAGAATGAAGATTCGATGCTTGAAGGGTAATTCTTATGTGAAATCTGAAAAAGAATGATGTTCCCTGTCATATTCATCCTATTTTGCAAGTTTTCAATGCAATACATGTATTCGTGAAGAAATGACATCTTTTTCAAATCAGTCTACTTTTTGAGTGTTTCTTGAGTAGAAATGCGTTTCTGGGTGGTATTGGGAGAGAAAGATCCTTTAAGCTAGTATTTGATGAATAGCAGAGTTTCACAATGAAATGAAGCTCAGAATAAAGATTTGATGCTTGGAGGACAATTCTTATGTGAAATCTGAAAAATTTATGTTCCCTGTCATATTCATCCTATTTTGCAGGTTTTCAATGCAATACATATGTGTTTGTGAAGAAATGACATCTTTTTCAAATCAGTCTACTTTTTGAGTGTTTCTTGAGTAGAAATGCGTTTCTCGGTGGTATTGGGAAAGAAAGACACTTTAAGCTAGTTTTTTTTTAACATTAGAGTTTCATATGGAATAAGCTCAGAATGAAGATTCGATGCTTGAAGGGTAATTCTTATGTGAAATCTGAAAAAGAATGATGTTCCCTGTCATATTCATCCTATTTTGCAAGTTTTCAATGCAATACATGTATTCGTGAAGAAATGACATCTTTTTCAAATCGGTCTACTTTTTGAGTGTTTCTTGAGTAGAAATGCGTTTCTGGGTGGTATTTGGGAGAGAAAGATCCTTTAAGCTAGTATTTGATGAATAGCAGAGTTTCACAATGAAATTAAGCTCAGAATAAAGATTTGATGCTTGGAGGACAATTCTTATGTGAAATCTGAAAAATGTATGTTCCCTGTCATATTCATCCTTTTTTGCAGGTTTTCAATGGGATCAAATCAACAGAATGAAGATTTGATGCTTGGAGGCCAATTTCATGTGAAACTCTAGTGTTCATCACTAAACTAGCTTAAAGTGTCTTTTTCTCCCAAAACCATCAGAAACGCATTTCTACTCAAGAAACACTCAAAAGGTAGACTGATATGAAACAAATGTCATTTTTTTCATATACTGCATTGAAAACATTGCAAAAGTGAATTGATATGACATGGAACAGTTTTATCAAATTTCACATAAGAATTGGCCTTCAAGCATCAAATCTTAATTTTGAGCTCAATTTCATGTGAAACTCTGGTGAACATCAATAACCCAGCGAAAAGTGTGTTTCTCTACAAAAATCACCCAGAAACGTATTTCTACTAAAGAAGCTCTCAAAAAGGTGCAAGTCGCAAGTCCTACCCTTTTTTATAACTCATTGCCGATGCTGTATAAAAATATTTTTAATTATGAGTTTTACAGGTTTGTCAATAAGTTAGGCTTCGTTAGAATTTTTCATTAGTAAGTCAAATTGTTCTTACTATCTCCATTGTATGACCTAACTGCTACCCTATCCAGGTAAAACTTACAGATATTGCTGAATGTAGCAAGCACAAAACAATATTTTTTAACTAAGTGACAATTACCTGAGTAAAGATGATATGGCCTTTCATGTAAAAATGCCAGCAGGACACCGCAGGGAATCGAACCCCATCCCAGTAAACCAGGAGTTACCATTACCAGTGCCTTTTGCTTGACCCACAGCAAGGTAAACCAAAACCTGCATTAGCAACAGCATATGAGTGGCAGCATTTCATAGTTTGGCATAATCGTACTTTTTTTTGTTTACCAAATGTGAATAATTATGTGTTAATGCAGTTTTGAATAAGGGTCATATATGAAATAAATGTTTGTCAAAACAATTTTATGTAAAAATGATCTTTTATTCTTTCGTTTTTTTGGGGGGTCTTTTGGAACACATTCAAGGACTTATTGAAAAAATATATAATACGATGTAAACGTTCACAACCTACTGCAGAACATCTTGTGATGGGATCACACCAGCCGCAGAGCCCTTCCACAGTTCCTACCCCTTACTTCCAGTGCCCTTTCTCGAACCATGCACATCTTCAAGCTTGGCTTTCATTTCGATCTCAGCTACACACCTGTAAAAATTCAGGATTGCATCCTGCACGGTTATGACGCTTATCTCGGTGACAAAACCTTTCCAGAAATATAAACAACAGGCTAAGTACTCAAAATGACTTCTATGGTAGTACCCGCTACAGTAGTTTGTCGAGGACCACATTTTGCCAGGATGACACATACAGTAGCAACAACCCCACCTTGGTTGCCAAATAAAGCTGAACACATGAATTCTGATATGTCATTTTGGGAAGTTCTATATTTAAAAAAACATACAATCGCCTCATGATCACTGAAATAGGTTGGCAACACTATTGATTCTACATCATATTGCATTTTCTTAACATACCCATGGTCAATTAAGGTCCCTTTCTCTGTTGTGGGTTGAGTGTAAATTTGGAGATTGTGCATGATTTTAAGATGTTGTCTTTTTTTTTTAAGGACACTTACGTCAAAATAAACAACATATTTCAGTTCCAGTTTTTATGATCAAACAGTTTATTCCAAATGAGATCAGGATAGTAACCAAAACTTTCACCAGGAAACAATCGGTCAAACGATCTCCTGAAATGTATCCAGCTCTTCACTCAAAACTTTGTACTTCAAAAAATAGAAATAATACAAACATCAGAACTGAATTTAAACATTATTCACTCAATTACCAGTTTATTGGATACAACTGGCTTAAACTAATGCAGTTTATCACAACAGTCCTCCAATAAATCCTCCCTTCATGGAGGTTAATCATTGTCAGAGAGGTGTTGACTCAACATTATTGTCACTGTAGGCTGTATTTTGTGCTTTTAAAATTGTATTGCATTATACTGAGGTGATTCTAATGATGTGTCCACGCCGTTTATCTCAGTGAGGGTAGACTGATTATAAGAAACATCTCAGCATAACACAATATCAGTTCGGTTGAGCGCGTATATCAGCCCCATCAACAAGGCACAAGCTCTTGGCACATCCAGGTATTCCAGGACTTCTGTTTTCTCGATCACTATCCTTGCACTGGCTGGATCAGTCGTTATTGAATCCCTGTTGACGACAATCTTCAGCCCTTAATCAGTATCCTGCACTTCACCATCCTTGCATAAGTAGATCAGAATATCATTTCAGTGTTAAGTCATCACATTTAAAAACAGTAAAGAAACTGTATTTAAAGATACATATACTGTCTGGTGTTGAAAATTACGTTTTCGGGTTTGGGATTTATTTCTGTTCATTTTCAGATACATTTTCAACATACATGAATATAACCATAATTTAAAATAATAAATACAAATGTATTAGGGACCCACTAAAAAGCCAAAAACACAAATTTTATTGGGGACCCACTCAAAACCTATCAACATCACTGCAATGTGTTTAAGTATAACAAAAAGTACAGTGTGTCAGAACATAAGCATCTGTTTTACCTATCAAGTGTTCTTTGAAGAGATCCTCCTCCTTTTTTCGGAGACACACCACCAGGCAACGGATAGCGACCTCTCTCCTCTTTTCCATCGAATCATCTGAAGAAGAAAAAAAAAAATCTTAAAACTGCTCCTCATAAGGATGTGTTTCTAATGACGACATCACTGGGAAAGAAGACTGAAGGGTGAATTTATGAGGCACTATGGCGACATCTGGTAATCTCGAGACCACACAGGTAGCCTCCGCTGTCGTCCTTGACTTCCATCTTCAGCTGATGGTGCTACCGACGTTTGGTCCTCCTGTTGTCCCAAACAGGTTTCAGTCACTGCCTCTGAAGAAGACCCTGATGGAAAGACAGGTGGGTCCTCAGAAGAAGAGGCTGGTTCAACGGCAGGTAGGTTTCCTTGTGGGGCTCTCTCGATTCTTCCAGCGTACTCCACAACAGGGTTCGGGTCCTCCCGACTTGCTGGTGGCGTCCTCCCTCCCGCAGGGGCATCCTTGCTGTGCTGGCGAAAGGGGATCCAACTGGCACCGAACTGTACCCCAGAGCGCCGACGTCGGGTGGACCTGGTTGGAGGGCTCGTCTATTCCCCGCCTCTGGACCCTGAAATTGGAGGTGATGGTACTGTAACAGGAAAAGTAAAGGGCTTAAGTCGGTTGAACAACACTCTCTGGACCTCCCTCGACTGGCAATAGCCTATACAGCACTTCAGTATAGTGCGGTATAGGCGGTTGAAAGGTCCATTTAGAGTGACTGATAGGTTTATCAGTCACTCTAAATGGACCTTTGTACCTCTTCTGGAGTTTGGGACACACCCCACGCTTCTTAGCCTTATTCTGCACCCAGACCAGTTCTACCTCAGAATAATACTGGAAATTTGCCCTAAAATCATAGGCCGTTTTCTGCCGTTCTGATGCCCTGGCCTGGTGCCTCTTAACTGCCTCTATCACAGTAGACAACGTGTCTCTCAGTTTAGACATATAATCGTCCACTGAGGCAAACAATTCTTGGTTGCCTATATTTAACATTATGTCAACAGGCAAGACCATTTCTCGCCCAAACAGGACCTGATATGGAGTGTAGGAGGTGCTAGCATGGACACTGCTGCGGTAGGCCAACATTACATACGGCAATAGAGTGTCCCAGTTCAACTGATTATCCTCCACAAAGAGGGCCAGCATAGACAGAAGGGTACGATTTAAACGCTCAATCAACCCATCAGACTGGGGATGGTAAGGGGTAGTGCGAGTCTTATGAATATGCAAAAGCATGCACAACTCTTTAAACAGCGTAGACTCAAAGCTGCGACCTTGGTCGGAGTGGATACTGCGTGGTGACCCAAAGTGACAAACCCACTCCTCTGTCAAAACTTTGGCAATGCTGCATGCTTCCTGATTGGGGAGCGGAAAAGCCTCTGTCCACTTTGAAAATTAATCACCAACAACCAAAATGTATTTCTTTTTAATAGGAGTCTCTGGGAGGGGCCAAGAATGTCAAGTGCCACTCGTTCAAAAGGCCTAGAAGTAGCTGTAGGCTGCAAAGGAGCACATGGCTGCTTTCCAGAAGTCTTAAGGGAAGCACAATCCACACCCATGCCTTAACGTCTCCAAACCACCCTGGCCAATAGAAACGGTCCTTAACCTTTCCCTGGAGTTTCTGCACCCCCAAATGGCCTCCAGTAGAAACACTATGCAGCTGTTCTAAGACGTTAGGCACCATTGACCGGGGCAGCACTACCTGCACTTGGGATGCAGCATCAGAATAGACAGGAGGAATTCTCACTTGTCTAGAACCCTGCATTTGAAGCTGATTCCATACAGGGGCATATCTCCGCATTTCGGGGTCTTCTGGCATAACACTATCAGCCTGTTTTTTGCAGTCAAAATTATCTGTCGCAACTCCCTGTCATCCATCTGCGCCTGAGTCAATTCATCTGTCTCTCCTTCCTGACAGGACACCAAAGAAGATGATGCCTCTTGTACTGCACACACGTTTTGGTTAACTGTGTCCATCATTCCCTGTGAAGGATTTGATCAACTAGCGGCTTTTTTCTAAAAAAGCTGGTAGCATTAGTATGTAGCTTGCTTGGACGATGAATGATCTTATACTGAAAATTGCAGCCACCGCAGAGAGCTATGGTCAGTTCACAAAACAAACTCTTTTCCTAACAAATTGTGTTTAAAGTGTTTTGTGAAGGTCACCATGCTCAAAAGCTCTTATTTAGTAGTGGCATATTTACGCTCTTGTTTTGTAAGGGCCTTGCTGGCATATGCGACAACTTTCTCTAACCCTCCCTCCTCCTGAGACAGCACTGCCCCAATTCCCACATCACTCGCATCTGTATCCAGAGTAAATGGTTTACTGGGGTCAGGATATGCCAACACTGGAGCCATAATCAGGCTAGCCTTGAGTCGCTCAAAAGAATGCTGACAATCCTCACTCCATCGGAAGCGCCTCCCTTTCTCTGCGACCTGATGTAAAGGGCGAGCGATGTCCGCAAAACCCTTTACAAAACGCCTGTAATACAAGGCTAGCCCTACAAAGCTCTGAACCTCTGATTTTTTGGAACAGGCCACCCCCTCTGCGGAGATGACGTGCCCGAGGTAATGGACTTGCGTGGAAAACAAGTTAAGTTTGGATGGTTTGACTTTAAGATTGGCCTACCGGAGTTTGTGTAGTGAGGCACGCCATCCAGGCGCGTCAGATGTTCTTGAGAAGTCCGGCCAAACACAATTATGTCATCCAAGTAAACCAAACAAGTGGTCCACTGCAAATCTGCAAGGATCGAGTCGATCAACCTTTGGAACGTGCTGGGTGCGTTTATAAAACCCATCATATGTCTGCCAAATTTCATACATGTAGGTGAAACCGGAGCGAGGTTATAATTTTTCAATATTTCTAGGGGGCGCTAGCGAGTCATTTTGCAACAGCCAAACCTGAGACCCTTAAAATACTAAAATGTTCACCGCTTGTGATAAGTACGCCAAGTTTAACAACTTTTCCAGCATGTTAAGGTCCCCAAAAAGGCGATTAATTTTAAGAAAAAGAAAAAGAAAAATAATTAAAGCTGCAAGCAGCGATGAACGAGCCCTCGCACCTCTCCGCGCGTCGGAGGTACTGGTGGGACGACAACCGATGGCCGGGCACGATGAAACCGGAACTCTAACGAGCGCACGACGTCTGCCACAAGACTCTATGACAAACGGAGTTATGAAAGGGGGCGGGGCTAATGTGTAGGTGGCGGGGATCAACTTCACCAACTTAACAGGCACTCTCTGCTGAGTAATATGACACCTCTCACAAGAGTCTACACAAACGCTTCATTAGTTAGTCAAGGGGGCGGGGCTTATATGTAGGGGCGGGGTTAATCTTCACCAACTTATCAGGCCCTCTCTGCTGAGTGATATGACACCTCTCACAAGAGTCTATGACAAACGCTTCAATAGTTAGTCAAGGGGGCGTGGCTAATGTGTAGGGGGCGGAGATAACAATTCCAACTTAAATGGGCACACTGTCCTGAGTGATATGACAGCTCCCACAAGAGTCTACGACAAACGCTTCATTAGTAAGTCAAGGGGGCGTGGCTTATGTGTAGGGGGCGGGGAGAACCTTCACCAATGAAACATGAACTCTCTGCTGAGTGATATGACACCTCCCACAAGACTGTACGACAATCGGTTCATGAGTTATCAAAGGGGGCGGGGCTAATGTGTAGGGGGCGGGGATAACCTTCACCAATGAAACATGAACTCTCTGCTGAGTGATATGACACCACCCACGAGACTCTACGACAAACGGTTCATGAGTTATGAAAGGGGGCGTGGCTAACGTCTTGGGGCGGGGCTTTGAGTATATATTTTCATTTGAATGACATCAGGACTGGACCCTTATCGTGGCTGAGAAATTTGGGGCAGATCGGACTATGTAGAGTGGAGTTACAACAACTTCCTGTTTCATGGCGAATGGCTTAAAATGGCCGCAACGCCACGGTCAGGTCGTTCAGTGAAAACTCACCATTTGAATAACTTTTCATCCTTAAGGTCTTATGATGGTCCATCAAGTCGATCGGATTAAATTTGTAGAAGGAGTTCGTTAAAGTACGCGACCTATAAAACGCTAAAAATGGGCGAAAATCGCATATTATATTCAAAATGGCTGACTTCCTGTTGAATTTTGGGCATACCTCCAAGAGGCTTTTTTGTGCGTCTCCACATGATACATCTGTCTGCCAAATTTCATACTTGTAGGTAAAACCTGAGAACGGATATCAATTTTTCCAATTTTCCAGGGGGCGCTAGAGAGCCATTTTGCAAAACCTGAATCTGAGACCCTTAAAATATCAAATTTTTCACCGCGTCTGATAGGTGTGCGAAGTTTAACAACTTTTTGAGCATGACAAAGGCCTCAAAAACGCGACTCATTTGAGAGAAAAAGAAAATGGAAAAGAAAAAGAAAAAGAAACACTAGTTTCAATAGGGCCTTCGCTGGCCCGACGTTGTCGGTGCTCGGGCCCTAATTAAAGCTGCAAGCAGCGATGAACGGGCCCTCGCACCTCTCCGCGCGTCGGGGGTACTGGCGGGAGGCCGACTGACGCGGCCGGAAACAATGAAACCGGAACTCTGACGAGCGCAACGACATCTGCCACAAGACTCTATGACAAATGGAGTTATGAAAGGGGGCGGGGCTAATGTGTGGGGGGCGGGGATCACCTTCACCAACTTAACAGGCACTGTCTGCTGGGTGATATGACACCTCTAACAAGAGTCTACGACAAACGGTTAATTAGTTAGTCAAGGGGGCGGGGCTTATGTGTAGGGGGTGGGGTTAACCTTCAACAACTTATCAGGCACTCTGCTTAGTGATATGACACCTCTCACAAGAGTCTATGACAAACGCTTCATCAGTTAGTCAAGGGGGCGGGGCTTATGTGTAGTGGGCGGGGTTCACCTTCACCAACTTATCAGGCACTCTCTGCCGAGTGATATGACACCTCTCACAAGAGTCTACGACAAACGCTTCATTAGTTAGTCAAGGGGGTGGGGCTAATGTGTAGGGGGCGGGGATAACCTTCACCAATGAAATATTAACTCTATGCTGAGTGATATGACACCACCCACGAGACTCTACGACAAACGGTTCATGAGTTATGAAAGGGGGCGTGGTTAACGTCTTGGGGCGGGGCTATGAGTATATATTTGGATTCGAATGACATCAGGACTGGACCCTTATCATGGCTGAGAAATTTGGGGCAGATCGGACTATGTACAGTGGAGTTACAACAACTTCCTGTTTCATGGCGAATGGCCCAAAATGGACGCCACGCCACGGTCAGGTCGTTCAGTCAAAACTCACCATTTAAATAACCTTTCATCATTCAGGTCTTAAGATGGTCCTGACCAAATTTCAAGTCGATCTGATGAAATCTGGAGTAGGAGTTCGTTAAAGTACACGGCCTATAAAACGCTAAAAATGGGCGAAAATCGCTATTAAACTCAAAATGGCTGACTTCCTGTTGAGTTTTGGGCATATCTCCAAGAGGCTTTTTTGTGCGTCTCCACATGTTACATCTGTCTGCAAGATTTCATGCTTGTAGGTGAAACCTTAGCGCGGATATCAATTTTTTCAATTTTCTAGGGGGCGCTAGTGAGCCATTTTGCAACACCCAAAATCGAGACCCTTAAAATATCAAACTTTTCACCGCGTCTGATAAGTGTGCCAAGTTTAACAACTTTTCGAGCATGGCAAAGGCTTAAAAAAGGCGATTCATTTTTGTGAAAAAGAATAATAATTCCTTCAGTTTCAATAGGGCCTTCGCTGGCCCGAAGTTGTGGGTGCTCGGGCCCTAATTAAAGCTAAGCAGCGATGAACGGGCCCGAGCACCTCTCTGCGCGTCGGGGGTACTGGCGGAACGCCGACTGACGCGACCGGGCACAATGAAATCGGAACTCCGACGAGCGCAACGACTTCACCAACTTATCCGGCACTCTCTGCTGAGTGATATGACATCTCTCACAAGAGTCTACGACAAACGGTTAATTAGTTAGTCAAGGGGGCGGGGCTTATGTGTAGGGGGCGGGGTTAACCTTCACCAACTTATCAGGCACTCTCTGCTGAGTGATATGACACCTCTCACAAGAGTCTATTACGAACGCTTCATTGGTTAGTCAAGGGGGCGGGGCTTGTGTGTAGGGGGCGGGGTTAACCTTCACCAACTTATCAGGCTCTCTCTGCTGAGTGATATGACACCTCTCTCAAGAGTCTACGATAAACACTTCATTAGTTAGTCAAGGGGGCGGGGCTTCTGTGTAGGGGGCAGGGTTAACCTTTACCAACTTATCAGGCACTCTCTGCTGAGTGATATGACACCTCTCACAAGAGTCTACGACAAACGCTTCATTAGTTAGTCTAGGGGGCGGGGCTTGTGTGTAGGGGGCGGGGTTAACCTTCACCAACTTATCAGGCAGTCTCTGCTGAGTGATATGACACCTTTCATAAGAGTCTACGACAAACTTCATTAGTTAGTCAAGGGGGCGGGGCTTATGTGTAGGGGGCGGGGAGAACCTTCACCAATGAAACATGAACTCTCTGCTGAGTGATATGACACCACCCACGAGACTCTACGACAAACGGTTCATGAGTTATGAAAGGGGGCGTGGCTAACGTCCTTGGGCGGGGCTATGAGTATATATATTTTCATTTGAATGACATCAGGACTGGACCCTTATCATGGCTGAGAAATTTGGGGCAGATCGGACTATGTACAGTGGAGTTACAACAACTTCCTGTTTCATGGCGAATTGCCCAAAATGGCAGCCACGCCACGGTCAGGTCGTTCAGTGAAAACTAACCATTTGAATATCTTTTCATCCTTAAGGTCTTAAGATGGTCCTGACCAAATATCAAGTCGATCGGATTAAATTTGTAGGAGGAGTTTGTTAAAGTACGTGACCTATAAAAGGCTAAAAATGGGCAAAAATCGCATATTAAATTAAAAATGGCTGACTTCCTGTTGAGATTTGGGCATGCCTCCCAGAGGCTTTTTTGTCCGTCTCAACATGCTACATCTGTCTGCCAAATTTCATACATGTATGTGAAACCGGAGCGAGGTTATCAATTTTTCAATATTTCTAGGGAGCGCTAGAGAGTCATTTTGCAACAGCCAAACCTGAGACCCTTAAAATATTAAAATTTTCACCGCTTCTGATAAGTACGCCAAGTTTAACGACTTTTCCATTATGGCAAAGGCCTCAAAAAGGCAATTCATTTGCCTGAAAAAGAATAATAATAATTCCTTCAGTTTCAATAGGGCCTTCGCTGGCCCGACGCTGTCGGTGCTCGGGCCCTAATAATAAACGCTACAGTTTCAATAGGGCCTTCGCTGGCCCGATGTTGTCGGTGCTCGGGCCCTAATAATAAGAATAATTCCATCAGTTTCAATAGGGCCTTCGCTGGCCCGACGTTGTCGGTGCTCGGGCCCTAATAAAACAAAATTCAAGATTTCCAGCAAACATGAATACAGCCACAATTTCACTCCTCCTCAAACCCAACAAAGACCCAACCTTGCCGTCAAGTTACCGTCCCATTTCCCTCCTCAATGTATATATTAAAATCATAACAAAGGCACTAACTCACAGAATGGAAAAAGTCACTCCATCCATATTCACCCAGACACAACCGGTTTTATCAAAGGCAGACATTCATCCAGCAACACACGCAGACTGTTTAATTTAATTCATTATTCATAATCACAGCAAACAGGAACCATCATAGCCACCTTAGATGCAGAAAAAGCCTTCGACAGAGTTAACTGGACATTTCTTTTATCCACTCTACAAAGATTTGGCTTTGGGGAATCATTTATTAACTGGGTGAACATTTTATACACCTCACCTTCAGCCACCGTCATCACCAATGGACTAACTTCACAAAGCTTCACACTGCACAGGGGGACTAGGCAAGGATGCCCACTCTCTCCCTCTTTATTCACCATTTTCATTGAACCTTTAGCTGCAGCCATCTGTCAGAGCATCAACATTAAAGGTATCCAAACAGTCAACACACATCATAAGATCAGTCTTTATGCAGATGACATATTACTTTTTCTACAAAACCCTCACTCATCACTACAGGAAACCATCAAACTCATTGAATCATACTCCAACATCTCTGACTACTCCATAAACTGGAACAAATCTTCAATCCTTCCACTAGATAACAACAGCTGGGATGTGGCAGCCCATCCACCACCTATCCCTCTATGCACAGGTCATATCACGTACTTGGGCGTTAATATTTCCCCCAGGCTGTCAGAGCTGTTCACGCTCAACTTCACTCCACTTCTCAAAACAATAACTGATGACCTCCTCCGCTGGACGAACCTACCGCTTTCACTCATGGGCAGAATAGCTACCGTTAAAATGACAATACTTCCTAAAATAAATTACCTATTCACAATGATCCCATCCCAACCCACCCCCACCTGGTTTAAATCTCTGGACTCAATCATCTCTCAATTTTACTAGAAAAACAAGACACCAAGAATTAAACTATCCACTCTGCAAAAACCAAAAACACAAGGAGGACTAGAAGCGACTCATTTTTACCATTACTCTCTGGCAAATCAACTTCAATATATATTCAAATGGATCCAACCCAACCAATCAGCTTATAGGCGAGATAAATGTGCTACTTTACCATTTTATTTTATTAATTTACTGTTCATTACACTCTAATCATACATTTTTTAGTGTTTTATTTCGTCATTGTTGAAAACGCAAACCTCCATGTAAATAGATGACTATTTACATGGAGGGTTAGGGTCATGTGTCTATCTGCCTTTTTGGAGTTGAAAAACAAAGAGTCATCTATTTACATGGAGCCTTGCGTTTTCAACAATGACCAAATAAAACACAAAAAAATGTAAGATTAGAGTATAATGAACAGTAAATGAATAAAATAAAATGGTAAAATAGCACATTTATCTCGCCTATAAGCAAAAAACAGTACACCATACCAGCAGAAGGAGTAAAGCTTTGAAATAAAGATAAAATTTCTTAAAAGTAATGTACAAGTTGACACCAGATGGTTAGGTCACTCTGCTCCGCAAAGGGTTGTAAGGCGAATCTGCAGCAGCCGAATGCTCGTCAGAGCGGTTTCATCCAGTAGAGATGGTTAGATATAGAGCAAACAGTTTGTAAAGACATTCAAATCTCAGATTTACCATTTCTCAGTCAGTCTATCAAACGTCATCCCTGTTTCAAAACATTAACAATAGCAGAGACTCTGACAGCCTGGTGGAAATTCCACAAAACCACAAACTCCACCTTTGCTCCATCTAATTTCATCCCCATCTGGAACAACCCGGACTTTCTAAGCAACAAGAAACCACTTAATTTCCGCACATGGACAGATAAAGGAATCACACACCTCAAACACATTTTCCATAATAATACCCTGGTTTCATTCCCACACCTGGTCCAGAAGTACGACATCGGGAGCCAACAATTTCTGGAATATCTACAACTCAAATCATCCGTTCAATCCAAATTTAACATTACGACCACCAACCTTGACCTTCCTCCCTCAACCTCAGAGTTAATGAACATCCCCTCGTCAAAAAAAAACCCTCTCCAAAATGTATAGAATAATATCACAATCCGACAAAACAATATCCATACCATCAATAAAATGGGAACTAGACTTATCCATCACTCCTGATGCCGACTTCTGGAACCAAATATGCAAAAACATCTACTTCATGACTAGAAATGCTAACCTACAACACATACAGTATAAAATACTTCACAGAACTCACTTCAATGGGCAAAAAATGTTTAAAATGGGATTTTCATCAGAAATTTGTTCACATTGCACACAAAAATGCCCGGATAGTTATGTTCACGCCACCTGGCACTGCACACCCGTTAAACACTTTTGGATAGAAATCACAAAATCACTCTCCATCTTCCTGGGCTGCCACATCCCATCATCCCCTTCACTCTGCTTACTAGGAGACACATCAACAGTCAACCTCAACATAACAAACATCCGATCACTCCTGGTAGCACTAACTATCGCCAAGAAAACTATCCTCATGAACTGGAAATCAAGGAACGCCATACATATCACACACTGGAAAAACCTTTTTATGGACTACATCAATATGAAAATCTATCCACCTCCATCACAAACATGGCAATAGCAACCCACTCCATCTGGTCACCCCTCATTAATTTTTTACAAACCTGATTCTATCCATCCTCATAAATATTCTTTTTATTTTATTTCATTTATTAGCATTATTATTATTATTTATTTATTATTATTATTTTTGCCTGTCTACCAAACACAATTTGAATGCATACATACATGCATACTGTACATACATACATATTGATCTTGTCCCTGTCTGTCTAATTATATATAAGCATATCATATTATATTGTTATATTTATTGATCCTATGTTTTTGTTTTATATACACCCAGTATATATTTATATATATATATATATATATATATATATATATATATATATATATATATATATATATATATATATATATATATATATATATATATATATTTCTTTCAGTTGTTTTCATTTTCACTTACTATTGATACAAGTATATGATATATATTATTTTTTACTTTATTATAATTATTATTCTCTTTCTGTTAGTTTCATTTATTTTTTGTCAGCTTCATTAGTATTGGTAACATATTTATTCAATTTTTTCCCTCTGTTATTTCCATATGGTTTATGTTTTGTCTTTTTCACTACTACTCCAAATATTTCTAGTAATATTGTGCATATTATTATAATTATTATTAGTGGTAGTATTATTGGATTTATTTAAAACACATACAGACCTACATCCACAACACACATCAACCAAAATATATATTTGTTTATTTATTCTTATTTATTTATTTTTAATTATTTGTTTTTTTTTATTTATTTATTTTTTCTCTCTCTTTCTTCTCTCAAGTTGTTTGCATTTTATTATCGCCATAATAGCATACTAATTATTACATAACACCATACTAATTAATAATATCATTCCTTAAGGACAGTGGTAACAGTTGTGACATATGAGGATGTCGGGGTTGTGCCTTGCCCAGTCCCTGGCGGTTGGGGCTCTGCCCGGGGCACTAGGACGGCTCACTCTAGAGCGGGCGGCAGGGGAAGGAAGACTGGGTCAACTTATTCCTCCTTTTCACGTCCAAACCATATGACTGTCCATCCTCGATAAACAGGCCCCCTGTCAGGGAGCTGTTTTTTTTTTTTTTTTTTAGAGGGATCATGCCAACAATGGGCCAGCCCTCTCCTATAAGTGTCTGGGGGCGGCCCACAGCTGGGCCACTCAGTCAAAAATGGATAAATAAATAAAAATAAAATTAAATAATATAAAAAAAAAAAAGTAAAGAAAGAAAGAAAGAAAGGAAGAAAAAAATAATTAAATAATGTATGTGTGTATATGTATAGGAATTGAATATATGCACAAATACAACTTCAAATCAATAAATTCATTATGAAACAATAACCTGGTTGACCCTGCCGGACTGACCCTGCTGACCTGCTCTGGAGGCCCCTGACGGTGCCCCTGTTGTGCCTCACTGCCGGTGGACTGGGCTCCGCCCCCCCTGACTCTATCGTTGTTATAGCTGTTATTATTAGTCTAACTATTACTATTATTAGAATTAATTATGTTCCTTACTCATTTATTTATTTCCTTCCCTATGCTTCACCTCAGTTAACCTTAGTTGACTACTTCCTGTTTTGTTTATTTTTTATTTTTTTTATTAACCTCTAACATGTATTACCCTCCTCTCTCAATATATCCACTCTATAGACCACACCCCAAAACACATGCTCGCAAGCACACATGCACGCATGCACGCACACACACACACACTTGGTTCTCTCATCCTATGGCAGAAATGTGTTAACTGGCCTGTACTCACTGTTCTTGTGGTCCTTTTGTTGTTGTGTTAATGTATTGTCTTTTGTCTTGCAATAAAAAAAATAGAAATAAATAAATACAAAATAAAAAACAAATCTTATGTAAAGTCAAGTGAGTTCTGCCTAAATCAGTCTCCCCCTGACTAAATACTGAGATGTTGTGGTGCAGTAACTGCCTAATTGCCTTGAGTTCCCCAGGGGAAAAACCCTTCTCCTCTACCCCAAACTGGCTCATAAGCATGTAGACTGTCCAAGGCTGCAAGTTCTCTCTTTCCGCACTGACCCCACACTGCTCTACTTCATCCCCCACCTCAATGTCAGTGAACAGTGTACCCACATTCATACCACTCTTTAGCGTTAGCTCATCATTGGTCACATTGATAACACGTACCGGCAGTAAGCCCTGCTCAACTTTACAAACCACTCGAGCTACCATTATGTCACAGTGTTTAGAGAGGGAGGTGGAGGGTTCCAGCATTTCCTTTGCATAATCCCCCCACCCGCTCTGGACCTGACCCCAAATGATGGCCTCGCTGCATGGGGGCACTACTGTATCAGACTGAACCACAACTGCCTGGGGCTTAAATGATGGGTTAAGATCAACCAGGGGAAATAGCTTGTCCAAAATCTGGCAAGTCTTCTTCCCCAGGTCAACCACAGCACCATATTGCGACAAGAAGTCAAAACCAAGTAGAATCTCTTCTGAGGGAATATCAGAGACTAGAAACTCTGCAACAAGTACAAGGGAATCAAACTGACATACAGTCTGCCAGCACCCGACAATATGCATCCCCCCACCATTAGCTGCTGTAGCCTTGCCCTCATAATTTCCCAAATCACATTTTCCTTTAGTAACAGAAAGCCACAGTTGTTTAGGAATGGCGGAGCATGAGGCTCCAGTATCTACAAGTACATGACAGTCAAACCTACCTACTTTAGCTTTAAGATAGCCGGAACCATCCTTTAAGCTATCAGGGGCCACAGTGGATAGAGAAGGGGGGGCGGACATTTGGCCCTCTGTGCCCGCCCCCTCTAGTTTTTCTGCAAATAAGGACAATCACGTCGTATGTGACAATTACATCCACACTCCCAGCATCCCTCACCGGTTAACCACTCATACTCACGTATTGACTTCTTCCTCACTAGCAACTTAATGATATCTAATATTTCAGAATCAAAGATCCACCCCATCGTCATTAGCGACCGTGCCCCTGTAACATTTACATAGAACAGAGTCAGTCTACAAAAAACAGCCATCAGATGGCGCTTTAATACATCTCTCCTCAAAGACCCTCAGTTTGACAGTCTCATTAAAAAAGAGTGGGCATCCTTCCACGAAATAAATGATTCTCCAAAGTCATCTCCAACACTTCTATGGGAAACAGGTAAGGCAGTTTTAAGAGGCATAATCATTTCATTCTCGGTATATAAAAAAAAGAAAGAAAAAGAACAAGAAGCTGAACTGGAACAAAAAAGATCAATCAACTCGAAAACATAAATGCAAGCAACCCAACAGAGGAGACCCAGAATGAATTAAGAAAGTATAAATTCCCAAAAAATGAAATTACAAATAAGAAAACACAATTCCTAATACAGAGACTTCGACAAGAAAATTTCCACCATAGCAATAAACTGGTAAATACAAATCGAAATAAAGAAAAAACAACAATCTCAAGTTACCGTCTCATTTCCCTCCTCAATGTAGATATTAAAATCATGACAAAGGCACTAACTCACAGAATAGAAAAAGTCACTCCATCCATAATTCACCCAGACCAAACCGGTTTTATCAATGGCAGACATTCATACCACTCTTTAGCGTTAGCGCATCATTGGTCACATTGATAACACGTACCGGCAGTAAGCCCTGCTCAATTTTAGAAACCACTCGAGCTACCAATATGTCACAGTGTTTAGAGAGGGAGGTGGAGGGTTCCATCATTCCCTCTGCATAATCCCCCCACCCGCTCTGGACCTGACCCCAAAGGATGGCCTCTCTGCGTGGGGGCACTACTGTATGAGACTGAACCACAACTGCCTGGGGCTTTAATGATGGGTTAAGATCAACCAGGGGACCTTACGGTCAACATCATGTTTAGGTGCGGACACACGTGTTTGAACACCTTTGAGTGAGGTGAAGGACCCAAACCTGGGGGCACAGGGGCAGATTTAGTTGGGTCTGCTAGTGCCTGTACAGAGGTTTGCAGAGATTTAAATTCCTGTCGCAAACCTTCTACCACCTTCTACCAACTCGTTCATCACTGGCAGATTTCTCAGCGACCCCACGCACCCTAGCATCTGGGGTGGTGCAACCATTCTCTAGGCCTCTGATGAGCTCAAGCTCTGCAGCAAGGTTAATGGCATCTTCTAGTGTAGCAGTTTTGGCACTACGAAGGTTGAGACGCAAATCTCCACTTCCCACATGCGCAATAAAATGGTCTTTGGCTAACAGGTACTGTGTGTTAAGGTCTGCAAAGGGATAGGCTTTAAAGCTGGGGTCTGCGATTTATCCAGTATACACTTTTTGTTATATTGGTTGAAATGGTCTTTACACCCCGACAGCAATCCGTTTCTTATGAGCACTGAAAAAAGACCAGAAAAGATCCGTCATCTGTAGCTGCTGTAATCCTGTAAAAACGTCTACCAGTCAGTAAAAATGGTCCCGGTTGTAAGGAACCAATCAGAAGCCTCCCTGCCTCCCTGCTCGTACTCTAGCCTCAGCGTGCACCAGCGTGAACTCAAAGCGCGTGTCCGCCGCACGTTCACTGGAGAGTGGAAGAGAAAACTCAGCTCTTAAAACACCGGACAACGAGAACGAACTCGTACCACTATTACCATATTATCGAAAAATACAACTTTGATTTAGTTGTTTATGTTCTGTTAGTTTACTTTATAAGATACTGCAGGTTTAAACTATTTATTCTAACAGCTCAAAGTTAAGTCAGACAAACAGGATTATCAACGAGGGGAGACGGCGGATAGAAAACATTGCCGAACAAAATTTACGTTACTCAAACTGCTTTTTCAGTTACAGCAACAAACGAGTGGACTGATCTCCCTCCAGATATTAGAGTAATGTTAAAAAGGGTCGTGTTGTCTCAGCAGGTATCTCTCTCTTTCCCTCCCCTCTCTGCTGCTCTGTGGCTCTCCGGCGAGCTGCTGCCCCCCCCCCCCCCTCTCCGTCAACAAGGAAATAAAAGCCCCTCGTCTACGAGACCGGTCTCTTGAGAGAGCTCCAGCTCATAGCGGGGTCTGTGTGAGTGAATGCCCGGGTGGAGAGGTGGCGATCCCGGCAGCAGCTAGCTAGCTGTGCCGGCAGTTTGTGGAGCTTCTAAACTCCGACAACAGTGGAGAAAATGTTTGATTCGCCATCTAACATCGTAAAACTGTCAATATTCTAAATCTACACCGTTGATTTCTCGCCTCAACATTTTTCAGAAGTGAATTTAGTGATGAAATAGCTACGAAAAATGTGAAGTAGTTATGATGCGGCGGTGCTCGTGCATGTGTGTGGGGGGCGTTGCCTTATAAGGAGTTTCGAGGGGAGGGGGGGGGCTTAGACGGAGCTCCTGAGGCGATGCGACTTTCAAATTATGGTAGTTTTCCAAGATCGCAGACCCCAGCTTTAACAACCGACCACCGCAGGGCAATGCCAAATTCTTGTACGGTTTCATTATGTAGCCTCCGCCGAGAAGAAAAGTTAGCCCTGTTCCAGTCGGCGCTATCACATGGGTCCAAACATCTACCCATTGCTTCTTTCAACAAGACATAGTTAGCTTTAGCCATTTCCGACAACCCACTGTAAACCTCACGAGCTCTACCTGACAGAAGGAGCCCCATAAATTTCAACCTCAAGGGTTCATTCCAATTATTAACATCAGCAGCCATTTCAAACTGCTCAGCCCAATCAGCCTATTCTCGTCCTGTAACGTTACCAGTAAAAGTCTCAGGCATAAAGATTGGACGAGGAGTCACAGCCTGACTATAACTGTTAGACAATGAGGGAATATTTGACTGACTTGTACCTGCCTCTGCAGGTCGAGATGGATTATTTTCAGGTTCTGACATTTTGATATTTGATCCCACCGCTGCCACCAGTGTAATAAATATGGGTTTTGTTCAGATGTGGCAGAAAAACACTGCCACTAAGTCAGAACCTTCAAATAACCACAGAAATACAAATATATACAAATACAGTCAATCTTTATTATAGAAATCCCACAATTCATAAAAAGGGAGGAAGGATACACCAGGAGACCCGAACGTCCACCGAATATCAAAAGCTCTTACTAATATGTGACATCACACAGTTCACACAGGGCTAGACTTCTAGCTTAAGGCACACCACGCGGGCACGGCACGCTATCACCCTCTCCTGGAGGCACATCAACCTAACACTGGTCAACCCACACAGCACAATCACTGCAATCCACACGTCACCACTTTAAGGTAAGAGCTTTCTACTTAGGGTCGTAGTTTGTCTCCCCAGGTTCTCTCCCTCCACACTCTTTTAAAACACTAATAAAATATAGGACACAACTATCTATTAGTATACTTAGCTCGCCCGGTTGGCGAGACCCTCCCCCGGGGTCTACGCTTGGGACGCCGTCCAACTCCCCGGAGAGCGGCTGCGTTGAACTGCGTGGACGGAACGCAACTGGCGTTGCAGTTGCTGTAGCTGGAGTCCGCACGAGCGATGGTGGCTGCTGAGCGTCGGCGCTGCTTTCGTGGGCCAGCACGGGGAGCGGTGGCGGCTACTGCACCCTCTATAACCCGGCTCTGACTATCTACAAGAGGCAACAAACCTCCCCTCCTCACACTGGAACAACTAACCCTCTGTTCTGGCTGTCTTCATCGCCGGCAGCTGTAAACAGCTACGAACGATACCCTCCCGGTCCCAGAGTGCCGAGCCGCCGTAAACGATGCTCCAACCTCGACTCCCCTGTTTCGACTGCCTTTTGTCTCTCCACTCAGAGTCTCTCGCGCCCGCAATCAGGCACACCTGTTGTAACTTTAGTTAATCAGCCCAGTCCCCCACACCCTCCCCCAGTCAATCAGCCCACCCATATCAAATTATTTTATTATGTGAACCTGCTTTTTTACATGTAAAGTATATAAAAACATCTTATCCATGCATGAACCATTAAATGCGCCATCTCAGAGTTATGCGGAGCTCATAATAACATCAGAGGATGCATACATCAGAGTGAATTCCCCACTGTTTCAAGAAGCCTTCCAGCAGCAAATTAAAATGATTATTTGTGCTCAACTGTGGGGCAAGTACATGCAAAAGCCTCTTAATTTTTTTCATGAAACCTCAACTCATTTTAAAAAAGCTGACCGTATTTTTGATTATGCATTTTATGAGGTCTTGGGGGTCACGTAAAATACATGACAAATTGTAATGACTACTTTGCCCTCTATGGTAAATAAATATAGCGCTTCTGGGTCACCACACGCTTCCCTGCAACAGTGTATGCTGCCATTGGGAAGATATCAGACAACTCGCTTGGCTCAATAACTTTAACACTTCTTGTGTTTTCAAGCTCATAGCTTCTAAGGTGTTCAGTGTACCATGCATTTAAACATTTCACAATGAAGCCAACCTTCCCATGCACAACAACGATCTGAATCAACTCTACAAAATCTGGCAGAACACCTGTTGAACCGTGTGCCAAGATCATTCCAGTGGAGCAACTGGCGCCACCGAAACACACTGAGTTTGCCATCTGGACAAAACACTCCTGGGGGAATTTTGTATCCAGTGCTTTCTTAATATCTTCTCTTAGCACAGTCAAATCTAGCATTGATAGTTTTGTTACCTGTAGAGAAGGTTGGACAATATCTGGCCCACAGCCAGTGTCCACCTCAAATGTTACATTTTTCCCGTTTACTTTTAGCTCTTTTTTAATCGGCTCTTCTTTGGGGATGACTATCTCTTCATTTATATTTTACATGTACAATATAAGTATCTTCAGGCTTTCTATTTCTTGTATTAAATTTCCCCTGTTGCACTATTTCACTTGGTTTAGGGTGAAAATGATTTTTCAACAGCCCCATCAGTTCGTCGTATGACCGATCTCCTGATTTATCCGGGCTGAGCAGGTTCCTCATCAGCGCGTAGGCCTGGGCACCCACACCACTCAGCAGCACAGCTTGTTTCTTTTCTTCATCATCGATGTCGTCTGCCACGAAAAAATGGTCCAGAATTTCACAGTATTCTTCCCATGTCTGTTATCGAAAGGAGCTACCGAACCCACCGTAGTAGCCATGGTTCTTGCTAGCGGCCCGTCGTCACTCACTCGACAGTTAGCCTAGTCTAGCTTCACTTCACTTGCTAAACTAGCACAGCACTCGACCTTTGGCCTAAAAGGCTTTTATCCTCGTTGCCATATGTGACATCTTCGGATATCAATTACCAGTTAGCGAGACTTCATCTTCGGTCGAGTTGACCCGGTCAGTGTATCTTTTGGTCATTTGATTTTCCTTTCAAAAACGGATATTAAAAAACAAAAAATGAGCGGTTATTTGATTTTCGTTTTAAAATACAAAAATTAAAATTGAAATACAAGGCGTTTTTCTTTATCAGGGTCAAAAAGGGATGAACTAAATATCAAAAACGGGTTGATTTTCAATTTTACGACGGAGTATTAGGGCCACATTGAGGAAAAAACAAATCTGAGATTTCGAGAATAAAGTCGTAATATTACGAGAATAAAGTCGTAATTTTACGAGAAAAAGTCGTAAAATAAAGTCATAACTTTACGAGAAAAAAAAGCCGTAATATTACGAGAATAAAGTCGTAATTTTACGAGAAAAAAAGTCTTAATATTACGAGAATAAAGTCGTAACTTTACGAGAAAAAAGTCCTAATATTAGGAAAACATTACCAGCAACCAACAAAACGGGCGAGAGGATATAGCAGCCTGAGCCTGCTTCTGGACGGGTAGCAGCTGTTTGTCTCGGCATCTTGCCACACACATCAGTTAACAGGTAACGTTAACTTTAATCATCTAACAATTAAACGTTTGATAAATGCTGTTAATTGCTTGTTGAGCAAACACATGTTTACAGTTTAGTTTCTCGTTATTTAACGCTACGTTAGTTAATTGCTAATGTGTTAGCCCAGACTTGATCCTCTCACGTAGGCCTAAATTTAGGTCTATTACAATTAAAGTTACTGCAACGTTATATCGAATGTGATACATGTGAAGCATGAACAGCTACGGTCAACGTTTGTTGTTGTTGCTTGAATGACAAACTAGCCGATTGATAAACGTTTTCATCGACGCAATGTTTTGTTAAAGGCTGCAGTCTTTGGCATGACTTCAAAACAATCTGTAGTAGTTCTAGCTTGTTAGTTAGAGTGTCAAGTTTTCAGCTTCGTTTTCAGTACTAGCTATGTTTCTTGGACAATGTTATCTATGTAAAAGTGCTTGTTCAAAGGACAGCAAAAGTTAAAAACTAATAACAAACAGAATTGTGGCTAATATTTCTCCCCTCCTGTCCCTGTTTCCAGCTGTTTCCAGTGGTGGGTGGCAGTAAGTAGCCTACCTTGAGCTACATGGCAACTGTTAAAAAGAGCCAAAAGAAGAAGAGGAAGACCTGCATTGTAATAGGTATGCATTAGGGGAGGTATAGCCTACTGGTCAGACATAATATATATATTATATATAGTATATTGTAGGTTCACTGGGAGTATCACAGTATCATGTTGTTGATAAACTGTATACTGGTACACACAATAGTTTGGTTGAAAGCACTGCAGATACCTCTTTTGTCACATAGGAAACAAAACAGAGTTGCAGAGCCTCTACAGGTTCTTACAGCTGTGAATGTATGACCAACTATTGCCAGAGACTAGCTGTGATGATATCTGGGCAGTTTGTAGAGACCAGCATCTGAGATATTTTCTAGACTATTTCTACTGTACATTAAAAATGGTCTGATAATGTGTATTGCAATAATGTTACCAATATGGAATACAGGCTATGGAAGTTTTGGGGAATGCACACCTGCCTCTACTGTAACATCTGTTATCTGCTGCTTAAAAACATATTGCTTTACATAGTCAGATTCTAACAGCCTGCGTTGATCCTATGTATCCAATTCATCACTATTTTTCTTCCATATATTATGTGTTTTGTTACTCCATAAAAGAATATGTCACTTTGTTTTATTTTTTACTAAAAATCTTTGCTTGTTTATCTTACCATTTGTTACTTCAGGTAAAACCATCTGCCTGATGGACAGAATAAAGATTAGCACAGAAAAGATACTGATCACAACTAGCCAATAACTTTTACTTAAGTCATTGTTGCCTCTTGTCTTTCCTTTTACATGTGTAAGGTACTTTATTTTCCTTTTACATCTAAAGTTAACAGACATGTCTCTGCCCTATTCACAGATTGACAGAGAGGTCATTTACGGATGCAGTACGGATCGAGATAAATCAACGGATAGAGTCATGGTGGGAGATCCTGCGTAAACAGAGTGTACAATTTTGGATAGACATTTTTCAAACCCTGAGATGGTTGACATTTCACAGCTGACTTCTTGGACGAAAACCTGATACAGTTCTGCTTCCTCAACATTATCCAGGTAATTGCTAATTAAAATACCTACTTGAAACTGCTACTAGTCAATGATGGAATCATTTCCACCTATTGTAATCCATAATGATCTGGCTAATAATAATAATCTCACATCACTTCCTAATAGCAGTTGCTTCAGAATTGTTAGGGATTTGAATGCAATCATGAAGTCACTGGTAACTCATCTGATATCAAAGTCTCAAAAAACAATGTGACATAGGCAGTCTTTTCCATTTCACATTAGTACAGGTATATTTTTAAATACACTATGCATTTTTAGTGTGATACACAGTGGTTCTGTTGACTGCAACTACTTTAATTGGATATTTATTGTCACACAGGATGAACTGGACGAGGTTGTGAGAACATGGAACACACACCAAATAAGATCAAGGCCAGCCCATGGGTTGCATGGAGGACGCCCCATTCTCATGTTCTCTATGCCACACCTCTATGGAGCAGCATAGAAGGCCAGCACCCCTGTGATGAGACTGTTTTTGAGCTCTGCATTCTCTTAATGGGTGAAAATGGTTGGAGCCCTCCTGTGGATGCATATAGTGCTGTGGAACTATATTCACTATTAAGAAATGAGATACTTGAAAATATTTGAATAGCCCTTCACAATGTGCACTTTGTTTTTGTATTGCCAGGAAAAGACAGTCCAAATAGGTCACAAAGAGGCTGCCACAACATCACCTAACCTCAATCCTACAGACCCTCTGGCAGGTCTATCTTTATAAATGTGGTGCAAATATTGTGCACACAAACACTGTTTGAACACGTTATTTATCCTACTGTAGCATACACTGTATAAGTAATCAAACTGTGAACTCTTTAAAGCTAAATGCAAGAGCAATGGGAACTCAAAGGTTAAAACAGTTGCTGTAACATCAGCAATGACTGTATTGTTTATGTATTAGCTGATCTGTCAGAATAACAGTGGTTAGAAGAAGTATCCAGATGCTTTACTTTAGTAAAAATAGTGATGGAAATGTGAATTGACTCCACGAGTAAGTAAAAGTCCCGCATTGAAATTATTAAGTAAAAGTCTGTATTATCAGCAAAATGTCCTTAAAGAGGCAGTAGTAACCTTTCAGCATATTGTAATTCAAGTGTTCAAGTGTTCTGAGAGAAAACTAGACTTCTGCTCCTCATCATGGCTCTGTTTTCAGGCTTTAGAAAAATCTAGCACGTGACGGCAGATTTTGACTAATCACAGGTCATTTCAGAGAGAGAGAGCGTTCCTATTGGCTGTGCTCCGGTCATGTGACCAGAACTTGGCTTCCTTCAACAGATTTTACAATGGCGGCTGGGTCACAAACTTTCTCATTTTACAGCTAAACAGTACACTACAAGATGATTCTGAAAACATTTGAGGTGAGAAATAGGCATTACAGTAACAGAATATTGATTCATATTTGACAGAGTAGGACACAGAGGAACATGATTTTTTTCAGGTTACCTGTTTCATGTACTACTATCACGATATAGCGGCCGTTTTCTAAAAATAACTTTTTTAAATCATATTTGCGCCAATATCGCATACTGCAGCTTTAAAGTATCACTGGTAAAAGATTGAGTGTTTTACAATATTTTCCTTTGAATTGTAGTGGAGTAAAAATATAAAGTAGCAGAAAATGGAAATAATGTTAAGTGGAAGTACCTGAATATATTTACAGTTCCTGAGTAAATGTACATTCCACCACTGAAGAATAAACATTTGAGATCTTTCATAGATGCCTTTTATCATTAAGAAAAGAGTCAAAAACTAACTATTACATGAAACCTTTTTTACTAACATTAGCATACAAACAATGATCATTCAGAATGAATTTATGCAAGGAATTTGCAAGTGACTCTAAGAAAGTCATTGTCTTTGAACTGCATTGAAAATATTAAGTAAAAGTCTATAGTAGCAGCATAATTTCCTTAAAGTTTCACTGGTAAAATGTATCATAATGCACCTCCTCCCTACTGTGGTTTGCTCTTCTAAGTTCGAGCTTCTACCTTAGTTTTTCAAAAAGACCCTGTTTTCAGTTTGATGAGTGTGTGTGACGCTTGCAAAAAGTGAACGGAGCAATCCTGTCTCCATATGATGGAGGATAATTTGCCAGTTGAGCATCTTCCATTAGCAGGATGACCTCTCTGTCAATCTGTGAATAGGGCAGAGACATGTCTGTTAACTTTAGAAGTAAAAGGACAATAAAGTACCTTACACATGCAAAAGGAAAAACAAGAGGCAACAATGACTTAAGTAAAAAGATATAGGCTAGTTGTGATCAGTATCATTTCTGTGCTAATCTTTATTCTGTCCATCAGGCAGATGGTTTTACCTGAAGTAGCAAATGGTAAGGTAAACAAGCAAAGATTTTAAGTAAAAAATAAAACAAAGTGACATATTCTTTTATGGAGTAACAAAACACATAATATATGGAAGAAAAATAGTGATGAATTGGATACATAGGATCAACGCAGGCTGTTAGAATCTGACTATGTAAAGCAATATGTTTTTAAGCAGCAGATAACAGATGTTACAGTAGAGACAGGTGTGCATTCCCCAAAACTTCCATAGCCTGTATTCCATATTGGTAACATTATTACAATACAAATTATCAGACCATTTCTAATGTACAGTAGAAATAGTCTAGAAAATATCTCAGATGCTGGTCTCTACAAACTGCCCAGATATCATCACAGCTAGTCTCTGGCAATAGTTGGTCATACATTCACAGCTGTAAGAACCTGTAGAGGCTCTGCAACTCTGTTTTGTTTCCTATGTGACAAAAGAGGTATCTGCAGTGCTTTCAACCAAACTATTGTGTGTACCAGTATACAGTTTATCAACAACATGATACTGTGATACTCCCAGTAAACCTACAATATACCAGACATATCCACATTCATCAGGACATCATCCTGATGAAAATACTGCCAGTATTATGTCTGACCAGTAGGCTATACCTCCCCTAATGCATACCTATTACAATGCAGGTCTTCCTCTTCTTCTTTTGGCTCTTTTTAACAGTTGCCATGTAGCTCAAGGTAGGCTACTTACTGCCACCCATCACTGGAAACAGCTGGAAACAGGGACAGGAGGGGAGAAATATTAGCCACAATTCTGTTTGTTATTAGTTTTTAACTTTTGCTGTCCTTTGAACAAGCACTTTTACATAGATAACATTGGCCAAGAAACATAGCTAGTACTGAAAACAAAGCTGAAAACTTGAGAGTGTCTAACTAACAAGCTAGAACTACTACAGATTGTTTTGAAGTCATGCCAAAGACTGCAGCCTTTAACAAAACATTGCGTCGATGAAAACGTTTATCAATCGGCTAGTTTGTCATTCAAGTAACAACAACAAACGTTGACCGTAGCTGTTCATGCTTCACATGTATCACATTCGATATAACGTTGCAGTAACTTTAATTGTAATAGACCATAATTTAGGCCTACGTGAGAGGAACAAGTCTGGGCTAACACATTAGCAATTAGCTAACGTAGCGTTAAATAACGAGAAAATAAACTGTAAACATGTGTTTGCTCAACAAGTAATTAACCACATTTATCAAACGTTTAATTGTAAGATGATTAAAGTTAACGTTACCTGTTAACTGATGTGTGTGGCAAGATGCCGAGACAAACAGCTGCTACCCGTCCAGGAGACTGCGGTCAAGCCAGCCTCCACTTCGAAAAACACAGTCAAGCCAGCCCCCACGTTGTTTTGCGATACGTGTATATCAAAGGCATTACGGTAGGAGCCTGTAGGAATTGACTTCAAAATAAAAGCACCGTTATGATGAACGTGATAGTCCTTCAAAATAAAAGCGCCGTTCTGATGAACCTGATATTTTAGATTCATTCAAGAGGTCAGTCAGTCTGTCAATAATAAATAAATGAATGAAAAAATAATTGAACAAATAAGTAAAAATTAAAAAAATTGAAACAAAATCAATGCATATGAAATATTAAATGAAATGAATGATAATTTAAAGGGAAAACAACCACATCCAAAATGTAGTTCACAGAAAAATGTTATTCCAATTGTGTAAATACTTAGTCAAACTTAATATGAAATAATACATTTCCAAAGACAGATCTGAATTCTGAATTACAGTATACCACCTCACACTCAGCAGCTTCATGTCTCTAAGTGCTGAATTTCACTTGACTAAGATAGAATTGATAAAAAAGCAACTGTTCTCTATCACACACCAATTTCACTTCAGAATACTAGTAGACCACCTTAGAGTATCACTCAGACAGTATCAGGACATTCTGATGTAGAATTTCAAAATTAAAGCCTTTAAAAAATCTCAAATATGGGCTATCTTCACCCTAAATTCAGATTAGAATTAAAGGGAAACTGTCCACTATCACACACTAATTTCACTTCAGGTGGACAGTAGTCCACCTCAGAGTTCCATTCAGGGAATATCAGGACATTCTGATGTAGAATTTCAAAATTAAAGCCTTTAAAAAATCTTTAATTTGGACTATCTTCCCTCTGAATTCAGATTAGAATTAAAGGGAAACTGTCCACTATCACACACTAATTTCACTTCAGATGGACAGTAGTCCACCTCAGAGATCCATTCAGGGAATATCAGGACATTCTGATGTAGAATTTCAAAATTAAAGCCTTTAAAAAATCTCAAATATGGGCTATCTTCACCCTAAATTCAGATTAGAATTAAAGGGAAACTGTCCACTATCACACACCAATTTCACTTCAGGTGGACAGTAGTTCACCTCAGAGTATCACTCAGACAGTATCAGGACATTCTGATGTAGAATTTCAAAATTAAAGCCTTTAAAAAATCTCAAATATGGGCTAATTTCACCCTAAATTCAGATTAGAATTAAAGGGAAACTATCCACTATCACATACTAATTCCACTTCAGATTGACAGTAGACCACCTCAGAATGCCATTCAGAGAATATCAGGACATTCTGATGTAGAATTTCAAAATTAAAGCCTTTAAAAAATCTCAAATATGGGATATCTTCACCCTAAATTCAGATTAGAATTAAAGGGAAACTGTCCACTATCACACAATAATTTCACTTCAGGTGGACGGTAGTCCACCTCAGAGTTCCATTTAGGGAATATTAGTGGAGCGGATAACATCAATTTTTCAGTCAAATCGTGCAAATAGTGATACAAGCACCAAATTTGGCATGACGATTGCCGAGGGGTCACTAAGCAAATATAAACGAGTGGCCACTTGAAAATCCAAGATGGCGGCCATCTTTTCAAGATGGCCTCCAAATTGACCTGCTGATAATGGTTTCTCTCATAGAAATTCATCTACTTGGTCGATTTGAGTGATCTTGGTGTCAAATTATATGTTTTCTGGCATGCTGGATCTAATTCTGATAGTTTTAATCATTTTTAAGTGCTACATGGTGGCCATTTTTCAAGATGGCCGCCAAATTCACCTGCCGTTAATGGTTTCTCTCATAGAAATTCATCTACTTGGTCGATTTGAGTGATCTTGGTGTCAAATTATATGTTTTCTGGCATGCTGGATCTAATTCTGATAGTTTTAATCATTTTTAAGTGCTATATGGCGGCCATTTTTCCAGATGGCTGTCAAATTTACTCGTGGAGAATGTTTTTCTTAAAGAAATGCATGTACTCGGTCAATTTGAATGATTGTGATGTAGAATTATATGTTTTCTGGTATGCTTGATCTAATTTTTTACAGCTTTAACATCCTCCAATACGTTTTTTCTTACTTTTTGGCTTTGTGGTGTTTGTATGGCTCAATTGGCTTGTAGGCCTACTGTTGTAGATATCAACAGCTGCTAGTGCCATAGGTGTAGGGGCTTAGAGGTAGAGGTAGTACCTTTGTTTCAGAAGTCAGCCACATCCTCCAGGATGGATTACTGGCATAGGTCCTCACTACTTGCCCAACTCTGACCTATGGCTCCATGGAGTTGCTAGTGCACAGCAACGGCCACACCCCGGGACACCATGTTGGCTCACGGGCTAAACTAGGTGAGGGTAGCACACAGAGAGTCTCTGTGTGATAGAGTATGTCTAGCTCCAAATGTGTGCATAGAGTCAACGAACCAGCCATCTTTATCCATGAGGTTCCCAGACAAACAGATCTATCAGTTGCCTCTTTCTGGTCTTGGCACTCACAGACAGGCCAACATAAACAGCAAAAGGTGTCTCCCGGTCCTTGGAGTGCCTGTGGACCTGCGATCCTTCCTTGTATTTGGCAAAGCAGTTGTAGTGTAACAGTTAGGATATTGCAAGGTCAGATTTTGATGCGCCATTCTGGAGTTGTGACTTGATATCAGCCCCATGTTCAATCATACATACAAACTGAAGCAGGGATGGTGGGACGGTATCTTCAAGATACCCATCATGGAACGTGCTGTTGAATTCTGATTTATGCTGAAGCATGTCACGACGTATCATCTCAGCAGCCTTTGCCAATTGGACTGCTTCTCCATATTTGCTTGCTTGTGCCAGGATTGAAGCAACATCCTTCCTAAAGACCAAGAGGACATCACACCCTTGGTGGTGAGCTTCTAGCTCAGGAATGTGTAAAAACAGTTGGTCCTTAAGATGGGTAGCATGAACATCAGGAGCTTCAATGCCAAGCTGCTCAAGCCTCTTCGTGTAGAGCATACACAGGTCGCCAAGTCGGAAAATTGGTGGATCTGAATCCTGACTTACAGCTTTTGTCTCAGTGATGTAAATTACCAATTCAGAGAAAACAACTGGGTATGCTTCCTCCTTCTTGGCCAGCTCTTCTTTCTTCTGCAGCTGTTGGGCATTCAGATGGGCTTGTTCTCGGTTGTACAGAGCAGCCAAGCAAGCAGGATGATACTTCATTTCCTGGGCAATGACATCTCCAGCACTCAGTTTGGAAAGGAGCTTTCCATCATTGAGAGTTTTTGCACATTCATTTAGTTTTTAATTCAGTTTCATGGTCATTGCTTGTCTTAAGATGCCCCCTTCTTCCTTGGGGGATAGAGTATCTCTGACCCTCCGTGGTATTTTGTTGCAGCTGCTCTCATCTGTAACAGTTGAAGGGGTTGATCTCTTTTCAGTTCTTTGTAACTTGCTGTTATTGAACAAGAGTCTGCACCTTACATGGTATTGTGCTCTGTTTTTCATCAAGGTTTCCTCTACCCCACTACCATCGTCTAGTCTTGCTGGGTCAAGCTTGACTGGTAGCTGACTGACTGCATGGAATCTGGGAATACTCCTCGCAAAGAGGCTGTACCCATCACCTACCTTTTTGTTAGGATTTATATGTGGAGAAGTAGGGCCCTCATTCTTGTCCATTTGACAAAGGCAACACTTGGCCCAGTCAGTGTGCCAACATTTTCAGTTGATTTTTGGTTCAAAGCCATTGTAATGTTCAGGGTCGAGGGTTTATCCTTTTACCACCCTGTATCATGGGCATTTTCTTGTATGGGATACAGCTAGGTTCATGCATTATTTTTGCCCTACACCTAGTCCGATCGTTCGTCCAACATCATTCAAGTCCCGTGCGATCTGTACACTATTCGGATAACTGAAACCCCATTATCCTTGGCTTGGCTCTCCCGTGCTTAAGCGGCTGCTTAAAACTGATCTGGTGTTGGTAGTAAGCAGCATTTGGGACACTTAGTATGATGCTGAATCCTACTTAACTGACGTTGAGCCCCATTCTGGGTTACACAGCAGCAATTGTCACCAGTGTGCCCTGGTAGTGCCCGACAATCAGTCCTATACAGTTCTCTGCTGTTGTGACAATTCTGGCAGTTGGGTGGGAACCTCATGGATAAAGATGGCTGGTTCGTTGACTCTATGCACACATTTGGAGCTAGACATACTCTATCACACAGAGACTCTCTGTGTGCTACCCTCACCTAGTTTAGCCCGTGAGCCAACATGGTGTCCCGGGGTGTGGCCGTTGCTGTGTACTAGCAACTCCATGGAGCCATAGGTCAGAGTTGGGCAAGTAGTGAGGACCAGTGCCAGTAATCCATCCTGGAGGATGTGGCTGACTTCTGAAACAAAGGTACTACCTCTACCTCTAAGCCCCTACACCTATGGCACTAGCAGCTGTTGATATCTACAACAGTAGGCCTACAAGCCAATTGAGCCATACAAACACCACAAAGCCAAAAAGTAAGAAAAAACGTATTGGAGGATGTTAAAGCTGTAAAAAATTAGATCAAGCATACCAGAAAACATATAATTCTACATCACAATCATTCAAATTGACCGAGTACATGCATTTCTTTAAGAAAAACATTCTCCACGAGTAAATTTGACAGCCATCTTGAAAAATGGCCGCCATATAGCACTTAAAAATGATTAAAACTATCAGAATTAGATCCAGCATGCCAGAAAACATATAATTTGACACCAAGATCACTCAAATCGACCAAGTAGATGAATTTCTATGAGAGAAACCATTAACGGCAGGTGAATTTGGCGGCCATCTTGAAAAATGGCCACCATGTAGCACTTAAAAATGATTAAAACTATCAGAATTAGATCCAGCATGCCAGAAAACATATAATTTGACACCAAGATCACTCAAATCGACCAAGTAGATGAATTTCTATGAGAGAAACCATTATCAGCAGGTCAATTTGGAGGCCATCTTGAAAAAATGGCCGCCATCTTGGATTTTCAAGTGGCCACTCGTTTATATTTGCTTAGTGACCCCTCGGCAATCATCATGCCAAATTTGGTGCTTGTATCACTATTTGCACGATTTGACTGAAAAATTGATGTTATCCGCTCCACTAATATTCCCTAAATGGAACTCTGAGGTGGACTACTGTCCACCTGAAGTGAAAATAATTTTGTGATAGTGGACAGTTTCCCTTTAATTCTAATCTGAATTTAGAGTGAAGATAGCCCATATATGAGATTTTTTAAAGGCTTTAATTTTGAAATTCTACATCAGAATGTCCTGATATTCCCTGAATGGAACTCTGAGGTGAACTACTGTCCACCTGAAGTGAAATTAGTGTGTGATAGTGGACAGTTTCCCTTTAATTCTAATCTGAATTCAGAGGGAAGTTAGCCCATATTTGAGATTTTTTAAAGGCTTTAATTTTGAAATTCTACATCAGAATGTCCTGATACTGTCTGAGTGATACTCTAGGTGGTCTACTAGTACTCTGAAGTGAAATTAGTGTGTGATAGTGGATAGTTTCCCTTTAATTCTAATCTGAATTCAGAGGGAAGTTAGCCCATATTTGAGATTTTTTAAAGGCTTTAATTTTGAAATTCTACATCAGAATGTCCTGATACTGTCTGAGTGATACTCTAAGGTGGTCTACTAGTATTCTGAAGTGAAATTGGTGTGTGATAGTGGATAGTTTCCCTTTAATTCTAATCTGAATTCAGAGGGAAGTTAGCCCATATTTGAGATTTTTTAAAGGCTTTAATTTTGAAATTCTACATCAGAATGTCCTGATACTGTCTGAGTGATACTCTAAGGTGGTCTACTAGTATTCTGAAGTGAAATTGGTGTGTGATAGTGGATAGTTTCCCTTTAATTCTAATCTGAATTTAGGGTGAAGATAGCCCATATTTGAGATTTTTTAAAGGCTTTAATTTTGAAATTCTAAATCAGAATGTCCTGATATTCCCTGAATGGAACTCTGAGCTGGACTACTGTCAATCTGAACTGAAATTAGTGTGTGATAGTGGACAGTTTCCCTTTAATTCTAATCTGAATTTAGGGTGAAGATAGCCCGTATTGTAGATTTTTTAAAGGCTTTAATTTTGAAATTCTACATCAGAATGTCCTGATATTCCCTGAATGGAACTCTGAGGTGGACTACTGTCCACCTGAAGTGAAATTAGTGTGTGATAGTGGACAGTTTCCCTTTAATTCTAATCTGAATTTAGGGTGAAGATAGCCCATATTTGAGATTTTTTAAGGGCTTTAATTTTGAAATTCTAAATCAGAATGTCCTGATATTCCCTGAATGGAACTCTGAGCTGGACTACTGTCAATCTGAAGTGAAATTAGTGTGTGATAGTGGACAGTTTCCCTTTAATTCTAATCTGAATTCAGAGGGAAGATAGTCCAAATTAAAGATTTTTTAAAGGCTTTAATTTTGAAATTCTACATCAGAATGTCCTGATATTCCCTGAATGGATCTCTGAGGTGGATTACTGTCAATCTGAAGTGAAATTAGTGTGTGATAGTGGACAGTTTCCCTTTAATTCTAATCTGAATTCAGAGGGAAGATAGTCCAAATTATAGATTTTTTAAAGGCTTTAATTTTGAAATTCTACTTCAGAATGTCCTGATATTCCCTGAATGGAACTCTGAGGTGGACTACTGTCCACCTGAAGTGGAATTAGTATGTGATAGTGGATAGTTTCCCTTTAATTCTAATCTGAATTCAGAGGGAAGATAGCCCAAATAATAGATTTTTTAATGGCTTTCATTTTGAAATTCTACATCAGAATGTCCTGATATTCTCTGAATGGCATTCTGTGTTGGTTTACTATTTTTCTGAAGTGAAATTAGTGTGTGATAGTGGATAGTTTCCCTTTAATTCTAATCTGAATCCAGAGGGAAGATAGCCCATATTTGAGATTTTTTAATGGCTTTCATTTCGAAATTCTACGTCAGAATGTCCTGATATTCCCTGAATGGAACTCTGAGGAGGCACTCTAAGGTGGTCTACTATTATTGTGAAATTAATCTGTGATAGTGAACAGTTTCCTTTTATCAATTCTATCTATCTAATTGAAATTAGGCACTTAGAAACATGAAGGTGCTGAGTGTGAGGTGGTATACTGTAATTTATTAGTCAGATCAGTCTTCGGAAATGTATTATTTGATATTAAGTTTGACTAAGTATTTACACAATTGGAATAACATTATTCTCTGAACTACATTTTGGAGGCGGTTGTTTTTCTTTTAAATTATCATTCATTTAATTTAGTATTTTGTATGTATTCATTTTGTTTCATTCATCTATTTTTTTCCTTATTTATGTATTTTTTTGTTCAATTACTTATTCATTCATTTATTTATAATTGACAGACTGACTGACCTCTTGAATGAATCTAAAATATCAGGTTCATCAGAACGGCGCTTTTATTTTGAAGGACTATCACGTTCATCAGAACGGTGCTTTTATTTTGAAGTCAGTTCCTACACGCTCTTACCGTAATGCCTATGATATACACTTATCGCAAAACAACGTGGGGGCTGGCTTGACTGTGTTTTTCGAAGTGGAGGCTGGCTTGACCGCAGTTCCAGGAGCAGGCTCAGGCTGCTATATCCTCTCGCCCGTTTTGTTGGTTGCTGGTATTGTCTTCCTAATATTAGGACTTTTGTTCTTGTAAAGTTACGACTTTATTCTCGTAAAATTACAACTTTATTCTCGTAATATTACGACTTTTTTTCTCGTAAAGTTATGACTTTATTCTCGTAATTTTACGACTTTTCTCCCGTAAAATTACGACTTTATTATCATAATATTACGACTTTATTCTCGACGATTTTTGATTCCCTCAATGTTGCCCTAATACTCCGTAGTACATTTTCTATTTCTAAAAACGAAAAATAAAATCACTAGAAGACGGAGACGAAAAAACGCCAGTTTTTTCATATTCTGTTGCCATTTACAAAGTAAGAGCACGTATGAGGACGGTGCTGTTTATGAGAAGAAAAAAAAGTACGGTGCTGCTGTGTAATTGAAGGTGATGGACATGGATCAGTACGTAGTTTTTTTGAAACAATTAAAGAGTTTTTCTCAGGGAAGAGGACATGACTGTAGAATAGTTTTTCTGCACCGTCCTCATACGCGCTCTTACTTTGTAAATGGCAACTTCCGGTTGCAGAATATGAAAAACAACTGGTGTTTTTTCGTTTCTGTTCTTCTAGTGTTTTTATTTTTTGTTTTTAGAAATTTGAAATGAAAATCACCCCGTTTTTTAAGTTTAGCTCATCCCTTTTTGAACATGATAAAGAAAAACGCCTTGTATTTCAATTTTAGTTTTTGTATTGTAAAACGAAAATCAAATAACCGCTAAATTTTTGTTTTTAAATACCCGTTTGTGAAAGGAAAATCGAATGACCAAAAGATACACGTGATTTCGTTTTTTTGTTTAAAACGGAAAAACAAAAAAACACGTGATCTATTTAGAAAAAAATGTGAACTAGTTGTAAAGAAATACCACGTGACTGCTCAGCAGTGCTGTCATGTGACGTACAGAAGGCGTGAGCGCGCATAACGCGGCCGCGTGTAGCGTTAAGCCGGCAGTCTACCAGGATGGAGCAGAGGGAGTTGGCGGTGCTAGTTGTTGTTCTCGGTTTGTCTGTGAGTCTCTGCTCCTCTCAGACTTATGTCCTGGACGATAAAGAGGGTCTGGGAAGAACTTTTGACGGAATTGGAGGTTTGAGCGGCGGAGGGGTGAGTTCACTCAGTCTTTACCTACTTCCTGGTAGGAACGTCACGATACCAGTGTTCACAGGAGGACGTCACGTTAGCTGCCTGAACATTTCTGTGACAATTATTGTTTTTTCTCATGGAACATTTTATATACTGGTTCCTTTAGGCGACGTCTCGTTTACTGGTCAACTATGCTGAGCCTTACCGCAGCCAGATATTAGACTACCTGTTTAAGGTATGATATGATAAAAGTCATTCATACACTTCAGTGTAAAGTACTCAGAAACCAACTGTTGTGCCTGTGTTTGCGGTCTTAAGCCAAACTTTGGAGCCTCTTTGCACATACTGAAGGTGGAGATTGGAGGAGACGCTCAAACTACTGGTGAGTGATATTTAGTAACACTACAACATAAAAATATTATTAAAGCTGAAGTAGGCGAGATTGGAGCAAATATGATTAAAAAAAGTTATTTTTATAAAACGGTCGCTATATTGTGACAGTAGTACATGAAACAGGTAACCTGAAAAAAATCATGTTCCTCTGTGTCCTACTGTGTCCTCCGGTGCTCCTAACCGCATCTGAAAGATTTCACTTACCAGAGGAAAACAACCAGTCAGAGCTGATATGAGGTCCGCTGTCCAGCTGCCGTCTATGAGAGCCGGCTGTCAATCACTCGCGAACGCCGACCAAACGGTCAAAATAGGCCGCGCTGATCAAATATGAATTAATATTCTGTTACTGTATTGCCTATTTCTCGCCTCAAATGTTTTCAGAATCATCTTGTAGTGTACGGTTTAGCTGTAAAATTAGAAAGTTTGTGACGCCCCGCCATTGCCGCCGCTCTCTCTCTCTGAAATGACCTGTGATTGGTCAAAGTCTGCCGTCACGGGCTAGATTTTCTAAAGCCCGAAAACAGAGCCATGATGAGGTGCAGAAGTCTAGTTATCCCTCAGAACACTTGAATTATAATATCCTGAAAGAATTTTATGGAATTTTTGCCCAATGATGCCAAAAATATACTGCCTACTGCCACTTTAATTGATTCATATTTCAACCTATTAATTGCCATAAAATGCCCCAAACCCAAAGGTATTTCATTAAAAGTTACAGGAGTGTCAAACTGAGAGGTTTAACCCTCGGTTTTCAGTTCACTTCTTACCGGAATAGATTGCCATGGTAACTTATGCTGAACACCTAACCTGCTCCGCAGCAGGTAATGTTCCAGATAAGAGATCAACTCGTATAAAAGCACCGCCTACTGACCAATCAGAGCTTGGTGCGTGGATCGTAAAGTGATATTACACAAATATGAAGAAGTTAACATCATAATCCAGACTAAAAGCAACACCGCTGGCAAAGAAATCGCAGACTGTCTGAATGTGAAAATGAATAGGCTTATAATATCACTGCCCCATCTAGGCATCACAGGTTGCGTTAATGCGTTGGAGAAATCATGGATGTTGAATTGAATTTGCGTTAACGTGTTATCGCGTTAACTTTGACAGCCCTAGTTGTTATATTTATTTATTTATTTTTGCTCCCAAGTCTGTTTCACACTCCCAGGGTTGCAGCTAAAAGAATAAGGCTAAGGCCACAATTTCCCCAAGGGGATGAAATTAAGTATTTTCTATTCTATAAGAACACATCTAAGCAACACATTAACTTAAAGGAATACACAAATGTAATTATAGTCAGATCTACTCATGCTCTAGATGGGGCACTGATATTATAAGTCTGTTATTTTACACATTCAAACAGTCTGGGATTTTTCGCCAGCTGTCCTTCCTGTATTTGTCAGTTATTTTATTACTGTGTTACTTTTAATCTGATTATGTTTTTAACTTCTTCATATTTGTCTAATATTATAGTTTGCTGTGGTTTGTAAAATGTGCCGCTGTGCTGACAGTAGACTTGTCCATGTTTGTGATTGGTCATATGCTGCAAACCCCGCTCCTTTCATCTGAACGTGCTCATAACCAGATGGAGAAACCCAGGGTTGACTTACCGAGTTGATAACCACCGTTGTAGGACCGCTTAGCGGGATCTCGTTTGTTATGCCAGATAACGAGAAGATACCTCGGGTATGTTTAACTCGCTCCGTAGTACAGGCCTCCAATTTATTTGCCGATATTCGCCCTGTTGACTGCCATCGGCCTATAAGCAAATTAGATGACGTTCGCCAATGGCAGTGGCTGATGTTTGTCTGTTGTGTTGCATCAATTTTGCGCCGGCTTAATGTTGCGTTGGTTATTTGCGGTCGGTATCTGACAACAGTAACCAGCTGCTGAGAGAAGAAGCCGCTGGCTGGATACGACTCTGGCATGGCGACGGGTGCCGTGTGCACTTGTGGTTTGTTTACAAATAAAAGTGAAAGTAAAAGTCGGCGGTGTGGAAGTATTACACTGACGTTATGTTCCATGAAAAATTAAGTGGTAAAAGAATGGCTTACAAGATTTATAAAAACACTCACTGCGGCCTGGATGAATGAACCTCGTGTGTGTAATGTGTCACTAGAAGCCTGTCAGTCCAACGAGGGCTGACGCAGCACCCAGTACGTTACAGTGGGAACATCATCCATGCCGTGCGGCAGTCCATCGCCCATCCTGGATGAGCGGTGTGCAGCATCACATCGGGTCGCCGTACGGTAGTCCAGCCCAGACAGCTGAGGCAGCCAGGCCCGAGGCTGCTCCATCAGAGCGGAGCTCTTCATCCGCTCCCTGGTGGCGTTCTGCCGCTTCTAGTCCTCTAGTTTCTAGTCATCGATCGCGGATGGTGTTGTTCTCTCAGACAGATGAAAAAATTTAAATGAAAAATGCTAAAATGGGTTGGGTGGCCTCTAATATATGAGCGGCCCGCCCAAGTAAAGTCTATGAGTGGGAAACACTGCTTATGTTTCTAATCACACTTACATTTACATTTATGTTTCACAAAACAAATATTTTTGTTGGGCTGTGTAAGTTGTGAAACCTACTTCTCATTGAGTAGGTAGCTGTATAGCAGCTGAAAAGACTTTTGAAGCAGTTATTTTTTTGAAAAAAGAAGCTTTTTCATGTGAAAGGATATATTAAAGGTTGTTTCATAAATTTGTATGATTGAATTTGTGCTCATTCAAAGACAGTGTAATGAAATGATAAATGACTTTAAAACAGCTCAGTTATTATTTTATAATGAAGAGGTCTTTGTTTCCCTGGCACAAAAGGGGAATAAATAGGAGCAAAAACAAAATGAACAACAAAAACATCTGTATTGGCCAAATTGTTATTTTAAACATCGGTATCAGCCCAGAATTTCACAATCAGTGCATCCCTAGATGTCATATAGTATATGACATATAGTATATCGTGACTGTTTTGATATTCCTGTAGAGAGTACAGAAATTGTTTTGCATCAGGGCAATGGATAAACTCTAGATAATAAACCTCAGATCCATAGATGACATAATGAAGTTCATTTAGTGTTATGCTATCTCATGGTTTTGACATTACATTGGACTTTATCTTTTTCAAGATGGGACAGAGCCGTCACACATGCACTATGAGAATGATGAGAACTACTTCCGAGGGTATGAGTGGTGGCTGATGAAAGAGGCCAAGAAGAGGAACCCAAATATCACACTCATCAGTAAGAGCTGTTAAAACTGAGATCAGTTAACGATCCAAATATGTCTTCATTATCTCTGTAAATGATATCAAGAGCACCTGGTTGGATGTACCATATAGACTTTTCAATGCCTTTTTAGAACTTAAGGAAGCCTAAAACTTGCAGTAGAAAATGTGGTCTTAGCGGTGTGTTGTTCCAGGTTTGCCCTGGGCGTTTCCTGGTTGGGTGGGCCATGGTAAGAACTGGCCCTATGACTTCCCAGACATCACTGCAGCATACGTGGTGAACTGGATCCTGGGTGCTAAGCAGTACCATGACCTGGACATTCAGTATGTTGGGGTGTGTACTTTACTTTGAATCTCATTCCTGTTCAAGCACCATGCTATGTGTAGTAGAACTGCCTTTCATATCACATCTGCCCAAACCTTCAACAGTGGACATACTTTCCATATACATCTACTGTATATGCAGCTAGGTTGTGTGGTGAGTTGTATGAGTTTCATGTAATTTAAATGCAGTCAGAATTACATGCAGCAACCTTTTATATCATGGTAGAGGTCAGTAAATCTTACTTTCTAAACCCGTTGATTTGTTTACCTTTAACAATAGAAGTCTACTTCGCTAATTATAATGCTGTTGTGTTGTGTTTGATAAGTTAGACCAATATTCCAGGTTTGCTGTGCAACTAAAATGTACTTTCATCTGTTTAGATTTGGAATGAGCGAAACTATGACAGCAAGTACATCAAGGTAATCCTGACCTCCTTTCTTTCAATGTCCTGCCATTGATTTGACTGACAAATGTGCATTATGGCTAAGCTTAACCTAACCTGTAAATGAAAGGAGAAAAACAGCCACCAACATCGAGTCGTGTCCAACATGAGAGGTGCAGTTTGACTCTCATTGGTTGAGATGATTTTCAGTTTTAGCTGGGTTCCTCTGAGAGCATGTCTTTGTTGCCAAGGTGCTCCGGAACACGCTGGATAAAGTTGGTCTAACTGGTGTTGGCGTCGTCGCAGCAGACGGCGATTGGAGCATCGCCAAATCTATGATCGTTGACCCGTACCTTAATGAGTCTGTTGAGGCGATTGGGTAAGTACAGTTGGCTTGATGTCACACTCAGAGATGGAACCATATAAAATGTTTACTGCATAATGACTCATTTGACCCAATGGCAGTGCAATTACAATGGAAAGGTGTGGGGTTTCATCCATGTGCTGAGTTCACTGAATCCCTGACAACTGATTGACTAAACATGGGATGCACAGGTGGTGTAACGTCCACTGAACACTCCTCATCCGACCATTTCTTCTTCTTCTTCTCTATAAATCTAACTGCTGTGCTGGATCAAGGCTGAATGTTTGTGGCTGTTTTTCTGTTGGACTTGTAGAGTGGAAAGAGACAGTTCACTAACTCGATAAGCTGCATATTTGCATGCTCCTGTATAGTACACCCATGTCCACAGGAACGTGTTTTCCTATAAAGCATGCCATTTTACCACTAAACATTGTGATGTATTTAACTGTACAGTATATTGCTGGCACCATGTAAAACAAACAAAATACAATCTTGCATTTTTTCTTAAAGCAATACTTCACCCTCAAAATAACCATTTGTATATCAATAACTCACCCTGTGTTACCTTGAATTCCTTCAATTCGCGTGTGGCTACGCTGTTCCAACACAAACTTCACAGAAGCACCAAAACCGCAAAGTTATATCTAGTGAAGCCCGTCTTGCAAAAAAGTGTCACCTAATCCTGCTCCAGCCTCCCGACCGCGGCCAGAGGACACAGGGGAGACCGTGTCCCTGGTCTCCAGGGCCGGAGTCTCTACTCCTCTGCCCTCCTGCTTGCCTTCACTCACACACCGCGCTCGTTCTCACTGGCATGCGCACACACTGCACACTGCACACTTCAGAAGAGTTAGTTTAGCTCTGAGAATATCTAGTGAAGTGGACGTTTGTGCAGAAATACATGCTGCATCTCCTCCAGACCAACAGAGGTTTCCCGTGTCGTTTCCTGCTGCTGAGTGTATAGACTGTGCACCAGAGCGAGTAACGTTATCATCTCCGACCATAACTCCAGTGTCTCCCCTATTCCCTCTGACCACGGTCGGAAGGCTGAAGCAGGAAACACAGTATCGGCATCGATTCATGGAGAGACCTTAGTTTGGTCAGCTAACATTACTGCCAAGCAGGTGAAATATAGAGAGATATTGTGGTTTTAGTTGACGTGTGTCGCCTCACTGTTTTGATCGATGCTCGTTCATGTCTGTAGAGCGAGCACAAGCGCGAGCAACAGGACGCTGACTTTCGTTGACTTAACGGCCACAGGTGTCGCTGTTGACAAGCAATTTCTGATTCTTACACAGAGTCCCTTTAAACGGCCCCATTTACTTTAATTCATCGAGACTTTTCTCCGTTGTTTGCTTCTCTGTTCACCGTACACAATGGTCATTTTGTGGGTGAAGTATTCCTTTAATTGGTTTTAAAGCTGCACTAATCAATATTTTCATGTTACCAGTGGATCAAATTACTATGTGTAATAGTGACAAAGCCACAGACAATAATCACTAGGGCTGGGCTGAAAAAACAATTATTTGATTAATCTTTTTTCAGTTGAATTACCTTGTATTGATTCCTAAAATCAGGATATCCATCTTTGCATCTCTGCTTTTTCTCAGTGAACACTGCTGTGTGCATTTGTGTTTGACAATGCATGTAGGCTGTGGTTATGTGTTATAAATGGTACTGTAGAATTGTGGAAATCAAGTTATTTCAAAAAGTGATTCAGATGATACGTTCGCTGTCTCAAGTCATGTAAACTATGAGAGGAAAATTAAGAGTATGAGCACACAAAGGCTGTGTATTGGCAAGAATCTGGCGATACGATAAGTATCACGGTACATGGGTTACGATTCAATATATTGCGATACTGTAAGCAAGGCGATATATTGCAATTTTTTGTTTTTATTTAATTTTAGGAAAACTGTCATAGTATAACGAACACACCACCATATGAAATCTGACTAAAAGAAAGTTTACTTTTTTAATGCTATCAGAACAGTGGGATCGGTATTTGCATTTATCACAGTCCCTGTAACATCCAACATCATAGCACTACTTTAAGGGGGCACATATGTTTGCAAATTAAATAAAGTATTAACTGAGTTCATCTTTGCATGTGAACTATTAATTAAAAATCGATACAGTGTTTTTGTGAATCGATACAGTATCACAAAACCTAATACCGCGATATTCAATATTTTTTATATTTTCTTAACCCCTAGAGCACATGCCACAGTATGGCTATCGGGTAGCAAATATAGCGAGCGCATCTTTGACAAAGTTCGACTCTGCACACTAGTGCTGTGTATCGTAAATAACCCAGTACCAAGTAGTATTGAAACTTCTCCAGTCAAATGATACCTGCAATCGATTCTTTTTGTACCCAGATCTAAAAAAAATGACAATTTTTATGGTTTTGCTCGCAGCCAATCACCGCAAGTGTTCTTCGATTTAATGTGACGTGTGATTGACCCACTACCGCAGCAGCTACAACCCATACAGCCGTATGTTCACAATTTTGCCTATACCTACACTATATTAACTCATTTTGAGATTTTATTTTCAAAAGACAAATACGGTGTGGCTTACTTGTGGAGTATCTTGAAATTACGTTCCCAGATTAAACTCTGAGAAGTGGATAATCAAGAATCAATTGAAACAAATCAAACCGACCGGGACGATAACGTAACTCGCTGCGGAGCCCCGTCACTTCACAAGACACGGGAAACCTCTGTTGGTCTGGAGGAGCTGCAGCATTTATTTCTGCACAAAACGTCCACTGCACATTCACTAGATATTCTCAGAGCTAAACTAACTCTTCTGCAGTGTGCGCGCGTGCACGTGGAGTTGGAGCGAGCCGAGCGGGTGAGAACGAGCGCGGTGTGCAAGCAGGCAGCAGGCAGCAGGAGCAGCGCGTACCAACACGCGAACGCGCATGGGATTCCGACCCGTTAGGATTTATGCGCGTGATAAGTTACAAATAGTCCCTTTAAAGGGACTATTTGTAACTTTTCACGCGCATAAATCCTAACGGGTCGGATTCCCATGCGCGCTCGCGTGTGGGTACGCGAGCGCGCAGCAGCTCTGCTCCTGCTGCCTGCTGCCTGCACACCGCGCTCGGCTCGCTCCACCTCCACGTGAACGCGCGCACACTACACACTGCAGAGAGTTAGTTTAGCTCTGAGAATATCTAGTGAATGTGCAGTGGACGTTTTTGCAGAAATAAATGCTGCCGCTCCTCCAGACCAACAGAGGTTTCCCGTGTCTTGTGAAGTGACGGGGCTCCGCAGCGAGTTACGTTATCGTCCCGACCGGGTGTCGGTCTCTCTCCCCCCCCCGACCGGGTGTCGGTCTCTCCCCCCCCCCCGACCGGGTGTCTCCCCCCTCCCCCCCCCGTTCCCTCCGCGGTCCGCAGGCTGAGAAAGGAAAAGGCAACACTAGAATCAGCATTGATCCATGGAGAGACCTTAGTCTGGTCAGCTAACATTACTGCCAAGCAGGTGAAATATAGAGTGATATTGTTGTTTTAGCTGACGTGTGTCGCCTCGCTGTTTTGACGGATGCTCGCTCACATTCAGGTAGCGCGTGCACACGGGCGAGTGCGAGCAACAGGACGCTGACTTTTGTTGACATTGCGGCCACAGGTGTCGCTGTGAACAAGCAATTTCTGATTCTTACATATAGCCCCTTTAACAGAATGAAAATATGTAATTATTTATTTAAATTGAAAACTCAAGTTCTATGTTCTCTCAAAGTCTCTTAGTGCACACACTACAAAAAGATACAGTCTATATTTACAGTCTAAATATCTGCTTTGATAAAAAAAAAGAAATAATCTTGGCATCAGTAGTTTCAATTTTGTATTCTAAGCTGCTTAGAGGTAGTGTTAGGAAGTTAAACAGGTCATAATTCCCTCTCTAGTATCTATTTTATATTTCTGTGAAAACATCTCCTTCAAACTGTATTTATAATTTTTTATTTTTAAGTTTCTCGCCCAAAAACTACATTTTACAAGATTACACTTGAACCCACCATGATAACTTTATAATTTATCTTCGCTCAATACTTTTACTTAATAGAGCCTGAACGCACCATAACGGCTCCTCCGTTAACGTTAGCAGTTAGCGCCGTTGTTTAGCCAAGCAGGACTGTGCTGCCACCGGCTGCTAAAACGGCGACTAGGAAACATTAATGTCGATCTCCCGATCGCATCCCTAAAGAAAACTCCTCATTTCAACTTCACAAATCAGTCGTTCCTTGTCCATTGCGGGGCTTTCAGAGTGAGCAACCGGAAAAAATAGAAACAGGGCGTCCAACAAATGTTCAGTCGCGGTGCGTCGCTCTTGGCCAGTTAGGATACTCCAATAGAAAACAATGCAATCAAACTGATTTGGTTGCTGACGCTTGTATCACATTCAGTAAACACTCCATCGTTAGGACACAGCCACTGTAATCTTATTGAGACACGCAGTCTCATTCTCCAGAGAGACCTGATAACACTTGGTAACAGGGGATATTTGGTGGCCACAGTAACATCAGGCCATGCTTCATGTCGAACCCAGGTCAACTGTTTGCAAACATGTTCGCCATATCAACTTAATAGGATGATAATGTCAGGTGTTGTGTTTTCAGCTGCCCCCAAGTGGCCAAAAACCTTTTTCCCCCCTGATGAGTTTGCACCCCTGTGTAAAGTCTGTGTCTTCCTCTGCTCTCTGTCTTCCTTTGTGCCTGTCACTGGCTGTACCAGCTGCTGCGGTACACTCTGGATAAGAGTGGTCTGGAGAGTGTCAGGATCATAGCCAGTGACAACCTGTGGGAGCCCATTACCCTGTCTCTGCTGCTAGATCCCGAGCTCAGCAGAGCCGTAGACGTGATAGGGTAGGATGACGTTTGCATGCACAGACTCTGTTGCCTGTTGGCTTAACACCAGCTTGTTGTGCGTCTGTCTCTAACTTGATGAAAATACTGAGCTATTAAAATGTGATAAATGCAAGTGCTGAATCTGTGCTCCTCTTTAAAGGGGTTGAGAATATAGTCTTTACCTGCATGGTATGGTATATACAGTACTAACAATAATAATATGCCTGTGGTCACAACCATTTTTGTTTTGTGTGCAAGTTCATGAGCATCTTTGTAAGTGTTTTTTAAGCTAAGCCAAGCCAGTATGTCAGTACCAAAATATCAGAAAAATGTTTGAGATCATGTAGAAACAGTGTCTCCATTACATAGTTTGTCCAACAGAGAGAGACAAGTTTATTTTTCACCTGTATAAATGTCCTCCTTACTATCTGGATCCAGATTCTTTAGTAACCAGATTTAAGGGATCCTGATCATAAATGCTTATTTATGTTAAAGTGGCAGTAGGCAGTATATTTTTGGCATCATTGGGCAAAAATTCCATAATAATCTTTCAGCATATTGTAATTCAAATGTTCTGAGAGATAACTAGACTTGTGCACCTCACCATGGCTCTGTTTTCAGGCTTTAAAAAATCTAGCCCGTGACGGCAGACTTTGACCAATCACAGGTCATTTCAGAGAGAGAGAGCGTTCCTATTGGCTGTGCTCCGGTCATGTGAGCGGAACTTGGCGTTCCTTTACCCGATTTTACAATGGTGGCGACGTCACAAACGTCCACTGTACATTCACTAGATATTCTCAGAGCTAAACTAACTCTTCTGCAGTGTGTAGTTTGTGCGCATGCAGAGAGGTGGAGCGAGCTGAGCGAGTGAGAACGACCTGGAGAGTGAGAACGAGCTGAGAAAGTGAGAACGAGCTGAGAGAGTCAGAACGAGCTGAGAGAGTGAGAACGAGCTGAGAGAGTGAGAACGAGCACGCAGAGGAGCAGAGACTCTGGCCCTGAAGACCAGGGCTACAGTCTCCCCTGTGTCCTCTGGCAGCGGTCGGAGGGGGCTGGAGCAGGATTAGTTGACACTGTTTTGCAGGACGGGCTTCACTAGATATAACTTTGCGGTTTTGGTGCTTCCGTGTAGTTTGTGTTGGAACAGCGTAGCCACATGCGAGCGCGCATGGGACACCGACCGGCAATGATTTATAAGGGTGTAAGAAGTTACAAACAGTCCCTTTAATGCAACTTGCGATTTTTAATAAACCTCTTAAAAATCCGACGGGCTGCCATTGGGCGCGGCCGCTATTCGATCTTTTGGGGGTTGTAGCAGGCTCAGTTTTAAAGCTATAATGAAGAGGGCATCATATGAAACTAGAAAACCTAAGAAATCCATTAGTACCAACCATGTCATACTAGCTTGTCGAGAAGGAGGCTAAATAACACTCCAAACTCACGCTAAATTTTGGCAAGGAAAAACTGGCATGGCCATTTTCAAAGGGGTCCCTTGACCTCTGACCTCCAGATATGTGAATGAAAATGGGTTCTATGGGTCCCCACGAGTCTCCCCTTTACAGACATGCCCACTTTATTATAATCACATTTAGTTTGGGACAAGTCATAGTCAAGTCAGCACACTGACAGCTGTTGTTGCCTGTGGGGCTGCAGTTTGCCATGTTATGATTTGAGCATATTTTTTTATACTAAATGCAGTACCTGTGAGGGTTTCTAGACAATATTTGTCATTGTTTGTCTTGTTAATTCATTTCCAAAAATAAATATATACATAAGTGGCATAAAGCAGCATATTTGCTCACTCCCATGTTGATGAGAGTATTAAATACTTGACAAATCTCCCTTAAAGTTACATTTTGAACAGATAAAAAATGTGCAATCAATTTATGATTAATCGTGATTAACTATGGACAATCATGCGATTAAATATTTTAAGTGATTGACAGCCATAATTTAAACCATCTGATTACATGTCAGTATGTGCTTAGTCACTGTGGTGTTAACTCTTACAGTATATTGCCTTCAGCAGTGCATGAAAAGTGAAAAGTTGTTTTCCCTTTGTATTAAACAGGCTCTAATTTATGAGTGTAAACTTTGAAATTCAACAGTGTGAAACATGAACTTTGAGTACTAGATGTTTTCTGGAATATTAATTTAAATCCTACTTTATATAGCATGTATTGTTCTTTGTTGATTGGTTTTGCTGTTGGCTAGTTACACCCCTATTATCTACCAACACTGCCCTGTAACTACATATCTGGTAAAAGTTTAGTTTAGACTTTAAAAAAAAAGCCTTGCCATTAAATTATTAAAAACTAAATCTAGTAACAGCCGTCATGTATACTGCTCTGTCACAGAGGAACAGACAACTAGACAGCTAAAGCCAGAGAGATGTATTAATGTGAATCTGGCTGTTGAGATAGCGATGGCTAGCCTTTGCTAAAGCTAAACTGACTTAATGATTTTCCCTAGGTGTTATCTGTAATTGAAAAATATCCAGTTGGATGAACTGACATCTGAGTATTTCAGTTTGTTATTCCACATAACTTAAGGAGGCTAAATTGAATCATGGTGGACGAACGGAAAACCAACAGCTTAAATCCTGCCAAAGCTAACTAGCTTAGCAGAGTAGGAAATGGTAAATGGACGGTATTTGTATAGCACATTTCTAGTCTTAGCGACCACTCAAAGAGCTTTACAACACAGGCCAGCTTTTCACACGCACACAGAGATGGCACCTTTCTGTCTGTTACACAGTTTGCCAGAAAGTCTGGATGTTTTATTTTCTCAACTCCACTGCTGCTGAAATTACTGGTGTGTGTGTGTGTGGTGTGGTGTGTGATCTTCCGTTAGCAATATTTGACAGCCACATGTTAGGCCTTCTTGTACTGACCTTGACCTTGTGTGTTGTGTGTGTGACATTCAGGGCCCACTACCCCGGCACCACCACAGTGAAGGAGGCCCTGAAGACCCAGAAGAAGCTGTGGTCGTCTGAGGACTACAGCACGTTCAACGATGAGGTGGGAGGAGGCTGCTGGGCTCGCATCCTCAACCAGAACTACGTCAACGGACTCATGACTGCGTAAGTAAATACACAAGAGGTACTTTATGGTAAAGTGATGAGCGTTTCTGACCATATGTGTTTATTTCATGAGGATTATGGAATTTCATCAAATGATTTATTTCTTTAACCTGAAATGTATGCTTTTATGTAATTAGTTTAAGTTATCCATCCATTAATTTTTTACTTTTGGGAGAGAATAAAAATAAATAGTTCAATGTTTTATATATTTATTCAACATGCTGAATTGGCCGAAAAACCTCTGACACAGGCAGACTAGAGCCGACGGTGCGGGACACACCGCAAAAACTAGGCCGACAGACGCTCACCGACGGCCCCAAACTGTCCGACAGCCGACCGTTGGGTTGGTGCGCAGGGCCTTATGCCAGGATCAGACTACATGATATTTTTGACGGTTATGATGGTCACTATGTCAGATTAGACGATTGAGAGTCATAAATTCTTGTCTTGACTTGGCCGCGACACATGACAGACTACACGTCGGTACCCTGTTCCGACAATACACACTCTCCCGGCACCGCCGTCTTAATATATGGGCTTACTGGGGCTCAAGCCTCTGGGCCCGACCATGTAAGGGGCCCACGAGGCTCCAGGGGAAAACAATAAAATTATAATTCACAGGGAGAAGCAAAAGCGGGCACGCAACAGGATGCTCCATGCGCAAAGACGCAACGGCAGTGGTGTTTTTTCCTCCGACACAACCTAGATTGAATATCCTACTGCCAGGTCCGGCAGCAGTTGAGCTGGGAAGGTCCAATAACATCATTCTGCATAATAAGTAGCCATGTGCTTCTGGTTACAGCTGTGTGCTGTGTGCTCAGCCGTCACATTCACGGCCATGATGGAACACGTCGTGGAAAGCAAAAAAAAATACTCAAACATGCTAGACTTTTGGTCGGGACGTCGTGAAGCGTCCCAGAGGCAGCGTCAGTTGTCGTGTACTATGACACACTACACGAGATAAAACGATCGATTGTCGTACACGACACTCATTTTTCGTTCCCGATCCGAGTCGACACCCTACGACGTCCGTGTCGGGCTATAATCGGGCTGATATTGTGTAGTCTGAACCGGCCATTAAGGTGTAAAAATCATCAAAAAATCCAGAATCTGACATATTGGTGAGGTTAGGAGTGACTGTAACTCTGCAGGGTAAGCCTGGGTTAAGCCCCTCTGTGCAGCTGTCTGGTTGATGACTGTGATTCTCCATCCAGCACCATCTCCTGGAATCTGGTGTCCAGCTACTATGACGATCTACCATTCGGCAGAGACGGGCTGATGACAGCTGAGGAGCCCTGGAGCGGCAACTATGTGGTGGAGTCCCCTATCTGGATCACAGGTCAAACACATTTGTTGATTTTATACATTTAACACATTGTTCATACCACACAGAACCTTCGCCCAAATTGAACATAAGAAAGTGTATAAAATAATAATATAAAAATTATTAGAAAGAAATCTTAATTGAAAGTAAATAGCTAAACATTAAGTTAAAAGGATAAATGTTCACAATGAAAATATAATGAAGTAAATATATAAAATAAAAAAAATAAGAAATGAAATTATGAATATGCTCACAAACAAAAACAAAGTACAGCACACATTCCTCACAATAGATTAGTCATTTTTACTCTACCTTCACACTTCTAGTGCCTCTTCAATGTCACCATTTTTAACAAATTCCAAAAACATTTCCCAAATGTCATAAAATTCCGAAGCTTTCTTCCTAACTCTATGTGAGTTTCTCAAGAGCCAAACTTGTTGTGAAGTTTTTCAACCTGTGGCTAAGAGAGGGGCAACCAACATTTTTCCAACACAGAGCAATCGAACGCCTGGCTTGTGGTAAACATAGGTCAACCATTTCTTCTTTCTCTATGAGTTAGAGAGCAATCATCTGGATAAATGCCTAATATACATAACTTGGGATTTAAAGGTATTGGAGAAGAGGTAAGTTAGGAGGTAAGAGATAGTTTTGATATAATGTACCACAGAAGACCAAAATCGTTGAACCTTCTCACATTCCCACAATCAATGATATAAAGTACCTTGATGAATATTACAGGCAATGAGTCCCATTGGCCATGGGACCCCCTACTTGGGCCCCATTCTGACCCAACGTTTTCAGCGGAGATGGCCTCATCGGAGTCCAAAAATATTTATCTGCACCTTTATTCCTGTTGACAATCATTTACATAATGTGTTAAGAAATTACCAACATGTATGAGAACTGACAATAAAGGTAACGCTTAAAATGTATTATTCTGGCTCCAAAATACACCCACATGAAAAAGATAGTCGCACCAGTGCAACCAATATAAAAAGTTAGTCTGGCTCATTACATTGAACCTATAGAGAAGTGATAAGAAAAGTGTAACTTTTGAGTTTAGATTATTTTGTCACATTCATGTGTGATTTAGTTTGATAGTGGACAGTTATAGCGCATCTCTGACTGATTGTTGTGGCTCTTAAAGAAATGACTCTTAATGAAAATATTGAACATGTGCTGTTTTTTATGCCTCCCCTCTGGCGACAGCCGTGGTCGAAGGCAATATGTTTTCGGGTTGTCTGTTCGTCCATACCTATGTACGTCCGGTCCATTCTTGTGAACGTGATATCTCAGGAACGCCTTGAGGGAATTCCTTCAAATTTGGCACAAACGTCCACTTTGACTCAAGGATGAACTGATCAGGTCACTGTGATCTCACAAAACACATTTTTGGCCATAACTCTAGAATTCATATGCTAATTATTCCAAAATAATAGGATGAAATGATGAAGTGATGGATGGATGTAAACTGCAACTTGACTGGTTGGCGGAGGCATACAACCGCGAGGCAGTAATTCTAGTTTTAAACTCTTTGTTATGTGAAACGGTTTAATAGATAAATGTTATAATTTTGCATGGTATTCTTCCCTCATAGCCCACACCACTCAGTTCACCCAGCCAGGATGGACCTACCTGCAAACTGTTGGACATCTGGCACAAGGTGGAAGTTATGTAGCCCTGACTGACGGGAAAGGAAACCTCACTGTTGTCATAGAAACCATGGCAAGTTAGACTGACCTATTTTGATTTGGACTTTTTGCTTCCGATGTTTTCATCTTCTGGTTCTGTGATTTGTAATAATAATTAAAAAATGATCTTGTAAGGTTGTGTAGCCGTAGAGAATATTAAAACAACAGAGCTCCAGTTTTAAGCTGTTGTGAAGCCTCTTGTATGCTTTTTGTTACATATGCTAACAATACGGTCAGACTAAAACCCCTTTTGACATACATGAACGTTTTCTTCCCCATTTCCTTTACAGACTCGTAATCATTCAGTGTGCATAAGACCTCCACTCCCTCCATTCAATGTGACATCACAGAATGCAACATTCCAGCTGAAGGGATCCTTTGTAAGTTCCTCTGAGGTCTTCATCACACTGTTTAAAATTTGTGAGTGATTCCTTTGTCTTAATCTATCTGATTTATTTTTCCTAGGCCTCCATTAAGGAGCTCCAGTTATGGCGGTCACAGTTTAACATTAAAATAAAGAAGCCCTCCTTCTTTGAGAAACTAACTCCACTGAAGGTAAAAGAGCAGCTTGTGACGATAGGAGAAATGTTTACAAGAAATGTTTGCAGCAAGCAACTTATGTTTTTATATTTTTATGATGATTTCAGCTTCTAGATGGATCATTCACCTTAAACCTGGCTGAAGATGAGGTTTACACATTAACCACAATTACAACAGGATTGAAAGGCAGTTACCCTACTCCACCCCCGTCTGCTCCCTTCCCTAAAGTCTACAAGGACAACTTTGATGTTCGTAAGTACGGCTTATAAACAAACCAAATTATGTTTGCTCAACCTATGTTATATTACACATTAAAGGACCAGTGTGTAGCATTTAGGGGGATCTATTGGCAGAAATGGAATCTAATATTAATAAGTATGTGTTCTTTCGTGTATAATCACCTGAAACTTAGAATCATTGTGTTTTTGTTACTAGAGGTCGACCGATTAATTTGTCGGCCGATTAGTCGGGCCGATTTTTTGAAATTTTTTCATAATCGGCATCAGCCGATGCCTGAGCTTATTAAGCCGATTAGCAAGCAGGCACATCTGCGGGCAGCCCAGTGTTGTTGTTGCTGTGGAACACGTGTGACATCGCCCCTTGTGTCAATCAAGTTGCCATTCTACCGGCAAACCTCAGTAAATGTAGCCCAGTGGGCTAACCTTTGCAAGAGTGCGGGAGAAGAACAACGTCGTAACTGGGAGAAACTGGTAGGCTTAAATTCTCCTCTTTCAAAGCCCTATGTATTTAATTGGTTATATATGAAATGTAACTTTTAGAGAGAAAATACTTTGGAACTGTATTGATAGCGAGCCTCCAACCAGCTACCTTACAGGTAGGATGGGTACCGAAACCCGGTAACGGGCTCGGGGGCCAAATTATTACAGACCGTAGTATTGATAATATTTATCCGACGTTATCAATTCTGTTTTTGGCAACGGAGAATTTCTCTCCGTAGGTGACGTTAGCTGTGTGCGGGGCGGAACAGCTCTCAAATACACGCTCCTGCAGCGCAGACACACAGAGCTTCTGCTCTTAATAACTATGATGGAGAAATCTAAACTTATAAAGCGTGATTACACTTTACTAGAGTTGATACTGACAATGCTTGTCATAAGTGCAAGTTTGCGTGTGAGGACACGAGCAATTTGTCGAAACATTTAGCAAAAAGTTCACTTCCTCATTAAACGTGTCTACGGTCTATGGGTCGTACATAGCCTCTCTGACGTCACTGCTAGTGGCCTGTGTAGTCCGCAGCATAGCAGATATGAGCAGCAGGCTGTGTAATACGAGTGAACAAAGTTATTATTATGTTTTTGTGATCACTTAGATGATGACCATATAGCTTGTAACAGTGTCTGTCAACAAACATAAATAAAAACGTGCTTTAGGACAGTTTTGGAAAGGTGCTTAAAAGGTTTTGAGCCCTGTACTATTACTACTATTAACCATCATGTACAAAATAAAATAAAAGTGCACTGCAGTGCAGACACAAAAGGCAGATTGGAGAGACAGACCATAAGTGTTGTTCAATAAATGTTTACTTAAGTTAAGAAATTTTGTGTATCATTTGTTATTATTAAACTGTTATATTTTATCAGATGGAGGAAAAAAAGAAAACCAGCCAAACATATCGGCAAAAAAAAATCGGCATCATATATCGGCCATCGGCTGTCCTGATTCTGTAAAAAATCAGCATTGGCCATGAAAAAACCCATATCAGTCGACCTCTATTTGTTACCTTGAATGAGCAGTTTATATCTATGTAGGGAGCAGGTCCTCTTCACGGAGATGGCCGCCATGTTTCTACAGTAGCCCAGAACAGGCAAACCAAACACTGGCTCCAAGCCCATTGGTTCCTACTGAAGACTAAAATCTTGAAAAACAGCTGACAAATATATAATTTCATGTTTAAAACGCCTCAGTACATTATTAGAACAGGTGGACACTGAATTTTTTAGCAAATGTGACTCAGAGAGGAGGGAATAGTGCATTTGTTGGGGACTATTTTCACTGGCAGCACAATCCACATTTGGCACTCTATTGAGTATTTGGGGCAACAGGACAGAGTATGTGGGTTTTTGTTACCTTAGAATGAGCCCTTGATATCTACATGCAGAATGTTACGGGTCCTCTTCATGGAGCCGGCCGCCATGTTTCTACAGTAGCCCAGAACGGACAAAGCAAACACTGGCTCTAGGGAGGGACATTCACGTTTTTGTGCCGGTCACGTAGTTCTCCTACACACTTGGCACACGGGAGAAGTTTCAGTTGGTTGCAATTAGGGCTGTCAATCCATTAAAATATTTAATCGCGATTAATCACACATTTTTTATCTGTTCAAAATGTACCTTAAAGGGAGATTTGTCAAGGTAATCAATTGGTAATCAATTAACAACACACAACAATGACAAATATTGTCCAGAAACCCTCACAGGTACTGTATTTAGCATAAAAATATGCTCAAATCATAACATGGCAAACTCAAGCCCAACAGGCAACAACAGCTGTCCGCTTCATTTCATTAGGATTTAAATAGTTGATATGTTTTTGAACACTAGAGTATTCTTTGGACAGACAGGTTTGTGTTTACCAGTAGTCCCCTAGCCTGCTGGTATTCCTCTACCACCAGCTGGATGTTGTCCATCAGACCAGACTAACACAACCAGTTGATAGAGAACAGTTCCTTTAGAAGGGCATCCTCCATGCATAGGTTGACCTGCAAGGAATCAATTTCCCTCACCTGTCAAGGGGAAATGAAACATGTCAAGGCTGTCAATGGGTTCACATATTTAATCATGTTATCGCATGATTATCCATAGTAATGTATGTATATATTTATTATTGTATATACAATACAAAACGATGACAAATATTGTTCAGAAACCCTCACTGGTACTTCATTTAGCATAAAAAATATGCTCAAATCATAACATGGCTAACAGCTGTCAGTGTTCTGACTTGACTATGACTTGCCACAAACTGCATGTGGTTATCATAAAGTGGGCATGTCTGTGAAGGGGAGACACGTGGGTACCCATAAAACCCATTTTCATTCACATATCTTGAGGTCAGAGGTCAAGGGACCCCTTTGAAAATGGCCATGCCAGTTTTTCCCCGCCAAAATTTAGCATAAGTTTGGAGCATTATTTAACCTCCTTCCTGACAAGCTAGTATGACATGGTTGGTACCAATGGACTCCTTAGGTTTTCTATTTTCATATGAAGCCAGTATCACTCTTCACTCTAGCTTTAAACCTGAGCCTGCTACAATCTAATAATCACAAGTTGTGTTAATGCTTTAAAGAAATTAGTGGCGTTAAAACGAATTTGCGTTAACACGTTATTATGGTGTTAACTTTGACAGCCCTAGTTTTCACGTCGGCCACCGTAGTTCTCCTACATGCTTGACACACGGGAGAAGTTTCAATTGGTTGCAATATGCAATCTGATGACGCCAGATCCTACACACTGCACCTTTTAGTGCAATAGATGACACTTTCTTGGCCAACTGAAGTGAAACCAGAGAAGTAAATCCTTTTGGAAAAAATGGTATTAACAAAGAAACCGTGAAAATCATGATGCAAAGTTTAATTCAGAAAAGGATTTATTTGTGAAAAGTAATTAAATTTTAAGACAGGGCCATAGTTGAAACTATGAGCTTTCTCAAAATAATTTTAGTGAACAGTTTTATGTAATTCTTGTGTTTCCCCATGTACTCTGTCCTCACATCTTCTCAATAGTCTCCATCTCTGTATCCCACGTCCCGCAGCAAACCCTCCCTTCTCAGAGGCTCCAGACTTTGCTGACCAGACGGGAGTGTTTGAGTACTACATCAACATGACTGACCCTGGACCTCATGTCTTCACCTTACGACAGGTTGTGACTGAGAGACCCGTCACATGGGTGGCTGATGCTGACCAGACCATCAGTGTCATAGGAGACCATCAGTGGTGAGGTGATGGTACCTTAAAGTACCTCATAGTGTTCATTTTGTGAGAATATACCGGCTAATCCATAGGTTAACTGAGCTGTCTAAAATCCAGGAGTGGGCCAGACTTCTATTCAACATAACAACATAGTGTTCTGTTACAGGCAGAACCTGACGGTGACATGTGATGTCTTCATGGAGAGCGTTAAGACCGGTGGTGTGTTCATAGCAGCCAGGGTGGATAAAGGAGGCCAGTCAGCCCGCAGCGCTAAAGGAGTCTTCTTCTGGGTGTTTGCAGATGGCACATACAAAGTTACCAATGATCTCGGTCAGTAGTATCACCCTCTGCTTCCGTACACATTTTATTATGGGGACCAAAATGAAGACATATCTCAGTGGAAAAAAGTTCTCAGATTTTTTGAAAAGACCAAAACCAACCATGTGTTAGTCGGTCTGTCAATACTTTCTGACTTCCTGTCTCTCCGGCTCTCAGCTCCAAGCCCATTGGTTCCTACTGAAGACTTTAATCTTTAAAAACAGCAAACAAATATATAGTTTCATGTTTAAAAAGCTTCAGCAAATTCCTAAAACAGCCGGTCACTGCATTTAGCAAATGTTACTCAGACAGGAGGAAATAGTGCATTGGTTGGGGACTATTTTCTGCGGCATATGAATCCATGTTTGGTGCTCTAGTGAGTATTTGTGGCAGCAGGACGGTGTATTTGGGATTGAGTCTAAATAACAGAGGAATATCATATATCAGGCAATAATTGTTGTTACTTTTGGACCTTTAATTTCAACTCTAGAATATCAGCAGACTTCTCCTTTTATAGCATTGTTGTCTAGTGTCTGTCCTTACCTTAAAATGTCTGTCAATTACTGTTTGAGTGATAGCAGATTTCCACTCATATTTTTCATTGTTGGTTTTGGTCTTTTCATGGAATTCTGTTGACAATACGAAACGTACAGACTATCACCAGACTTGTCCTTTTAAAGAAAATGGAAATAAAAGAAGTAACCGTTTTAAACAATATATTTTTGAAGATGTTGTACAGATGGACCAAAGAACATGATGGAATAGGTGTCATTGCTGCACCTCTATCAGTGTGCGTTAGACTGTTTTGTTCTCTTCTTTTGTCAACAGCTGGACAGACTGTACTTGCAGAGGGACAGTCTGGTACCCGAGCTAATGGTTGGCACACCTTATCACTCACTGTGGAAGTAAGTGGACACTTATGGTTCTTAATGTTTGGAGAGGTTTTGTACTGACACTCCATCATGTGTCCTATTCAAACCTTGGGCTTTTGACAACTTGACATAATGATTAATGTGGTCTTGAAAACCAGAATAGCAGCTTGACTGAATCAAATACTTAGAAGTCTGATGAGTGCTCATGAAGACTAAGGCCCTTTTCAGACCTGGTATTAACATGTGTCCTGGGTGATCGGATCACAATTGGACAGCTCTAAGTACAGGTATGAACTCACTAGAGATGCATTGAGATCCGATCGGTGGTCTGGGCCACATTCTTTTAGCAGTGTGTATGCGTATGTGTCCTGGGCCACATTAAGGACCGCCTACTCAACTTACGTCCCGCTGGGATCTGCGGGTCTCTGCGCTCCTCATGTGAATAGACAGACGCGAGCGCTTGTCTGCCTCTCAGCATGGAAACGGCTTCTGTGCTCTACTTTATTCTGTCAGTATAACTGTATTTTATTAAAATGTATCTTATTTATCAGACTATGCACAGGAAGTGCATTATAATCATATATGTCTGTGTGATATGTCTGTGTTTTTGTTCCGCTGCTTTGCACGGAGCTGACACCCGCCCGCTCGCTCTCTCGCTCGCTCTCATCCCCGGTTCAGAAGCCCTGTACTCCCATTACCCGGCAGAGGTCCCCGGGGACCGCCGATACAATAACCTTTTATTTTGATGTTAATAAAATGTACCCAAATTCACGAATATGTAGGATATTACTACTGACATTCATGTAATATTACGTCACAACGTCTGCTGTATTAGCCATGTTTTTACTACGTGTTTATTTGCATATAGAGTGGGTAAGTAGAGATTAGGGGTGTGACGATTCACTCAGCTCACGATACGATGATACACGATATTGGGTTCACGATCTCGATACGATACGATATTATATATATAAGATATATGACTGAAAAAGTAGCCTTTTATTCAAAAGACACAAAATGCAAAACAATGCTGTTGTTTGCCCTATTCAATTTTTTTTGGTATCAGTCCTTCCTCCTGTCCTCTGTCCTCCTGTCCTCTGTCTTCCATCAGTCAGTAACAGTCCTTCCTCCTGTCCTCTGTCTTCCATCAGTTAGTAACAGTCCTTACTCCTGTCCTCTGTCTTCCATCAGTCAGTAAAAGTCCTTCCTCCTGTCCTCTGTCCTCCATCAGTCAGTATCAGTCCTTTCTCCTGTCCTCTGCTGATGTCACTCACTGCTGCAGGTAACCTTTGTCTCAGCCAGCTGATCAGTTTACCAGTAAGATACATGACAAACTAACCTAAACAGTTAGACTACACAGCCTACTGCCAGCTTTAGTTTCAGTCTTGTGTAGCCGAGGGTTATGCCGCTCCTATACTTTATGAAGATAATAAATTAAAGTGCCAGTAGGCAGTATATTTTTGGCATCATTGGGCAAAAATTCCATAATAATCTTTCAGTATATTGTAATTCAAATGTTCTGATAGATAACTAGACTTCTGCACCTCATCATGGCTCTGTTTTCAGGTTTTAGAAAATCTAGCCTGTGACGGCAGACTTTGACCAATCACAGGTCATTTCAGAGAGAGAGAGAGAGAGAGAGAGAGCGTTCCTATTGGCTGTGCTCCGGTCATGTGAGTGAAACTTGGCGTTCCTTTACCAGATTTTACAATGGCGGTGGCGTCACAAACTTTCTCATTTTACAGCTAAACCGTACACTACAAGATGATTCTGAAAACATTTGAGGCGAGAAATAGGCATTACAGTAACAGAATATTGATTCATATTTGATCAGCGGCCTAGTTTGACCGTTTGGTCAGAGTTCGCGAGTGATTGACAGCCGGCTCTCATAGACGGCAGCTGGACAGCGGACCTCAGATCAGCTCTGACTGGTTGTTTTCCTCCGGTAAGTGAAATCTTTCAGATGCCGTTGGGAGCACCAAACAACACAGTAGGACACAGAGGAACATGATTTTTTTCAGGTTACCTGTTTCATGTACTACTGTCACGATATAGCGTCCGTTTTATAAAATAACTTTTTTTAAATCATATTTACTCCAATCTCGCCTACTAACACGGAGGCTCTGTAGTCTGCAGCATATCACCACTTCACGTCTTCCGTTCCTCCCTTCACAATAAACTCCCCGGACACAAACATTGCGGTGGATGAAAGACTGCAGACAGAGCAGACTGAAATGTTGCTTTCCTCAATGTTTAATCGTTTCATCGTGTTTATGCTTGTTGAAGAGGTGTAATAACTTATCTTGGCTTTACACATGCAAAGTTTTATTGCATTTACTTACAGCAACGAGTGTAGCGTCAACTCGTTTCCACTGCGGCCTCTCCGATCAGCTGTTCACTGACTGCGCTGTGTGTGTTGATGTGTGTGGAGCTCCGACACAGGAGTTGCGGCCGTGCGTTGCGATTGGTTTAGTTTCGGCGAGGGCAGACCAGGTTTTACTGCGCATGTGTTCTACCCCAAGAGGCTGCAGCTTCAGCCCCGGAGCCCGTATGTACATAGTACCTATTAAACCCAAGCCCCCAGGAAGTGCGCCAGTCGTCGATCCCGTCGTGATGCATTGGGCCGGAAAATACTTTTTCCCATAGACTTACATTGGAAAAGAGACGTCTCTAACTCGGCGGATAATTTTTTTTGAGGTGAATCAACTACCCAGTACGAACACTCTAATAGTCCTTAGCCGTGATGACAGCGTGACGCTGGGACCCCGTGACCGAGTCATGTGACCGAGCGGACGCTACTGCACATGTACCATATGCCCGAGAAACGCGAAGATACGGGTACTTGACCAGGGGGAAGTCGAGCCATTTTGGCTTCATGCGCCAATGAGCAACTCTCATAGGAATGACTGGGGCCCCGCCTCCAACGCTGTATCCAGTTCTTTTAATACATCCATGATTATTTCTCTCCCTGAAATGACCTGTGATTGGTAAAAGTCTGCCGTCACGGGCTAGATTTTCTAAAGCCTGAAAACAGAGCCATGATGAGGTGCAGAAGTCTAGTTTTATCTCAGAACACTTGAATTACAATATGCTGAAAGATTATTATGGAATTTTTTCCCAATGATGCCAAAAATATACTGCCTACTGCCACTTTAATGCCAGGTCTGAACAGGGCCTCTAAGATTACATTAGATTAAAATTAATTCCCACATTGGAGCCTTTTTGCTATCAGCAAATTAACTGACAATGAAACTAATCTGTTGTTGTCGTCCTACTTGAGAGTGTTGTATAATATATTACTAAGAGCTATAATAATATATTTACTAAGAGCTTTGAGCAGGTCACACTGTAAATCCCATTAATAAAAAAAATATGAACCTTGTTTTTGAGCAAACCATTTTGCTTAATCTCCATAGATTGACTCTGTAGAGGTTTTGCTGGTTGCTCAGCTCTGTAGGAACTGAATGGACCTGCAGTGTTAATGTTGGTTGTAATGTAATCACAAGGTAATTGAAGTCTCAGCCACATCTGCATGTGACTGACCATCAGGATGTCTATAAAGAGCGATACAGTATCTGATAAGTGCATGCAGTAAAGCCATTTCCTGGTCTGTGTCACCTCTCTCCTGTAGGGCCAGTATGCGTCAGGGCTGCTGAACGGATACCCTCTGTGGAAGCATGCTGTGGTACTGACACCACAGAATGGCTGGGCTGCCATAGGAACACACTCATTTGAACTGGCTCAGTTTGATAACTTTGCTGTGGTGGCAGAATAATGATTTCCACTATGATGTGAATATTGTGATCAGTTTAATTTATTAACACTACAGTGTGCTAAATACAGATTTCATTTGATGATTTTTGATTGATTGATTGATTTTGATTTTTTCTCTATAAATACTTAAAAGGTTTTACACAAGAATGAAGAGAACAAATGGACACATAACAACACACTGACATTTGCTGTCTGATATTTGTAATTGCACCATGTTTTTTATGGAATAAAAGGGTTTTATGATGTTTTGATTTGTAATGATTAAAAGGGCTGAAATTAAAAAATGTAAAATAAAAAAGGGGCCATTAGTATTGTTTCATCTGGTTGCCTTTGATACATGACTGCATATGAAGCAGGTTCATTTGGCTTCAACAGTCACTTGTCTAGAAATGGTTGGAGTGTAGGATGGAGCCCAAGACACTGAGGGTGGTCAAAACATTTTATTCTGAGATTAGTCTGCCTCATATCAAACTGCATCCAGGTCTTCTGTATTACAGACTGGAGCTGCAAGACGTTCTCATCCCAACTTGTCACATACGCCCCTTGGCTTGGCGTCACTTTATTTTAGGCTTCAAAACCACTATAGATAGGTTTAGGAAGGAACTACATGGCTGGGCTTAAAACTACTACGTTTGTTCAGTGGAAATTAAACTGAACTACAGTGAAAATTGTAAAATGATGTACGGGACATGCACAGCGGTCTCCTGGATGAAAGCCTTTTATTAGTCGGACCCATCCGCCTGGTGTGACTTTTTTGCTCTTTAAACCGGGGGTTCTCAAACTTTTTGGGGACAGAGACTCCTTAAAGGGGAGGAAATTTTCCAAGGACCCCCTCATAATCATAACCCTGATTAAGCATAATACTTACTACTAATTGTACTCTTAGAGGGCATTGGAACTATTTATATTCTAAAACTTTTCAACCTAAAGACCTGTTTGATAGTGATAAACAGAAACACATTTAAATTTGAATCATGTTTACACCACTTTGTTTTGCCCTGATATTCTGGGTGCTTTGTAATCAGATGTCGCTTTAGCTTGGCTTCGTTTGCTGGCACTTGAAGACACATGACGCATTTTGGTCTCCTGTTGCTGTCGCTCGATATAACTGTCGTCATATTTTCTCAGTTAAAGATGGGGTCCACGATTTATCCAGTATACACTTTTGAAATGGTCTTTACACCACGACAGCGATCCATTTCTTATGAGCCCTGAAAAAAGACCGGAAAAGATCCGTCATCTGTAGCTGCTGTAATCCTGTAAAAAAGTCTACCAGTCACTGCCTCTGCGCCCAGTAGTAAAGAACCAATCGGATGCCTCCCTGCTCGTACTCTACCCTTAGCGTGCACCAGCGTGAACTGAAAGCGAATCTCCGCCGCACGTTTACTGGAGAATGGAAGAGAAAACTCAGCTCTTAAAACACTGGACAACGAGCACGAACTCGTACCACTATTACCATATTATCGAAAAATACAACTTTGATTTAGTTGTTTATGTTCTGTTAGTTTACTTTATAAGATACTGCAGGTTTAAACTATTTATTCTAACAGCTCATAGTGAAGTCAGACAAACAGGATCATCAACGAGGGGAGACGGCGGATATAAAACATTGATCCACAACATTTACGTAACTCAAACTGCTTTTTCAGTTACAGAAACAAACGAGTGGACTGATCTCCCTCCAGATATTAGAGTAACGTTAAAAAGGGTCGTGTTGTCACAGCAGGTATCTCTCTGCCCCCTCAAAGGCAGCTCTTTCCCTCGCCACTCTGCTGCTCTTTGGCCGGCTCTCCAGCGAGCTACCCCCCCGCAGATAAACACATGTTAATTTATAATGGACATTTGTGTTGTGATATTTAAAAGAACTATCCGTCAACCAGGAAATAAAAGCCCCTCGTCTACGAGACCGGTCTCTTGAGAGAGCTCCAGCCAGCTCATAGCGGGGTCTGTGAGAGTGACTGCCCGGCTGGAGAGGTGGCGATCCCGGCAGGAGCTAGCGAGCTGTGCCGGCAGTTTGTGGAGCTTCTAAACTCCGACAACCGTGGAGCAAATGTTTGATTCAACATCTAACATCGTAAAACTGTCAATATTCTAAATCTACACAGTTGATTTCTCGCCTCGAAATTTTTTTGAAGGGAATTTAGTGATGAAATAGCTACGAAAAATGTGAAGCGGTTACTTGTCATGAGGTCCTCTCTCCGCTCTGAGTCTGTGAAGTAGTTACGATGCAGCGGTGCTCGTGCATGTGTGTGGGGGGCGTTGCCTTGGAAGGAGTTTCGAGGGGAGGGGGGGGGGTTTAGACGGAGCTCCTGAGGCGATGCTACTTTCAAATTATGCTAGCTCTCCAACATCATGGACCCTATCTTTAAGCTAGTTTGGGCTTAGTGTCACTTAAAGCAGCAGTAGGAAGAATTGGAGCAAATATGATTTAAAAAAGTTACTTCATAACGCGGTAACTATATTCTGACAGTAGTGCATGAGACTGGTAATCTGAAAAAAATAATGTGCCTCTGTGTCCTCCGGTGCTCCTAATAGCATCTGCAAGATTTCACAGATCGGAGGAAACAACCAATCAGAGCCGATCTGGAGTCTGCCGTCTCTGAACAGCTGTCAATCACTCGCAAACTCAAAAAATTAAAATGTGAATCAATATTCTGTTACTGTAATGCCTATTTCTCTCCTCAAATGTTTTCAGAAACATCTTGTAGTGTACTGTTTAGCTGTAAAATGAGAAAGTTTGTGCATCCATGTTAAGACCAGTTGAGGAAATACCATCACCGCCCACCAGCCGGAGCACAGCCAATAGGAACGCTCTCTCTGACATGACTGGTCAAAGTCTCCTGTCACGGCTAGATATTATACAATAATTTATACCAAATTATTTCGTGGACCCCTTGACAGAATGCCACTGACCCCTGGGGGTCACCGGACCCCACTTTGAGAATCACTCCTTTAAACTATGTCACCACACTACCGCTGTTACACCGAAATCTGTGACCTCAGAGAGCCAGCAACACATGAGGTCAAAATTTCTGACGTCTGTCGTCAGAAAATGTGAACCCACTGTAAATAGGCCTATCTTTTACTTTTCTTTTAGAGTTTTATAATCTTTAAATTAAAAATATTAAAATACATTTACCTTTTTTAACAATTTAGTTTAATGTGTTTTCTGTCACATATTTTCCTCATTTATTATACAGGGACAGTTGGGTCAACAGCTGTCAGAAATGGTGACCTCGTGTTGCTGGCTCTCTGCGGTCACAGATTTCCAGATTTTTCCCAACATTCTGGTCAGTTACTTTACATTAATGCAATTGACAGATTTATGTTGTGCGCATTGTTGTTATATACCTTAGGCTACATGGAGGCGTATCATTTTCATATGGTGTCTCTGTTAGTGTCTCCACTTCTACCCGATAGAAACAGCTTACTTTAATGGCCTGTTTTGCTCAAAATGTGCCGTTGTGAAGACTGCAGACCAGACTACAGGCTGCACTTCTGCATTGTCTTTTTTTTTTTTCTTTTACAAAATTTAAAGGCAGGGTTGACGATTTTATCCAGTATAGACTATTTGTTATATTGGTTGAAATGGTCTTTACACCCCGACAGCGATCCATTACTGATGAGCTCTGAAAAAAGACCGGAAAAGAGCCGTCGTCTGTAGCTGCTGTAATCCTGTAAAAACGTCTACCAATCACTGCCTCGGTGCCCGGTTGTAAAGAACCAGTCAGATGCCTCCCTGCCTCTCTGCTCGTACACTACCCTTGGCGTGCACCAGCCTGAACTCAAAGCGTGTCGCCGCCGCACGTTTCCTGGAGAATGGAAGAGAAAACTCAGCCAAAAGTAGCACTGCCGCGGTTACTTGTCATGAGGTCCTCTCTCCGCTCTGTGTCTGTGAAGTAGTTACGATGCAGCGGTGCTCGTGCATGTGTGTGGGGGGCGTTGCCTTGGAAGGAGTTTCGAGGGGAAGGGGTGGGTTTAGAAGGAGCTCCTGAGGCATGCTACTTTCAAATTATGCTAGCTCTCCAAGATCATCGACCCTATCTTTAAGTACAATAACAATATATACATACAAAACTGCTGATGCCAGGAGTACATTAAAAAAGTAAAAAAATAAAATAAAATACAATAAACAATAGAAAGATATACATCTATACAGAGAAAAATACAAAATCAAAATAGATTCTCATATGGCCATAAGAAATTTATCAAACACATAGTTTGTGCTTGAGGACGAACAAGCTAGAAAGGAGGCTATTCCTGCAGCCACACAAACAGACATACAATTATTGACAAGACAGACGGCTACAGCTGAAGACAGGTCCAGGCGCATAACCTTAGATTCGTTGGGATACCAGATGGAGAAGAGAAAAACGACACGATTGCGTTCCTTAACGAGTTTATCTCAACTTCCCTGGACATAGACCCTCCCCTGCGGGGAATCGAAATGGACCTTGCTCACAGGATTGGGACACGTCTAACAGCTGGGGACAAGAATAGCGGCCGAAAAATCGTGGCTCGCTGTCTGCGCTACAAAGATTGCCAAAACATCATGGAAGCAGCACGAAAAAAGAAACGTCTCATGTGGAACAGCAAACGGGTGATGATTTTTCCGGATTTCTCGATGGAGATGCAGAAAAAGAGGGAAGCATTCTTCCAATGCAAAAGAGCACTCCATGAGCGCAAGATTAAATTCGGCATGCTCTAACCTGCACGTCTGAAGATCTTCACCGATGGAAACAGTTCACGAGTGTTTGACAGTCCTGAGAATGCAATGGAGTTCATTAAGAGCCGTTGAGGCAGGTTTGAAACCACACTGTGTGTACTTCTCTGACCGGGATATGGTGTGTGAGGTGGGTAGACAGATGTAATACTATGCCCTGTTATGTTTGAGTTAATGGATAAGTTTTCGAATTCCTAATACTACCTCGCATCTTGCGTAATTTATTTTGTATGGGCATTTGAGTTGACATTATGTAATGGAATTTTAGTGGCAAGAATTGCATAGTGGTTTTGAATATTTAGGGATGGTTGACCCTAGTCTGGAATTTGTGCATAACTTCTCCACCAAAACCATGTTTTCCTAATTAGATATCTGAACAAAGTTCTGTATAGATATACCCAAAGCAGAGGGCATTGGGCCTCTACTTGTTCTGCAAGTCATGGACCTAAGAGGGTTATTGTTGTTATTGTTTTGTTTTGATTCTGTTCTTGGTCCTGAGGCCTGTACTACGAAGCAGGATTTGGCGTTAGCGAGGTAACTTCAGGGTTAACGCTGGGTTTTCTGTCCTACGAAGGTGGATCACTTCTTACCGGGGTAGATCGCCATGGTAATTTATGCTGAACAGCTAACCTGCTCCGGAGCAGTTTATGTTCCAGATAACTCGTATAAAAGTACAACTCGTATAAAAGCACTGCCTACTGACCAATCAGAGCTTGGTGCGGGGATCGTATGGTAATATTACACAAATACGAAGAAGCTTAAGTCATGATCCAGGCTAAAAACAACACAGTTTAAATTGACAAATGCAGGAAGGACAGCTGGATTTATGCTGTGGGTGCTTACCGCTTTGAATTATATTTTTATATTTATTTTTTTAACTTCCTCTTGAGTCCATTTCACACCGCCGGAGACGGGAACGCAGCTGAAAGAAGGTTGAAATAGTCATACGCCGCGCCCATGTTAATGGGCATAATGAAGTGTAATCCATTCATCCATAACACATTAAAAAGCTATTTATATTTAGACAACTATACCAGACTTTTGAGTGTTCCGTTAAATTCTGTTAATTTACGCATTCACGCATCGGGAGTTTTTTCTTTTGCCAGCTGTTCTTCCTGCATTTGGCAGCTTCAACAGTGTTACTTTTAGCCTGGATTAAGTGTTTAACTTCTTCGTATTTGTCTAATGTAGTTTGCTCTTCCTTTGTTAAAGATGGAGTCTACGATGTTGGAAAACTAGCATAATTTGAAAGTAGCATGCCTCAGGAGCTCCGTCTAAGCCCCCCCCCTCCCCTCGAAACTCCTTCCAAGGAAACGCCCCCCACACACATACACGAGCACCGCCGTATCGTAACTACTTCAAATTCTTCGTAGCTATTTCATCACTAAATTCACTTCTGAAAAATGTTGAGGCGAGAAATCAACTGTGTAGATTTAGAATATTGACAGTTTTACGATGTTAGATGGCGAATCAAACATTTTCTCCACCGCTGTCGGAGTTTAGAAGCTCCACAAACTGCCGGCACAGCCAGCTAGCTCCTGCCGGGATCGCCACCTCTCCAGCCGGGCATTCACTCACACAGACACCGCTATGAGCTGGCTGGAGCTCAAGAGACCGGTCTGTAGACGAGGGGCTTTTATTTCCTGGTTGACGGAGCTTGCTGGAGAGCCGGCCACAGAGCAGCAGAGTGGCGAGGGAAAGAGCAGCCTCTGAGGGGGCAGAGAGATACCTGCTGAGACACCACGACCCTTTTTAACGTTACTCTAATATCTGAAGGGAGAACAGTCCACTCGTTTGTTTCTGTAACTGAGAAAGCAGTTTGAGTAACGTAAATGTTGTGGATCAATGTTATATATCCGCCGTCTCCCCTCGTTGATGATCCTGTTTGTCTGACTTCACTTTGAGCTGTTAGAATAAATAGTTTAAACCTGCAGTATCTTATAAAGTAAACTAACAGAACATAAACAACTAAATCAAAGTTGTATTTTTCAATAATATGGTAATAGTGGTACGAGTTCGTTCTCGTTGTCCAGTGTTTTAAGAGCTGAGTTTTCTCTTCCATTCTCCAGTAAACGTGCGGCGGAGACGCGCTTTCTAGTTCACGCTGGTGCACGCTAAGGGTAGAGTACGAGCAGGGAGGCAGGGAGGCATCTGATTGGTTCTTTACACCCGGGACCAGATTTACTGACTGGGAGACGTTTTTACAGGATTACAGCAGCTACAGATGATGGATCTTTTCCGGTCTTTTTTCAGTGCTCATAAGAAATGGATCGCTGTCGGGGTGTAAAGACCATTTCAACCAATATAACAAAAAGTGTATACTGGATAAATCGTAGACCCCATCTTTAAATGATTCACTCTGCCTGTCTGTCTGCAAGTCAGTAGACTTGTCCATGTCTGTGATTGGTCAGATGCTGCAAACACCGCCCCGTTAATGTGAACGCGCTCACAGCCAGATTGAGAAACCCTGGGTTGATTTACCGAGTTGATAACCACCTTCGTAGGACCGTTTAGCGTGATCTCGTTTGTTAGGGTTAGTTTAACCAGATAACGAGAAGATACCCTGGGTATGTTGAACTCGCTTCGTAGTACAGGCCTCTGATGCCTGTTTCACAAAAGCAGAATAAAGATATCCAGGATAAGAGAGAAGGTGAGGCTTGACCTAAGGGCTGTACTACGAAGCAGGATTTGGCGTTATCGAGGTAACTTCAGGGTTAGCCCTGGGTTTTCCGTCCTACGAAGGTGGATCACTTCTTACCGGGGTAGATCGCCATGGTAACTTATGCTGAACAGCTAACCTGCGCCGGAGCAGGTTATGTTCCAGATAAGAGATCAACTTGTATAAAAGCACCGCCTACTGAACAATCAAAGCTCAGTGCGCGGATCGTATGGTAATATTACACAAATACGAAGAAGTTTAAGTCATAATCCAGGCTAAAAACAACACACTTTAAATTGATAAATGCAGGAAGGACAACTGAGGCCTGTACTACGAAGCAAGTTCAACATACCCAGGGTATCTTCTCGTTATCTGGCTTAACTAACCCTAACAAACGTGATCCCGCTAAACGGTCCTACGACGGTGGTTATCAACTCAGTAAATCAACCCAGGGTTTCTCCATCTGGTTATGAGCGCGTTCACATGAACGGGGCGGTGTTTGCAACATTTGACCAATCACTAACATTGACAAGTCTACTGACTTGCAGACAGACAGACAGAGCGGCACATTTTACAAAGGAAGAGTAAACTATATTAGACAAATACGAAGAAGTTAAACACTTAATCCAGACTAAAAGTAACACAGTTGAAGCTGCCAAATGCTGGAAGGACAGCTGGCAAAAGAAAAAACTCCCAATGTGTGAATGCGTAAATTAACAGACATTAAATTAACGGAACACTCAAAAGTCGGATAAAGTCGTCTAGATATAAATAGCTATAAGAAATGTTAAGGACGGAGGGATTACACTTCATTATACCTATTATTTTATAAAGGGGCATGTATGACTATTTAAACCTTGTTTCAGGTGCGTCTCCGTCTCCAGCGGTGTGAAACGGACTCAAGATCAAGTAAAAATAATAAGTATAAAAACATAATTCAAAGCGGTAAACACCCGCAGCATAAATCCAGCTGTCCTTCCTGCATTTGTCAGTTTAAACTGTGTTGTTTTTAGCCTGGATTATGACTTAAACTTCTTCGTATTTGTGTAATATTACCATACGATCCGCGCACTGAGCTCTGATTGGTAAGTAGGCAGTGCTTTTATACGAGTTGATCTCTTATCTGGAACATAACCTGCTCCGGAGCAGGTTAGCTGTTCAGCATAAGTTACCATGGTGATATACCCCGGTAAGAAGTGATCCATCTTCGTAGGACGGAAAACCCAGGGTTAACCCTGAAGTTACCTCGATAACGGCAAATCCTGCTTCGTAGTACAGGCCTCTAGATTTATGCTGTGGGTGCTTACCGCTTTGAATTATATTTTTATATTTATTTTTTTAACTTCCTCTTGAGTCCATTTCACACCGCCGGAGACGGGAACGCAGCTGAAAGAAGGTTGAAATAGTCATACGCCGCGCCCATGTTAATGGGCATAATGAAGTGTAATCCATTCATCCATAACACATTTAAAAGCTATTTATATTTAGACAACTATACCTGACTTTTGAGTGTTCCGTTAAATTCTGTTAATTTACGCATTCACACATCGGGAGTTTTTTCTTTTGCCAGCTATTCTTCCTGCATTTGGCAGCTTCAACAGTGTTACTTTTAGCCTGGATTAAGTGTTTAACTTCTTCGTATTTGTCTAATGTAGTTTGCTCTTCCTTTGTTAAATGTGTCGCTCTGCCTGTCTGTCTGCAAGTCAGTAGACTTGTCCATGTTAGTGATTGGTCAGATGCTGCACACACCGCCCCGTTCATGTGAACGTGCTCACAGCCAGACTGAGAAACCCTGGGTTGATTTGCCGAGTTGATAACCACCTTCGTAGGACCGTTTAGCGTAATCTTGTTTGTTAGGGTTTGTTAAGCCAGATAGTTTGTTGTCAACTACATGGAGATGTATTAGTGTTTGGTGTTTAAAGCATTGGCACTTGTGTAAATGGTATTTACTGCTGTATTTCCATCTTTATTACAGACATTAACATACTTTGTATGCACCTGTTGGTTGTGCTAGTAATCTTTTCTCTACTGATGTACTAGAAATATTATTTAGTACTTACAAACATACTTACCTGATGTTTGTATTTTGTGCTATTTTTCAGTTTTACAAAATTACCTATTTTTCTCCATTAATTCCTGCCAAACACAAAAACCTGTCTGTTCCTTGGAGAATGCGGTGCTGGACAATATAATGTTGAGTTGGCTGTTGTTACGCCCCTGTCTAGGGGGGTCGGAGCGCAACATAAATATAAAAGGATATTCCCTCCCCGGTCCCCAAACCACAAGCTCAGGACTAGATGTTTGAGTATAGTAACAAGATTTATTACTAACTCAAGTTTTAACAAGCAATACAATTAAACAATATAACTCAAGGTGAACAAAGGCCAAAACAACAAACAAAATCTATCTTTTAAATACCCTGACTAACCTTCAACAAAATAATCAAACAAACAACAATACAGTTACTAAATCTGGCTCCCTAGGATACAGCAGATAAACAGGAGAAAAGGTTAATAAAAGAAAAATGGCAGTTCACCCCTACCAAACAATTTGCTATTCTTAAACAACAAAAAATACGATACAATCTTACAGAAAAACACTATAGCACCAAGGCTACTAAAGACACGCTAAATACCAAGTTTACACTAAGGTTTGGAGGCCGAGGACAGAATGAGCTGCTGTCAGTTAGCTGTCACTGGACTGCTGGGCATCAGAGCATTTTAAACTGCAGAGATGATGAAGGAACCAATCAGCAGCCGACACAGCCCAGACCGAACCCACACCTCCAGCCAATCAGAGAGCGAGCACCTAAATAGGAGAATCAAAGATCCACACACACAGAACACTCACTCTCACACAAAACACAGTAACACAAAGATCCTCACCAAATAGAGACACTCACTCTGACACTGAATACAAATGCATTTCCATATACGGCCAGGGCCGTAACAGCTGTATAGCTGAAAAACACGTTGCCTGCAACAACTTTTAGTGAGGACAGCATACTCCCCACGACCAAACCCCTGAGAAGGCTTTTGAGGAACTGAGGGCGGAGTACAGTGATGCACAGGGCTCCCTAGATCCACTAGCCAACTTCTATGAACGCAGCCAGAGGCCAGGAGTCTCCCTGCTCTTATGCTATAGCATTGGAGGCAACATTGCGAGCTGTGGAAGAAAGTCAAAGAGGGGGCAGGCCTTTCCCTGACTGAGATAATAAACTCACCCTGGCAGTTCTTAAGGGGGCTTAATGATGAGGAGGTGTTTGCAAGGATTTCACCAATGAGGCCCAGGTTTTTGAGCTTCCGAGAGCTGCAAGCTGAGCTCAGAAATCTAGCAAAAGAAACAAAGAAATTCCAGTCACAACACAAGGCAAAGAAAACATATGCCCAGGTGCATGTCACATCCGAGTGTGGTACGAATGTAAAGACAGAAAGGACAAAACATACCTCTGAGTTGTCAGAGCTGACAGAGATAGCCGAGAAATTAGCTCTTAGCCAAGAGGAACAGATGGCCAAGTTGTCTCTCCTGTTTCGAGACCCAGTATCGATTGAACAATAATTTATTACATGATGCATAATGAGAAGAATAGTGCAAAGTCTTTGGCGATTAGACTCCATCGTGACGTAGTATATAAAAGGGGGTATTGATGCCGTGATGAGATTAGGTATATTCCCCCCTTGGAGTCTAGACACTTGTGGTGGTGGTGAAGGGAGTACTGAAGATCCAATGAAGGGATGTGGAGCAGGCCTGGGCACTGAATATGATGAAGACTGGAGGTGATGGGGTGGAGGCGGGTTGCATCGAGCCGCTCTGAATGAGAACTGACGCAGCAGAGGAGAACAGTTTTAAAATTGATTGCAACAATATGATTGGCTCAGAGAGAGCGTGGCAGAATCTGTTTGGTTATTAAGAATGAACCACCCACAGTCAGCTGATAGAGTAGGAGCCAGTAGAGATAAGAGAGACAGAATGGTTGTGAATGAAAGAGTGTAAAGAGGGTCTTCCTGTCTGAACTTTCGCATAAGCTTCATTTGAATAAAATCAGCCTCTGTTTAAGCCAAGTTCACACTACACAACTTTTAAGGTGGTCTGACCTCTGTACTGTTTACACTACACAACTTACTGTCTTGTAATCAGGAGTCTTGAAGTTGTTGTGGTTTTCACATTAAATGACTGACCGGAGACAGGGGTCACACACTACAAGATCTTTCACCAGGAGGAATCCCCATGAGGTCTCCAAACTATGTTTTGTCACGAAAACACACACAAGAAATACACGGTAAATGACGTGATACCATACGCCAGACACATTACTGATGTTTTTGTTGGCACGTGTTTACAAAATAGCCTCTTTTCAACGGTTTCTTAGACAGCTATTAGAAAGAATGTAAGTTTAAGGCACTTCCGCATTGGCTTCACAATATAATTTTATGGTACCCACTTTACCTCAACCTGCTTTATCTGCTCCTCCTTCCTACGTTTGGAAAAGCCTTATGGTACCTTACATGTGTATTCCAATAAACATAAAAGGTCAGAAGGTCACTGCACAATTTCGCCAAACTAAATGTGGATAGGAGGACAAGAAGAAGAGAGGAGTAGAGAAGTCACAGAAGGAACACATGAAAGGGTGGAGAATATAAGGACAGAGCAGAGGACAGGCAGTGTGCTGACTCCTGGCTTGCCAGAGTCACTGATGCACTTTCCTGCCTCATAAATTATCGCTATGATGACGGGTGTGATGCTGTCGGGAAAGCCCAGCATCCCAAAAACCAACAGCAGCAGCAGTTCTGGACGGCAGCTCAAGCCACCCTCTCTTACTCCTGTCATCACTCTCTGCTTTGTCTTTTTAAACACATGGAAATAGATTATGACGCCAAGACCAACAATTTTCAAAAGATCCATTTATGGTACAGTAGTCGAAAATGCTGGTTTAGCAAAGGGAAAGAAGCCTGAGGACCTGAGGTGTGATTAACAAGTGCCACCATCATTGAAACACCTTTCAATCAAGCAAACACCCTCAAAAATATTCTCTATATATAATAATATTCATTAGCATATTTCCTATGATAATAAATAGACAAATAACTATGTCGTGTGAAACAGGCGGCAACCTCCCAACTCGTCACATACTGATGCTTTGTCAGACCGCAGTAAACACATGCTTAATGTTGTGATTTAAACAAAAACACTTGCTTAGGTTCAGGCAACATTTTGTACAGTAAAAATGTGACTTAATGTTGTGAATACAGGACATGAATGATCAGCTGATTGTCAAGTGAAAGTGAAACTTTCGCATAAGCTTCATTTCAATCAGGAGAGACCCAGTATCGATTGAACAATAATTTATTACATGATGCATGATGAGAAGAATAGTGCAAAGTCTTTGGCGATTAGACTCCATCGTGATGTAGTATATAAAAGGGGTTATTGATGCCGTGATGAGATTAGGTATATTCCCCCAAAAGAAGTAGTGTAGAATGAGGATTTTCTACGCTAAAGATACATTACCTTCCTGCAGTTGTGGAATCCTAAGCAGAATAGACATGGAAGAAATTTTGAAAATAAAACATTTATAAGTTATACTGTCATGACCCCATGGTCGAGATAGACCAGGCAATGAGTGAGTTCATAATAGACAAGGGCAATGAGGGAGGTCACGAGACCAGAGAAATAGAGAGGTCACAGTAGACCAGCGTTATAGAGGTCACGATAGACCAGACCGTTATAGAGCTCATGATAGACCAGAGCGTTATAGAGCTCACGATAGACCAGAGCTTTATAGAGCTCACGATTGACCAGAGCGTTATAGAGCTCACGATAGACCAGAGAATAGAGAGTCTCATGATACGGGTAATTCGAGGGTCACAGCGACCAATGTAATTCGAAGGCCACATGGACCAGTTAAGTCGAGGGCCACAGCGGACCAATGTAATTTGAGGGCCACAGCGCACCGGGTTAAGTCGAGGGCCACAGCCGACCAATGTAATTAGAAGGCCACAGCGGACCAATGTATGTATGGATTATTTATTTATATATTTATTTATTTATTTTTAATTATTTATTTAATAGAGCAGTTGAGGGCAATAGAGAATGCACGATTGACCACAGCTTACAGAGGTCATGAGAGACCAGCAAAAGAGTGAATAGGAGTAATCACCTAACCTTGGAATAGTAGAAATTTGTTGAATATGAGATAAGAAGAGTGTAGGAGTATAAAAGGTAGAAAATACAGATGATAATAAATGAAAGCATTTATTCGAAATGATGATACAAACCACTTACCGAAGCATGATGAATAAAAACATTTGCAAAATAAAACAATTAATATGTAGTAATCAAAAGAACGCATCATTGAGCAATTAGTCAAATGCTATGAATTGCTTGTAATGATCTGAATTAATTAATCTGAACAGATGACCTGATGATTTAAGAGGTCAGCTGTGACCGGAAACAGATAAAATAGAGGGACGATTAGCAGCACTGCAGCCGCTACACTGAACACCACCACCATTTATATGCATGAGTATAGAGGATCTGAGAACGCCCATTAGAGGGGCTAGCATTTGCTGTCGTTACTGTGACAGATCATGATGACTTTGTGTGCAGATGACCGCGTAATGCTTCATTCAATCTGACGAGTGTACTATTGGGATGCCACGATTGATGGTCACATGATCTAAGTGATAGTGTTCCGATGAAGGCCCAGACAGGAGCTCCAGAGCCAATATGAATGCTGAGTAAGAGGGAGGCTAGTACTGAGAACCATGCTGTGATATATTCCCCCAAAAAACGACCCACGGATGACGTGTCCGTGGGAACTTGAGTCAGAGGAATTGCTTGCTCGTGAAGAAGAATGTATGCCGTTATGCCACTGCACAGTTGTGTGTGATGTTGTGATGAGGTCAGCCATGACTAAACGCTGTTTGAGTGGACCGTGTATCGAGCATATTGGAAAGTGATGTGTCGCTGGCCACTATGGTCCCAGTTGAACACCTTAGCTGCACCGTGGTATGAGGTGACGCCATAAGGTAACGTTGTTTCCACATCCAGATATTCTAACAGACCTTCTTTTATGCTCATAGATTTTGGTCATATTATTTCACCCCGTTCTCATTACGGGGCGTCGAGTACCGACGCTTTTCACAGCCATCGCATTATATATAAACTGTTAGGCTTTAGTGTTTTTATGAGAGGCACTGGGCTTCCTTTACTACGATGTTAGAATTTTATTTATATTATTTATTTCAAGCATAGGTTGGAATCTGCCTCCAGCTGCTGTCTATGAGAGCCACGAGACAATCACTTGCAAACTCTGACGACTTTCAAACTAGGCAGTGCTGATCAATATGAATCATATTCTGTTACTGTAATGCTTATTTCTCTCCTCAAATGTTTTGAGAACATTTTGTGTGTACTGTTTAGCTGTCATTGAGAGTTTGTAACCTAGCAGCCGTGTTGAGATAAAGTTTGAGGAAATACCAAGCGCCGTTCACCAGCCGGAGCATGCCCATAAGAACGCTCTATGATTTGACTTGTGACTGGTCCAAGTCTCCCATCCTGAGCTAGAATATTATAATTATTTTATATTTTTTAAAGCCTGAACGAGCCTTGAGGAAATCAGAAATCTAATTATCTCTTAGACACTTGAATTACGATATGCTAAAAGTTATTGTGGAATTTTGCCCAATGCCGATTTTTGCCTATTGAAGCTTTAAGGCTTCTGCCGATCAGGCAATATAGTGAAAGGAGGTCATGAGGAGAGGAAATAGTAGTGAATACAGCCTAATGCAAGAGTTTCACCCAGATCTGGGGTCTTGAGTCCCATATGAATCAAGTCAACGTTACCATGCTTATTTATTTATAATAATTATTGTTTATTATTTAATACATTTAACGTTCAAACCTATCATTCAGCGGCTTATATTATTGGTGACTACTGCTTGATAAGCTGCACTGCACGAAGTACATAACTCTGCATGTGGTGAATGTACACCATGTGGCATTTAGAGCCATAAGGAGGTATGGAAATCTAGTTATATCGCAGACGCTTAATTACAATATGCTGAAAGGTTATTATGGAATTTTTCCCCCATGATGCCAAATATACTGCCTACTAGTGATGTTACGTGCTGTGCCTAGGCTTCGGAGCGTGTGTCGAGTAATCCAGGAAGTTTTCCGTGATGTGCGTATCGAGGCTTGTATCGTTTTAGACCAATGACGTCATTGATGACTTCCGAAGCCTCGCTGCCCGGCCATGCCGCGTGACTGGTTCAGGAAGTGGTACAGATCTTGACACACATAAGATGCATTACTCACAAAACCTTTGGCCAGCAGGTGGTTGCGTGTGCACATGAAGCCTCGAGAAATGAACCCTTTTCCGAACCAATTTGCTGGAAAGCTTCAATGCTTCATGAAGCTTCAACTCGCCATCACTACTGCCTACTGCCACTTTAAAGCTGCAGTATGCGAGATTGGCGCAAATATGATTCCAAAAAGTCATTCATAGAAAACAGCTGCTATATCGCGACAGCAGTACAAGAAACAGGCAACCCGAAAAAAAAAGAAAAAAAAATCATGTTCCTCTGTGTCCTACTGTGTCCTCCGGTGCTCCCACCGGCATCCGAAGGATTTCACTCACCGCAGGAAAACAAGGTCCGCTGTCCAGCTGCCGTCCACGAGAGCCGGCTGTCAATCACCCGCGAACTCCGACCAAACCAGGCAGCTCTGATCAAATATGAATCAATATTCTGTTACTGCAATGCCTATTTCTCTCCTCAAATGTTTTCAGAATCATCCCGTAGTGTACTGTATAGCTGCAAAATGAGAAAGTTTGTGATGCAGCCGCCATTGTAAAATCTGTTTAAGGACGCCAAGTTCTGGTCACATTACCGGAGCACAGCCAATAGGAACGCTCTCTCTCTCTGAAACGACCTGTGACTAGTCGAAATCTGCCGTCACGGGCTAGATCCTTCCAAAGCCCGAAAACAGTGCCATGAGGAGGAGCAGAAGTCCAGTTCTGTCTCAGACCACCTGAATTACAATATGCTGAAAGGCCATCATGGAACCCCTGCCAAATTATGCCAAAAAATTGTTGCCCACTGCCACTTTAACTCCTATACACAGGACTTGAAGGAACGTAAGAGTGCCACGACATGAAAACAGCAATGAGATTCCGTATGAGAACTTGCAGTGCTTATTACCACAATACACGTAGTTCAAGTTCCACAGAAATTACGAGGCTTATGAATTTTGCAGAGTGATATTTGTAGGGTTAAGACGGCCTATGTTGTCCGAGAATACCCATGCAACCCGAGAGTTTGCTATATGTCACTTTAAGAACAGAAGGCTGCTTTGGTCCAAAGTCTGTTACCCTGTACACTATGGAATTAGAGCCTACCGCTATTACCGCATTTACGGTAATAGGACCCTGTAGTATTGAATCGCCGAGAGAATGAAACATGTTTACAGTGGACAATCGCCTCGAAAACTAGTTAAAGGCAGCTGATGATATACAAGTATTGGATCCGAGTGAGAACCCTGTTTGGATGTAACCGCTGAACTTTTATGGGATTGATTGATCAGATGACTTTGAATTACGCCGGTTCTTCCGTGAGGAATCCGGAAATGTTTTATCTCTGTCTGATACGGAGCGGTTTGATCGTGACACATTGATATCGGAGCTTCCAAGACGTAGGACAGCGTTTCCTCAAAGGCGATATTTTGTCGCCTCGTGCCAGGTAAAATGAAGCTTGTGAATTCTGTTAAGCTTTACCTTTAGATGAAGAGCGGCTTCAGCTGTAATGAATGTAGCGACGAGGCGGCTGCGAGGAGGAAGCCAGACGCTGATGTGGCGTGAGCCTGGGCATATGAGGCTGAAGCGAGCGTAATGTTTGCTGGAATTACCCGGAGACTGCGAGTGCGATCGTTTGTAACCTGGAGTAGCAGATGAGGCTGCCTGAGCAGTGAAACAAGAGGGAGAAGAAACTCCTCTACTTTGGATCAGACGTAGCTTGTCACTACCACCAGACTGGATAAAAAGGTAACGTGAAAGTTTGCCGTTTGCATCGAGCCGCTCTGAATGAGAGCTGACGCAGCAGACGAGAACAGTTTTAAAATTGATTGCAACGATATGATTGGCTCAGAGAGAGCGTGGCAGAATCTGTTTGGTTATTAAGAATGAACCACCCACAGTCAGCTGATAGAGTAGGAGCCAGTAGAGATAAGAGACACAGAATGGTTGTGAATGAAAGAGTGTAAAGAGGGTCTTCCTGTCTGAACTTTCGCATAAGCTTCATATGGCTCGGGTCTGCAGAGCGGTGTTCCCCGAGTCCAAGCCAGCTTTGGCTGGCCAACCCCAGCCTATGACCCCTGCAGAGGGGAACAAACCTCACTCAGTTCAGCATTTAAACCACTAGAGCCCATGGTAACCGGGGCAACCATGGTCAAGCAGCAAGACCCCCCACTGCAGATGAGCACAACGGGTGATGGAGGAGAGGACACCCCCTCGGTGGGTCCCAGAAATGAGGGGGAGGTGGAAGTCAATGGATGAAAAGTGCAGAGCTCTCATTGACTCTGGCTCTCAGATAACCAGCATTACCCACGGATACTGGCACAACCACCCCGTCCTTCCAAAAAAAGGGTACGGTTCGTAAAATACCAATAGTGGGTGCAGCAGTTCAGAGTGTATCCTACTATGGTGTCCTGAGCATTAACTTGAAAGTGCTGGGGAAAGAGTTCAAGACTGTGCCGGCTTTTGTTGTCCCTGATTCTGAGTATCACTCCTCTGTCCTTCTGCTTGTGGGAACTAATGTCATTCGTGCCTCCAAGAGCCACCTCCAGACGGCTTATGGTCAGCAATTTCTTCATCAAGTCAAAGAAAACCATCCAGAGTTGTACACCGCTGTGCTTGAAATTGGGAGCACAGATCATAGTAAAACGGATGATATCGTGGGTCCTGCTGTATACACTGGCTGGAAGATACGCATTCCTGCAGGGAAAGAGATGGATTTAAGGTGTAAGATCATAGAAAGCCCACAAAGAAAGACCTATAGAGCGCTGATAGAAGGCCACCCCTCCCTGCAGCTTCCACAAGACCTCCTGGTGGCCAAAGTTCTGGCTGATGTAAAGAGAGGCTGTGCCCCTGTCAGAGTGATGAACCTGTCCCAGCACACTATTATGATCAAGCCACACACACATCTGGCCAATGCTTTCCTGGTGGAAAGTGTTGTGGAATTTCCAGACAAAACGCAGAGTGGACAGCACAATGGTGGGAGTGAAGAGAGATGCTTGAGTCTGGATCAAGTGGTGGCAGGCGGGGTGGACTTAAGTGAAGCAGCAGTGGAGAATGAGCACCAACGCTCCCTCCTCAAAGAGCTTTTGGGAAGGAACACAAGTGTGCTCTCCCAGCATCCCATGGACCATGGCCACACAAAGACACTGGGTGCATCCCAAAGCTCTTATTTGTCGTTTCCTCGCTCCTCGATCCTCGCTTGAACCGGAAGTTGTTCGGGTGCGCCATCTTGACGACCGTCCCAAAGCTCTTATTTCTGCACGGAGGAGCGAGGATCGAGGATCGAGGAGGGATCCCTGAGGAGCGATGATCGAGGATACACGAGAGCAGCCTTCACGGAAGTCTTTTACCTACCGACACGCCCCCTTATTGGATATCAGTTACTGATTGGACGCTGCGCCGATCGGACTGATCTGATAACTTTACCTCTCAACATCGCTGAAGTTTTATACCGGAGTGAAGACAGATCACAGATTAAACCTTTTTTATATGTTAGTTGTTTTCTGATTCACCATCTAGTTATAATCTGTGTTAACTGTAGGTGTGAACAGTGTTAACTGTAGCTCTGAACAGCAGCAGAAGGTCCTGCAGTAGCTCTCATTCACACACCGCGAGGGAAGCAGCCTGTCAATGAGAGGGGTTTATAAAACCTGACAAACGGGTCTAAAACATCTTTTTGCATTTATTAGAAAGATTTTTCTTTTCGTGATCTGTTATTTCCCCCGTTAACTTTTATTAATGATACTATTAAAGTCAGAGAGAAGGAGAGTCTGTCTGTCAGCAACAAACACCTGTTACATTATTTATCTTCATTTCCATTCAGTCACATGTGAGGCTGATAATTCCTGAACGTCGGGTTTGATATGAGTTACATCATTTACATTTTCCCTGAAACATTCAGCCTGAAAATAATGTCCAGTGTTCAAAAGACACCATAGTCATATTCTGGGTTATTAAATAATGAATTCACAATCAGAATATCAATAACTACAGACGCTAATAATGAATAAATAATATAAAGATATTGTGCCAGTAGAGATGGTTCCTGAGCCTCTAAACAGGACTCAGTCCACAGTATAAATACAGACTGCAGCTGTTATTCATGTGCAGGTGTTTGTTTCACAGGTAACAGGCTACAGAGAGAAAACACTGCTGCTCTGCCACTGATAATAACTGTGTGTCTTTATTAGTATTATTAGTACAGTTCAAACACAAACTCCATCTAAAGTCTCTATAGCTATTAAAGCCGACTGACAGCTGATCCAGCTGTGATCAGCTGCTGCTGTCATCAGAAACGGACGTCGCTTCACGTGACGCTTCAGAGGAAACGACGTCTCAATTCTCTTAAAACGCATTTCCTCGTTTCCTCTCTCCCCGCATGGTTTCCTTGCGTCTCTCCATGCTTCCCTGGTGGGCGGGACTAAGACGCAAGGATGAGACGCAAGTGAGGGAAACGAAGATGCAATTAAGAGCTTTGGGATGGACCCAAAGACACATGACATTCCACTGGTGGACTCTAAGCCCTTTCGGCTACCATATCGCAGGATTCCCCCATCGCAGTGGCAGGATGTGAGGAGGCTGTTGACGGAGATGGAGACAACTGGAGTCATCAGGCCTAGTAAGAGTCTGTATGCTTCACAAGTGGTGATCGTAACCAAGAAGGACGGTTCACTAAGGTTATGCATCGACTACTGTAATGGTAAAAATTGTTTTAACCATTTATACAACACGAACATCTCCAACGTGCATGAGACAGACAGACTGTCTTTTCTGTATAAAGGTTGTTTATGTGTTCCAGCAAACTATGTGCTGCCTGATTCTTCACTCTCTGTGGTAGTCTTCAAGGCCAGACGGGACGTACATCTGACAGATAAGATTTCTCTGTCCCTGTGAGTGTCTGACACAAAATGTCATAGGCTGTGTGTAATCAGGTGATGTTATACTTTGTACAGCTTAAAAACCTACTGTAAACCGAGAGACCTCGCACAAACCTGCAGACTGCACTCTGACTGTGTACTCTGTACTGTGTGTCTTCTTGCAAGAATCCTGACTTTTAATAAATAACGACAAAGACAACTCTGAGTATACTTCAATTCATTAATTCTCTTTCTCACCGGGAACTACAGATCTTTGTAGCAGAATTTCCGCAACAAACTTGGTGTCAGAAGTGTGATCGCGCAATTCCTTCCAGCGGACTCTGAAGACTTCGGTGACTGATCACCAGAGCAGACGCTCTGCCTCTATACCTCCACAGGAAAAGGTGGAAAGGGAATCCAGGAAGATTCTCCAAACCGGTGAGAAGTTGAAATTCTGATTTGTTAAAATTCAGTTTCTAAAAACTTAAAACAAAAGACATTTCGAACAGACTAACTCACGACTAGAGACTTATAGTTGAAAAAGACAAAAAACAACTTAAACCCAATAGCTTGGTCCTACATGTTCTATTGGATATTTAATGTCTCCTCGGTATTTGATGTATGCTCTTTTTCATAACCTATAATTGAACATATTTTAAAAAAAAAAAGAAAAAAAAAAGTAGTAAGTAGAATCTTTTTTCAACATAGCTCGAAACAAAGTTGCCTAAGTTTAAGAGTATCAGAAAACAGGGGTGGTTGGTTTATGTAGACGTTTGTACTGGAGGAATCACAACCAGATTCCCAAATCTCAAACAGCGAAGTCCTTTGAATACAGAGGTGGTTGTTTGTGTAGACGTTTGTACTGGAGGAATCACAACCAGATTCCCAAATCTCAAACAGCGAAGTCCTTTGACTGATACAAAATATAACCAACAGGTTATATTTAAGAGTATTAAGGAATACAGGGGTGGTTGTTTGTGTAGACGTTTTGCACTGGAGGAATCACAAACCAGATTCCCTAGTCTCAAACAGCGGAGTCCTTTGACCAATACAAAATACAGCTATTAAATTGTACAGGCTTTTACCTTTGATTGTGCCTGGGGAAAACAGATCCAAGACTCACAGAGACGTCTGTGTTTATAAGATAACTAGTGTACACTGACCTCGCCACTAAGATGGGAGGTAAAAGGGATACAGGAGCAAAGTCCTGAAGGGCCGATTGTCAGAGCAATGTTGAACAAAAATGGACCAAATTCTACTAAACATTTACTCACTTGGTATGTTGACTATGGCTTTCCCCTAGGGAAGTCTAGGCGTCAACCAACTGATCAAATTAGAAGGTAAATTTAAAAAAAGATAAAAAAATAAAAAAAAGGGTGGAAGAAAAAATGAGAAAGAAAATCAAAACTACAGACTTAGCCGAAGTCGACTCACACAAACAATGTTTTAATATGTTGAAAGAAGAAGCAGAGAGAAAAGAAAAGAAAAAAATGTACAAGGCTTTACCCAAGGTTAAAAAAACAAGAAACAAAATCCGCTGTGTTTTGCTGTCTCCTACAGGTCGAACCGACCCCGGACGCTTTCCCTCCCCCTCAACAACCACTCTCATACCAACAACCACCCAACTACGAAGCTGCAGCCGCATCTCTGTCTGAAAACGCCCCTGCAACGACGTCAACAACCACAGCCAACGCACCACCACCACCATCATCATCTCCCCCCCGGTCAGCATCACTGAGGTCCTCCGACATGCAGCTTAATGCTCAAAAGGAAAAAGCAAAAGCTGAAAGGGAAAAAGACTTCAAACCGGACTCCAAAACCCCAGAGGACAGGGAAGATGGCGTGGTCGCGTTTCCAGAGGCAGAGGCCGTGGCACCAATTGGGCAGAAAGAGACACTTGTTACAGATGCGTGAACAAAGGACACTGGGTCGCTGAATGTCCAATGGACAACCCTGGGCGGCATCAACATCAGCCACTCGCCTCTGACTGAGATGAGGAGCAGGGGGGAGAGCGGAAGGGCGAGGGAAGACTGAGATTGATCAGCACACAGGGAAGTGATACATAAACACACACACACACACACACACACACACATGCACAGGCAATGAAGAAAGCTTGCTCGACTAACCGCACACACACACACACACACACACACACAGACCCCCACACTCACACATACACACGCTCTGAAGAACAGACCAAAGTCCTTGAAAATGCCATATCTTTTCTAAAACAGAAACTTAGGCCTAAAGACATCACACACACACACACACACACATATGCTAAGTACGATGACAAAGCGTTTAAAGAAATGCCACAGACCAAGGTTTTAGTAAATGGAAAGTTGTTGTGTTTTCTTATTGACTCCGGTGTTACCCATTCAGTAATACAAGCCAAACATTTTCCAAACCAAAAGATGAGCGGTAGATATGTCTATTCACAAGGTGCATCAGGGATAACTATGACTGAAAAATTCACTGTGCCAATGAAATGCACACACACTGACGTTAGAGACCCTGACCCAGACATTTCTCTAAAACACTCATTTTTGTTATCTCCCTTTTGTCCCATCAATCTCATGGGAGGAGATTTGATGCTGGCATTAGGCATTAGGCATTATTATTATTATTATTATTATTATTATTATTATTATTATTATTATTATTATTACATCTTCACTGAACTGCTCATGTTTCAGTGGTACCCGATCATTCTTATGAAGATTTTCTTCTTTCATAACATCAGTGATTCTGTTCAATGTTGTACATTGTACTGGTCCACCTCATGATCTGTCATCTCTGTCTCTTTGTCACCCCTCCAGCAAAAACTGTTCCAGATGGACACACAAATGAGGACAAGGTCATGTATTAATGAAGTCTTCAAACAACCATTTCATATGAAAACATACGCTTTGCGTTCTGTTTTTCTGTTTGACGAGCATGACAGATCTGACTGCTAATCACTCACTGACACTTTTTCTGATGTCTCCTCCCTCCCGTCAGCCCTACAGAAAGTGCCTCCTACCCTGTGGGCTACTCATAAGTATGACGTTGGACTCATCAGAAACTGTCAACCTGTGACCATCACCCCTAAGTCTGACTTCCGTCCCTGTAAACAGCAGTATCCCTTGTAACAAGAAGCCATTGACGGCATCACTCCTGTGTTTGATTCTCTCTTACAGGCTGGAGTCATCGCACCTTGCCTGTACGCACGCCCATTTTTTCTGTCAAAAAGATAAGAGACAAAGGGGAACCAACAGAATGGAGATTTGTGCAGGACCTTCAGGCTGTAAAAGCTGCGGTCCATGCCAGGGCTCCCAATGTCCCTAATCCATATACCATCCTCTCTCAGGTTCCACATAACTCCAAATGATTTTCGGTTGTTGACCTCTCTAACGCCTTTTTCAGCGTCCCGGTCGACCCCGATAGCAAATTTTGGTTCGCCTCTCCTTTAAAGGAAAAGAACCAGAAAAAATCTCAGCCCGTTTTAAATCTTATTCGCAGCTCCTCTCCACATTGGTGTGGACACTCCTAGGTAACCTCCTCCCTCTACGACAATATGTGAAAATGACATGTTGAGATATATTGTACTAACCTTTTTTCCCCAAAGCAGAAAAAGAACCACTCCACAAACTACAACCTGGTGACTAGGTGGTAGTCAAAGATTTCCACGTGAGCCACTGCAAAAAGGTGCCAAACACCCACCGACTCACCAATCAATCCTCCATCTGAAAAGTAAAGATACTGCACATTACAATCCGTGCACAAAGTATCCTACGCTGACCCAACACCACAGTTAATGAAACCTGTGGCTACGCTGAAAAAACACTGTTGTCACAAACACACATAGAAAGACAAAACGGCTCTCACCACGTGACGTGCAGACATAGCTTCTGTGTCACCCACGAGGGAGCTCGACATCGAGAAGCAAGATGGCCGACAACACTAAGCCATGGCATCCATTCCGCCATGTTGGGTTTTGTGAACTGCGTGGACATTAATTTTCCTCACAATATTGTATTGTATTGTATTGTATTGTATTGTATTATTGAGTTTGTCCTTTTTATAACCCTAACAGGAGGAGCGGTGAAACCACGGTCACCCCAGAGCCATCACCAGAACCACACAACGCGTCCCACGTAAGAAATAAGAAATCACTGTGAAACAACACCCTAAAAACCGAAGACAACTTATGGTATGGTCTAATGCACTTGACGGTTAGAAAGCTTACAAATCACAGTTGTTACGTATGCTCACTGTTTCCTCATTCCGCCACACACTCCGCACCATTTTTTCCACTACACTGGAGAAAGAAAAAAAACAAAAAAAAACTTGTAGGATTTACTTGATAAAATCCTCGTAACAATTTGCACTAACTCTTTTTAAGTAAACTTTACTGTTGTAATGTCAAGTACAACTCACCTGCCAGCGTCAAGTAAAATGTAATTACTACTAAACTTAACATTTGTGAAGGTATTAAGTAAATGTTACTCTTTTATATTTAAGTTATAAGTTATATTTATTTAAACTAATTAAGTAAATTCAATTTAATTTTTTCATAGACAGGGTCATCTCTGTCATGAAAATATTAAGTCAAAAATATAAAACATAAATAGCAGTGCTAATTATTTGATTTTACATTGCATTTCAAATAACAAGAGATCAGGTTTTAACATGACAGAGCTAGGTAGCATTGACATAACCAAAATTCTATTTTGCTCTTCTTAGACAAATCCACTACATCCAACACTAATCTGAAAACCTCTGCTGTAGAGAAGTCACCCTAACTTAACGTTACTGTGATTAAAACTAACGTGACGTTAATTATGAACAGTATTGTATCAAGCAAACAAGATGCAAACTATCAAAATGCACACGGACCCATATATTATCATGAATCAAAACCAGAAAGGCGCATGCGCGGATTCAAACACGCTATACTTTTATATTGAAATTTACTTAGTATTTAAAGTTTCATGTGCAGTGACTATAAAACATTTAAATAGTAGTAAATCTATAATAAAACTTACTCTTCTCACACAGTTAATTTATTACATGAATAAAATGGTTAAATATTTAAACTTTTACTTAAAGAAATTCTAGTTCTCACTGAATCTTGATTTTACCATGTAGAAATTATAACAGTAAATCTAATATATTTTACTATACCAAAAGTTAGTTTTTTCAGTGTACCTCTAAAACCAAACGAAACCTTAGCTGCCCTGATAGCTGCCACTAGCTACAGAACCAATAAACAAGATTTTGTTACAGCATTATATTGGACACAATCACAGAGTCAAGCTCAATTGATAGTGAAGTGAAAAAACTAAGTAGAGGAATGGAACAGTGATAGCATTACTGGAAACATAGACAATTTGTTTTAAGGTGAGAAAATAAAACATTTTTAAAAATGCGAAATGATAACAGAGAACGGATATTTATAGGTAACATATTCCAGTCATGTTACCTAAACATAAAAGCTTTTTTGCCTACTTCCTTAGATACAAAGGGAACCATAAAGAGAGAGTGATCAGAGCTTCTTAAATAGTAATTTGGTACGTAAGGAACATAGAATTGTTTAAGGCAAAAAGGATAATTGAAGTTAACAAATTTAAAAATAAATTGATACCAATGAAATTGATGTCTTTTAACCCTGTTGGTCTTTCGCAAGGCTGTGAACAGACGGTTAAAGCAACTTGCGGACCAGACTCATTTGGGGACATCTATCACAGAAATACCAAATTAAGTATCTAAGCGCCATTTTGCCAATCTATGGCACAGTCCAAAACGCACACAATATAGATGAATTAGGCGTCGAACTAGAAAACCTCACTGCACTCGTCTCTGAGGGATTCCCGACGTTGACCAAAGAAATGAAGGCCCTTAGAATAATGACCATACAAAATAGAATGGCGCTCGACCTCCTCTTGGCAGCCCAGGGAGGCGTTTGTCACATTATAGGACAAGAGTGTTGTGCTTACACCCCAGATGAAGGTGACAATATGACACACATAGTCACACACTTAAATCAACTACTACAGGAAGAAAAATCACACGATGTCTTCGACACCACTTCAGGATGAAGTCTGTGGTCCTGGCTCTCTGGTGACGGATGGAAAAAAAAACTGCTCTTCAAAATTGGTATCCTCGCACTATTACTGTTGTTGTTTACCTCATGCATTATTCCATTGGTCAGAAAGATGATTTCTAACATGTTCGTTCAGCATATGATGATATATTCTAAGGATATGTTTATACTGTTCTTTAATTGGTCATGATAATGACCAAAAGGGGTAATGTAATGGTAAAAATTGTTTTAACCATGTATACCACACGAACATCTCCAAGGTGCATGAGACAGACAGACTGTCTTTTCTGTATAAAGGTTGCTTATGTGTTCCAGCAAACTATGTGCTGCCTGATTCTTCACTCTCTGTGGTAGTCTTCAAGGCCAGACGGGACGTACATCTGACAGATAAGATTTCTCTGTCCCTGTGAGTGTCTGACACAAAATGTCATAGGCTGTGTGACAGGTGATGTTATACTTTGTACAGCTTAAAAACCTACTGTAAACCGAGAGACCTCGCACAAACCTGCAGACTGCACTCTGACTGTGTACTCTGTACTGTGTGTCTTCTTGCAAGAATCCTGACTTTTAATAAATAACGACAAAGACAACTCTGAGTATACTTCAATTCATTAATTCTCTTTCTCACAGGGAACTACAGATCTTTGTAGCAGAATTTCCACAATACTACAGAAAGCTGAAGTCCTGCAGCACAAGGGACGCATTTCCCCTGCCCAGAATAGAGGAAGCCATTGAAGCTCTGGGGCAAGCAAAATACTTCTCCACACTTGACCTCACGTCTGGTTACTGGCAGGTGGAGGTGACAGAGCACGACAAACACAAGACCGCGTTCAGCACTCCCATGGGGCTGTTTGAGGCCAACAGAATGCCCTTCGGTCTGCAAAACGCTCCATCCACCTTTCAGAGACTCATGACCTGCTGCTTGGGGGTTCTGAATTTCACCCATCTCCTGATTTATCTGGACGATCTCATAATTTTCTCCAAAACTTTTGATGAGCATCTAGAGAGGTTGCAGCTTGTGTTTGATCGGCTTGAGGAGCATGGCCTGAAGTTAAAGCCCGCCAAGTGCCAGCTCGTGATAAAAGAGGTGTACTATCTGGGCCACGTGGTGTCCGCAGAGAGGATCAAGACAGACTGAGAGAAGATCAGCAGAGTTAAGGACTGGGCGAGGCCTACAAATCGGAAGGAAGTACTGCGGTTCTTGGAATTCACTGGATATTACAGGCGGCACGTTAGAGGCTACTCCGTCTTAGCTGCTCCCTTGTACCGCCTCACCTCTGGTGACCCCAGAAAGAAATAGAGAGGGGGAAGGAAAAACCCGGGTCCTGACCCACCCTTTTTGTGGACTAGTGAGTGTGAACAGGCCTTTCAGTCCTAAAAGAAAAGCTGATGACTGCTCCAGTGCTGGGCTATCCAGATTACAGCCTGCCTTTGTGCTTCAGACTGATGCCTCAGGAGAGGGGCTTGGCGCCGTCTTGGTTCAAGTCCAGGCTGGAGAAGAGAGTCTCATAGCCTATGCCAGCAGAGGATTGAGCCCAGCTGAGACGAGGTATCCTGCACACAAACTCGAATTCCTCGCTCTCAAGTGGGCAGTGACATATAAGTTCTATGACCATCTCTATGGGCGTAAATTCTCAGTGCTGACGGACAATAACCCCCTTAAATATGTGATGACCTCAGCGAAGCTGGATGCCACAGACCAGCGGTGGGTGTCTCGGCTGTCTACGTTCGACTTTGACATCCAGTATCGAAGGAGACAGAGTAATACAAATGCCGATGCCCTCTAACGTATGTCCAACCAGGAGGCCTCCTGGTTGGACATATGTCACCCAGGTCCTGCAAACCTGCCCTCAGCGTGTGAGGGCCAGTGAACAGGGGCATGAGGACAAACAACCCACCCAAGAACAGGAAAGCTTCCCAGGCGAGAACAGTACGGCCTCCGAGGAACCTGAACCACAAGAACCTCGATTGCTCAGGTCAAGGGAGCCCTACAGAGATGTGGGGACGGAGTCACTGCCTGCCATGACAAAACAAGAGCTCCGGGCAGGGCAGAAGGAGGATCCTGTCATCGGCCCGGTCTTACACTTTAAAAGCCTGAACCAAAAACCAAGCCGTGGTGAGAGGATCAGTAGTGGTGGGCAAGTACGGCTTCTCTTAAAGGAGTGGAGGAGGTTAGTGATAACGGATGGTGTCATGTACCGCCGCATCCAAGATTGCCAAAGGGGAGTAGTGGAGCAGTTAGTATTGCCAGAGAAGCTGCATACATCAGCCAAGACTGCTCTCCATGATGACTCAGGGCACTTAGGATTTGAGAGAACATTGCAGATGATAAGGGAGAGATTTTATTGACCGAGGATGTTCCAGGAAATCAAAGCTTGGTGCGAGCAGTGTGAGAGGTGCTGCCTCAGAAAGACCCCAACTGCAGGCCTCAGGGCTCCTCTGGTCAGTATTCACAGCAGTGCTCCCATGGAGCTCGTGTGTGTGGACTTTTTGACCCTGGAGAAATCAAAGGATGGCATAGAAAATGTTCTTATTTTTACCGACCACTCCTCCCGCTACGCCCAGGCCTACCCCACTAAAGACCAAAAGGCCTGCACAGTGGCTAAGGTACTGTGGAAAAACTTTTTCTGTCGCTTTGGCTTCCCCGCGAAATTGCATGCAGACCAAGGGCGCAATTTTGAAAGTGCTGTTGTAAAGGAGCTGTGGAAATGCACTGGAATCAATTGGATCAACTGGAATGAATACGTGGATGCAATGACGCATGCCTACAACTGCACACGACACGACTCAACTGGATACACACCATACTACCTTATGTTTGGTAGACATCCCAGGCTCCCAGTCGACCTGATCTTTGGGCTTCCTACCATCAGTGAGTCATGTGAATACAGCGAGTATGTCCAAACTCTGCACGACTGCCTGTCGCAGGCCTATGCCCAGGCCAATCAGACCTCTCGGCATGCTAAGGAACAACAGAAAAAATACTACGACCAAAAAGCAAAAAGTCAAGTCTTCAGCCCAGGGGACAGAGTCCTGGTCAAAGTATGTCATGTAGAGGGGAAGCAGAAACTGGGAGACAGATGGGAGTCGCGCCCATACATTGTGGTGAAGAAGCAACCCAGCATAAATATATATACATCTTATGAGTCTTTCCAGAATGAGGATGAATTTCTGAACAGATTAGCATTTGTTAACTCTGTTATTGAGGACAATGATTCAACTTGTGTTTTTGTCATGGGGGATTTTAATGCTGACTTGTCAGATAGCAATTCTATATTTTCAAAGCACTTGATGCAGTCTTGTAATGATGGTAATCTTATTATATCCAGCAAAATGTTCCTGCCTGATAAAAGTTTTACTTACATCAGTGAAGCTTGTCACACAACATCTTGGCTTGATCATTGTATATGTACAGCAGATGCTCATGCCTCTCTGGATAATATAGAGATATACTATGGGATGGCAACCTCTGATCATATACCAATTGTTATCTCCGTAAATGTTGAGAATGTTCCTGTGCTGGCCGTTATTGATAATGATGCTAACACAGGGACGTTAGAGTGGATAAATCTAACTAAGGAAGAGCTTAACAGATATTCAACCGTAACTGATATCCTGTTAAATAATATTGAACTGCCTAGGGATGCTCTGACATGTTTTAATATGAACTGTAAAAGCACACATCGTGGTATTGAACTGTGTGCCATGTATGACAATATTGTGACGGCGTTTAACGCCTCTAGTAAGCCCTTTTGTAAACATAAGAACAAGGTGCATAACATTAAACCTGGATGGAATGATTTTGTGGCTGTCAAACATGCTGCAGCTAGAGAAGCTTTTAAACTCTGGTCAGAATCAGGAAGGCCTAGACAGGGGTCATTGCTTGAACAGAAAAAACTTACCAATGCAAGATTTAAATATTCTCTTCGTTTTATCAAAAGATACAAGAGCACAATGAGGGCTGATTCTCTTGCTAGGAAGCTGCAGAATAATAGCCATTATGATTTCTGGAAAGAGGTCAGAATGATGAATAACTGTAAAACCTCCTTACCATCCAACGTTAAGGGTGCATGTGGTCCAGACAAAATAGCTGAGGTGTGGCGTGAGCATTACTGTAATTTATTCAACTGTGTTAAAAGTAATGATGTTGTAGTTGAAAATGTTGATCCCTCTGAAAACTTGGCAGTCATGGCAAATGATGTCTATGATGCCATTATGATGCTAGATGATAGCAAGGCTTGTGGTATGGATCATATCACGGCAGAACACCTAAAAAATGCCAGTCCAAAGCTTTGTCGTCTGCGTGCAATGTGCTTTACTGGGCTCATGGTCCATGGTGTCCTTCCAGACTCTATCACCTCTGTATTGTTAGTGCCTGTTATTAAGGACAAGTGTGGTAAATTAAATAGCATGGATAATTGTAGACCTATTGCCCCGGCTAGTATTCTCTCTAAAGTGTTGGAAGAATCCTGCTAGCAAGGTTGGAAATTTTTGTTCTCACCACTGATAATCAGTTTGGCTTTAAAAGGAAACATGGCACTGATATGTGTATCTATGCTCTAAAACAGAGGTCTTCAACAGGGGGTCCGCGACCCCTAGGGGGTCCGCAGAGGTACTGCAGGGGGGGGGTCGCGAAATTTTCTTCTTATTATTTTTTTTAATTATTATTATTTATTATTATTATTTTATATTAATTTTTGGTTGATTAGATTATCATGCAATTGACAAACATTGTTGATATTGGCATTGGTATCAGTTAAGGTATGTTTATAAATGGCAGTGGCATTGCCACCCTACTCACTGTACCTTGCAAATATTTAAAATAAAAACATGAATATATGAACCTGTGTATTATTTGAATAGCTTAGTATTGAATGCACATAACAAGGTACATTTATACATGGCACTAGGCCCAGTTTCAAATAAAACACAGTTTTATACAATATATATAGTAGGGGGTCCCTGCTCCATCTCTCCATCAGTTTGGGGGTCCTTGGCCTGAAAAACGTTGAAGACCCCTGCTCTAAAGGAAATGGTTGCTAAATATGGAAGCCAAAACTCCACTGTGTTTATGTGCTTTATTGATGCATCCAAGGCCTTTGACAGGGTTAATCATGAAAAATTATTCTTGAAACTGTTAGCCAGAGGTGTTCCAAAATATATACTTAGAATACTAGTTTTCTGGTACTCACATCAAACAATGCAGGTTAAATGGAGCGGTACTGTATCTGCCCCGTTTCATGTAAATAATGGTGTTCACCAAGGTGGTATTTTGTCTCCTATTTTGTTCAATGTGTATATGGATGACCTATCGAAACGATTGAATGGGTGTAACACAGGCTGTCTTGTTGGAAACTCTGTTATCAATCACCTAATGTATGCTGATGACCTGGTGATTCTCAGTCCATATAGTGCTGGGCTGCAGCAATTACTGAAGGTGTGCTCACAATACGGTAAAGACTATGACATTAAATTTAATGCCAAAAAGAGTAATGTGATGATAGTCAGAAGTAGAGAAGATAAGAAATTAGTTCTTCCTGTGTGTCACTTGTGCGATATTCCTCTCATGACATGCAAGGAAATAAAATACCTTGGCCATTTTTTCACTGATGATTGGAATGATGACAGAGATATCTATCGACAGTGCTGTAAACTATATGCTCAGGCAGATATGTTGCTTCGTAAGTTCAGTATGTGTTCTGTAAATGTAAAATGTTCATTATTTAGAGCTGTCTGCACGCCTTTGTATACAGCTAATCTTTGGTTTAGCTACAAGAAAAGTAGTATGAGAAGACTCATAGTGGCTTACAATGATGCTATGAGGTTGTTGCTTCGGGTTCCCAGATGGCATAGTGGCAGTCAACTGTTTGTGTCCTCTGGTATTCCCACATGTGAGGCACTTTTAAGACATTTGATGTATAATTTTATTTGTCGCTTGGATGAGTCAGAGAACAGCATCATAGAGGCTTTAACCAGCCCGAGCAAGAGCTGCACTCGGTACTCATCCAGGCTCAGAAAACACTGGCGAGATAGCCTACATATGAATTGAATGATGAATTGCTGTGGTCTTATCTTGTATGTTTTTGTTTGTCTTTTCTTTTCTTTTATTGTTATGGACCCTCCTGCGTGTCTGAAATAAAGTTTGAATTGAATTGATACCTGTGTACGTGGTGTGATCAGAGGATGGTGAAAGAGAAAAAGTAGTCCACCGCAACCTCCTTACACAGTCTATGTTTCTACCAGTGGAACAGGCCGATGAAGCGATAAGAGAGGAGAGTGAGTCAGATACAGCAGAGGACGGGGAAATGGACGAGACAGACGAGATTGTGGAGAGGGTCCTACCTGAGACAACAACTGGACAGAATGAACACACAAGAATGGAGGAAGTGGATGTAGAGACAGGACAAATGAGTGAAGGAGGGGAGGAAAATGTCAGTGGTGCCAACTCACCTCACAGGCCCAGTTCTCCAAGGAGAAACCCGTTAAGAAGTCGACGTCCCTCAAAGAGACTATCCTATGAGTCATAAGTTGTGGTATCAGAAGAGGACCAGCGGAAGGTAGAAAGGGGGTGGAAGTTGTGGCAAAAGGCCAAAGCAAGAAGAGCAGAAGGGCATATGTAACACAACAAAGCTAGTACATCCACCTTGATAAGACTCACACACACACACACACACACACACACACACACACACACACACACACAGTCTCTATGCAACACAGTCATTCATTCATCATATTTATCGTTCTGTTCAAGTTTTCTGTGTTTAGTGGGTGTTCTTTGTTTTTATTTTGTTTGGTCTAATGGCTGGGACGACATCAATTAAAGAGGGGGTAGATGTAAGGCAGTAGCCTAAATCAGCCACCAGGTGTCGCTGGTGCGCTGTCAATTCCCATCAAGAGTTGAGCAATTATCCATGTTTGTCCCTTACAGGACACCGTAGTTCTGAAAACCAGTTACGTGTGGGACGCCATTTTTTCTTGTTTACTTTACTTATCCAAAGCTCTTAATTGCATCTTCGTTTCCCTCACTCTCATCCTTGCGTCTTAGTCCCGCCCACCAGGGAAGCATGGAGAGACGCAAGGAAACCATGCGGGGAGAGAGGAAACGAGGAAATGCGTTTTAAGAGAATTGATACGTCGTTTCCTCTGAAGCGTCACGTGAAGCGACGTCCGTTTCTGATGACAGCAGCAGCTGATCACAGCTGGATCAGCTGTCAGTCGGCTTTAATAGCTATAGAGACTTTAGATGGAGTTTGTGTTTGAACTGTACTAATAATACTAATAAAGACACACAGTTATTATCAGTGGCAGAGCAGCAGTGTTTTCTCTCTGTAGCCTGTTACCTGTTAAACAAACACCTGCACATGAATAACAGCTGCAGTCTGTATTTATACTGTGGACTGAGTCCTGTTTAGAGGCTCAGGAACCATCTCTACTGGCACAATATTTTTATATTATTTATTCATTATTAGCGTCTGTAGTTATTGATATTCTGATTGTGAATTAATTATTTAATAACCCAGAATATGACTATGGTGTCTTTTGAACACTGGACATTATTTATCAGGCTGAATGTTTCAGGGAAAATGTAAATGATTGGCAAAACCACTAAAAACTACTTACGCGTTTTTAGACCCAACGCGTAAGTAGTCTAAAAATAGCCTATAACGTTACATTCACTCACCACTGCTGTTAACTGAAACATAATTAAACCATTGAAGGAGTTACTGTCACTTCGCCTTAAAAGTGAGAGGTGGAGGTTAATATATTATTTAGGAAATTTACCATGAAGATAAATTACAACCACTAATCCACATAGATAGAACACGACAATATATATACATATACATACATATATATATATATATATATATATATATATATATATACATATATATATATATATATATATATATATATATATATATATACATAAATATATATATATATATATATAACCATGATTAATACATTATGTTACATACATGCTTACAGTGTGCACTGGAATGATCACTACTTCTCTTTCTAATTTCCTCAATGTCTTTTTATCTCCATATCCAGGTCCAAGTCCTGCATGTTTTTTTGTGGTTTTAAAAGTCAACTTTTTTTGAATAAAACACTTTTTTCATTGATATTTGTACCTCTGCAAACTATATTTGCTTTTTTAAGTGTGTGCTGTATGCCTACAGACATCTGACAGTTTGTCAATTCTTTAAAACCCATTAATCTTCACAGCAGGAATTGTGCATGGTGTGCCCTATTACGACCATTATTTAGATAGAACGAAAGAAAGAAAGAAGGCTGGATGCAGCCTACATGTCAGTCTAGTGGAAATACTTATTTAGTCCATAATGGATAAGAAGTCAGTGATGTGGTGCTCATGGAAAACATAATTTTAATAGGACCAAGATACTGTTTAGCCTGAGAGCAGCCTGGCATCGTTGTGAGTGTAGGACATCCACACACCATGCAGAATTAAGAACTGACATGTGTTTTACAGAATTCCCAAACTGTCAGATGTCTGTACAGCACACACTTAACAATACATACTGAGGGAATTAGAAAGAGAAGTAAGTGATAATTTCAATGTTCACTGTAAGTATACACAGTAACACAATGTATTAATCATTGTTATTTCTTTCTCCCCCAGCAGACAAGTGATCCAAGAAAAATAAATGGTCAAAAATCATTGTGGCTGTTGTTTCATGAATATACAGAACACTATATATAGTATATTAGTATATATATATATATATATATATAGTTACTGGTCCAGTGAACTTTATCAGCCATTTCTAATCAATAATATATTCATCAAACCTCTAACAACAATATGAACAGCAGTCTTCATAAACACAATATAACTGTAATAATGACTATCACATGAATGATTATAAATATAAAAATTAATGATGATCACAATGTTAAAATAACAGTACTGAACTGAATGGTGGTATGTATTCAGTTAAGTACTTCTTTTTATTAGTCTGCATTAAAATATGGTATTTTAATGCAGGCTGATAAAAATAAGGCAAAATACATGCATAAGATCATGGACTAACTGTAAAAAACACACTGGTTTCTGATCAGAGTGATTGCTGACTGAACAGATAAGGCACAAGGATAAATTAAGCCTGGCTGTTAGCCTGGTCTGGAGCAAGCTAGCTGCACAGAATAAATTTCCATGGTAATTTATGTGCCACTGCTTTCGTGAAACCGAGTCAAGGCTAAACTGAGCCAGAATAACTGGAAAACCCCGGCTTAATCCGTTATTTTGGTTTTGTGAAACAGGCCTCTGATTTTCTTTTTGGCAGACTGGTTTGTTGTCTGGTGTTTGTTGATGTCACTGAGGTGTTGGTTTTATGTTTCATCAGTTAATTTCTTTGAAATGTCTATATTGTTTGATAGTGCATCATGGATCTTACATTTGGTAGTAATTATGAACATTCATTCTGAAGTTAAATACACAAATATTGTAAATTACTAGCAATAGGAGGACATTGTGCTCTTCCACCTGGAATGTAAATGGACTAGATTGTGCGATTAAAAGGAAAAAGATCCTGAGGTATTTGAAAACCAAAAAACAAGATGTAGTATTTTTGCAGGAAACACACAGCTCTCCACAGGAATCAGCTCAACTATGCAGGGACTGGGTGGGACATGTATCCTTTAGTGCTGGGTCATCTAAGAGTCGAGAGCTAGGTATATTAATTAACAAATGTTTGCAATTTAAACTCAGGATGGAGATTAAGGATGAAGAGGGCAGATTCATTATAATACTGGCAGATATCCAAGGGCAAACCCTGATCCTGGCCAATATATATGCACCCAATACAGATCATCCTAATTTCTTTGTAGACTTAGAAAGCAAATTGCATGATATTGGAAATTTTCCCATAATTCTGGGTGGAGATTTCAATCTTGTTCTAGATAAAATCATTGATCGCAGTAAGCCACAATTTAGTAGACTGCCTGACTGTTTTAATTGTTCAGGGAATGTGTAATTCTTTGGGCCTTATAGATGTGTGGAGGCTGAACCATCCAACAGATAGGGATTATACTTTTTATTCAGGAGCCCATAAAGTCTATTCAAGAATAGACTTTTTCCTTATCTCTAGGTCCTTACCATCTGCCACAATGTCCTGTTCTATTGATAGCATTCTGTTAACAGACCATGCGGTGGTCAGACTAGATATGATCCCATATCAGGAGATGGCGAGATCAATGGGTATGGTAATTTAATTCATCAACTACTACGAGATACAGGGTTCAAGGAGGAGTTTAGGGCGCAGATTAGACTGTATTTGGAGACCAATATACCTACAGCTCCCTCTGCCATGGTGGCATGGGAGGCCATCAAGGCCTTTTTAAGGGGTTTTATTATTCAATATACCTCTCATAAAAAGAAAGTTAATGCTGCTAAACTCATGGACTTGGAAAAGAGAATTAAGAACATTGAGAATAAATTGAAAAGGAATGTATCTGAAGGGTCTTTAAAAGAACTGACTCATCTTAAGTACGAGTACAATACTATAGTATCCAAGAAAACTGAATTTCTTCTGTTTAGGGCCAGGCAGACTATTTTTGAATCAGGGGATAAAGCGGGAAAATATCTGGCCAGATACATTAAACAGAAGAGTCCAAATCTTCTATAGCGGCGGTGAGGGCTGGTGATGGGAGCTTGGCAACCAAATGCAGTGAGATAAATGACATATTCAAGGAATTCTATATAAATCTTTATACATCTGAAAGCACAGCCACAGACACAGAGATAATATAATTTCTTAACGACGCAAACCTTCCTAAGATGAGTATTGCACAGCAGGAGGCCTTAGATTCACCTATTAGTTCACAGGAGATAATTGAAGCGATCAAGGCCCTACCAACAAGACGGTTTTACCGCTGAATTCTTTAAATGATATGCTGAAGACCTCTTGCCATTATTTGAAAAGATGCTTCCAGAGGCATTTGAAGATGGTAAATTGCTGCCTTCTTTAAATCAAGCAATTATCCCACTGATACTTAAGAAAGACAAAGACCCCACTGACTGCAAAAGTTATTGTCCAATAAATTTGATCTCAGTTGATTGCCGCCTGCTATCTAAGATACTGGCTAATAGATTAGACAAAACACTTAGGTCACTTATCCATCCGGACCAAGTGGGCTTTATTAGACATAGAATCCTCTGATAATTTGAGACGCCTTATAAATATTATGTGGTCAGTGCAGGACTCTAAACAATCCAACAGCCGCTATCTCACTCGACGCGGAAAAGGCGTTTGATAGGGTAGAGAGGAGATATATGTTTCATACGCTCAGAGCCTTTGGGTTTGGCCAAACATTTAGGCTGGAATGTTTGAATAGATAGAAATCCTCTATAAAGACCCAGATGCTGCTGTACAAACAAATGGTCTCATCTCATCCTATTTTACACTTGGTAGAGGTACCCGGCTCTACCGGGGCTCTTCTGTTTGGCTCTTGAACCTCTTGCGGCAGCTATCCGTAAAAACCCGAACATAGGGATTAGAATTAATGAGTCTACACATAAATTTATGCTCTACGTGGATGATATATTGTGGTTTGCCTCGGACCCAGTTGGATCTATCCCAGCACTTTTGGATAATATTGAATCGTTCTCCAAATTATCCGGGTATAAGGTTAATTGGTCTAAGTCAGAGGCTCTCCCACTGACCTCATATTGCCCCAAAACTCTTTTTCAGGCAGGCTCATTTCAGTGGCCTGCTGAAGGTATAAAATATCTTGGTATTCTCTTCCCTCAACAAATTGAAAAAATTGTTGAAAAGAATTTGGACCCTCTTCACAAAAAAATGTCAGTAGATACGAAAAGGTGGTCACCATTATTTCTGTCATTATGGGGAAAAGTCAATATCTTGAAGATGAACTGTATTTCAAGGTTAAATTATTTGCTTCAATGTCTTCCTATTGCCATACCCCGTAAGTACTTTAAAAGGTTTGACCATATTTGCAAAATGTTTCTATGGAACGATAAACGTCCTAGAATAAAGTTAGAGAAGCTTCAGGTGCCAACCAGTAAGGATGGCATGGGCCTCCCTAAGCTGGTCTTGTATCACTATGCCTTCTGCCTGAGACATAATAGCTCAGTGGACATTGCCACCTGAAAGGGCCCCTTCCTGGTTTGAGATCGAATGTAAACTGTTCTCCCCACTTGCCCCTATAAATGCTGTGTCTAGTAAAATACCATCTCATTTACAATCACACCCTATCATGACCAATCTCTACAATGTATGGAAGAGGGTCTCCCATACTTGTCATCTGAATGTTTATCTTAACTCTGAATCCTGTATTTGGAACAACCCAAAGCTACGAATTGGTAAACACTTCTTTTTATGGAAGGACTGGGTAGAAAAAGGAATTATAACGTTAGCAGATTTATATGAGGGAGACCATCTGAAGTCATTTGAGAAGTTGGTTAATGAATACAATCTGCCCAGGAGTAGTTTCTGGCAGTATTTACAACTACGCCATCTGCTAATCTCTGTTATTGGGAAAGGAATTCCACCTCAACAATCGGACCTTCTCTCTCAGATTATAAAGATAATGGGTCTGGGACATGAGGCGTCTATTTATTATGCAATACTTTACCAGCAGACAGTTACTGTATCTTATGCTTTGATGTTAACTTGGAAAGCATATTTGAACATTGATCTTACAGAGAAAGAGTGGGAACATATATGGGAAAACATTACGAAGGTATCGAGAGATATCAAAATCAGATTAATCCAATTTAAGATTCTCCATCGTTTTTACTGGACCCCTCTAGACTGTTCAGACTCAAGATCAGGGACAACGCTGACTGCTTGAAGTGCTGCAGCTCTGAAGGGACTCTTCTTCATCTACTCTGGGAATGTCCCATGATTCAGGACTACTGGTTAAAAGTTCACGGATGTATACAAAACATTACCCGGACAAACTTTGAGTTCTGCCCGAGGCTATATGTGTTCAGTGATCCACAAATGACATCTCACTGTGGAGCCTCTGACTTTATTCAGACCAGTATAATGGTGGGAAAGCAAATTATTATGAGAAACTGGAGGAATCCGGATGAGCCCTCTATTCAGGAGTGGTTCACAGAGTTGGCAAAAGTGGCATCATACGAACAAATTTCTTTCAACTCAACGGACAGGACTGATAAATATGTGGCGACTTGGAATAGATTGCTCATGTGGACAAACCTTGAAGTGAAGCACACACCATCACACAACACTTGTATACACAGCACACACACTCACACACACTCTATGTGTATGAAAATTGATATGATGCTTGTAAATTACGTTAGACCATGGTGCAGATGAATGTAGGAATATGTATTCGATTTGTCTCTTTTAATTAATTAATTTAATTGCATTTTATTTGCACACTAGGATTTTTTAGATATTATTTTTTAAATGTATTCATTTATGTCTTTTATTTATTTATTATTTTTTATATTCATATTATTTGCATACAGGAGTTTGATTTGTGGACCAAAATGTGACAATGTTTATATATATAAAAAAAAAATCAATAAAAATACTAATTACAAAAAAAACATATAGTTTGTTCTGATTGCCTTCTTATTCTTAATATTTTTAATCGTGGTGCCATACTGTCTCAATTCTTGATAAAAATGTTCAAAATTAGTTTTGGAGTCCGACCATCTCTTCTTGTGAATGTGGAGTTTTCCCAAAAATAGAATTAACTGTACAAAGAACATAATATCCTTTTCCTTCTCATTACCTTCAAAACACATAAGAATGTCCTTTTCCTGAAATTAAATTGTTTGCCCAGTTTCCCTCTTAAATAATGCTCAGCATCCATCCATCCATATTCTGGTATACAGTACATACATTGATAAAAACATTGACATATTGTTTCTTCTTCTAATTCACAGAAAGTACAAGAATATGCAATATCAATTCTAAATCACTCCAATGTCTTTCTTTGCTGGATATATGCGATGCAAAATTTTAAAGGAAACTTCTTTAACTTTATTACTAAGACAGAATTTGTCCCCAACTAGTCAAATTACTTCCGCACTGTGTCGCGCACAGAAGCTCGTGTGGCTGGCGCGAGAGGACCAACTCCATGGCAACGGGACGCCAACAACAAGACAGGCTGATATGGCGAAAATAGTTTTTATCAACAGCGTAGACTCCTACGCCTCTAAATGGATTGCCAAGGTAAATGTGTTTCAATGTGGGATGTCTGAATTGAGTTAGTGCGGCTGGTATGTGAGCCAGCAGCTATTGTTACGGTTTGTAGCCATATGATGACATTCAGATAAGGTAGCGTTAGCACACACTGGTGACACGTTAGTGGACAACTTTACTCAGCAACATAAATTTAAGGATTTAACTCTATTAGATTCTCTGCTCTGCAGTTTCTGTCTGAGTGTGTGGTGGGAGGGACGGAGACTGAGGAAGAGGAGCAGAGGCTGTCACCAAACCGCAGCGGAGCTCGAGCATTTCACCTGGTTGGAACTGTTTCTGACAACGAGGACAGACCATACGTCCTGGAGGAGTATACAGTAAGTACTGTGTAACGGCACTGAAAATATAATGCAAATTAACATTATTAATCTATTTAAGTTAACCCTCTGAGACCCACATAGAGCTGTTTTTGTCTTTTTTAGGGGGGTACAGGGGGTCTTAAGAAGAGATAGCAGGTCAACAGTAGATGTCACATAGAAGTGGTGTACATCACCTGAAAGCTGGAACCTGAAGATTAATTTGAGATGCAGCTCATCACTGTGTGTCAAGTTGTTCTAGTCATAAATCAGAAATAAACATAAATTACTTAATTAATTAAAAGAAATAGTGAAAGTGTATAAGGGTTTAGAACATTATGATAGAAGTATATGATGGCCATTCCCATGCTCTATTAAGTCGTTTGTTGGTGCAGCAATTTTTGGGTTGATACCATTTGTTACACAGATTTGGTGCTAAAATTAACCTTTTTTTACCACTCCAGAATTGATAAAAATGATCAATAATCCCTCCAAAATACCACATTAAGACACCAAGACCTTGAGGAACACCATAGAAAAAGCCATGCTGTGATTTGGTTTCAAAAACTTTTGACATTTGGAGATTTCTGAAGGAATTGCATTTTTCAGCGATTGGATGGAGAGCACTACTGTTCTGGAAACTGTTCAGAAACCCCCTTATTGTCAAACTACCTAGGAAAGCCATCCATCCTCTGAATGCCCTAGGTCTCTAGTTTGTGGCTGTAAAGTTTCATGAGGCTGTGATTATCCTAGAGGTCGCAAATTAATCTGTTCAAAATGTACCTTAAAGGGAGATTTGTCAAGTATTTAATACTTTTATCAACATGGGAGTAGGCAAATATGCTGCTTTATGCAAATGTATGTACCGCCGTAAGATCAATTGCGTTAATGCCTTATCGCATTAACATTGACAGCCCTATTAAATATATATAAAATTGATTTGACTTGACTTTTATATCTTGTTTGTATGCAAGCAACTGAACAGGGATGAGCTGCTTTCAAAGCTGATGGACTGTGATGTCATCATCTACAACATTACCCAGCATGCCGAGCAGGTGGAGGAAGCCTTCTGGGCTATTACAGGTCAGCAGTTCTAAGGCTGGTAGTATGTTGGCTGACATAGGTTTGGTGTTTGATATTCAATCAAAAATTATGAATATTATCTATACTGTAAGGATTCATTGAGTACTATTTGGACATCGTTTTCAACAAAAATAATCCAAAAGAAAGGAAAATGTCCAATAAAGTGTACATATCTGCATATCTATAATTTTATTTCAGCAGTATGTGTTACGGAGAGATTGTCTGCAGCCTACACATGAGCAAAATCTGAACAGGATTGAATTGGTTGAAAACAATTTGATATGATAACACCATCATGAACTAATCAGGTAATGACTCCTCTTGTATTTGTAGCTCTCCACAATGAAATGGACCATTTTTCTGGACCAAAGATGTTCATCCTCGTCTCCACGGTGATGACCTGGGCGTGCAGCAAGCCAGACCATCCTGTAAGTGGACACATACAGCCAGTGGCGGCGCCAGAGTATTTTTTCTGGTTCAACTACGGTGGGGCTAACCCATATGGTGGCGGGGCTCAAATAAATGCCAGAATTTCAATGTGAATATACATTTAATAAAACAACACCCTCCCACCACAGCTAGAAACACGCACGCACACACAGAGAGGGAGAGAGAGACGCTAATAGTTACGTTAACAGCACAGCAGGTGGATCGGAGTGAAAATAAGGCATGGATAGGAGGCGATGAGACCAATATAAGATAAGTCGCATCCATCATGTTTCCTAATCTCGAGCCATCTGTCGTTGCCAGTTTAAATTCAGCCCATGCCTCCATGGCGAACTTGTGTGCCGCACTTGCATTATGTTTTTTAAAGGCTGCTGTTGCGTGTTTCCAGTTCTTATATCCATTATAAAAGGCCGGCTCGGAATGGAACCGGTGCCCCCCACCACCCAAAAAATGTCGGCAGGCAAAGCAGAAACTTGCGTCCATCTCATCCGAATATTCAAGCCAGCTGTATGTGTCAAACCAGGCAGCATTGAAATATCTCTGCTGGTTACCTATTAGCCTTGAAGGGTAACTTTTCCTGATGGGGCGCCGCGGTCCATCCCCGGGTCGTTGGCTAATCATGGCCAGTGTCGGTGCCCGCAGTGGTTGGCTGTGGCTGGTCATGCCAGCCTCTTTCCTCTTCTTCCTCCTCCTCCTGCTCCTGCTCCATCTCCTCTTCGTCTTGCTCATCTTCATCCTGCCGAGCTTTGCACATGGAAGACGCGGGACCGGAGTGGTCATCTTCCCCTGCAGGTGTGTCCGGTGTGTCCGTAGTTGTATCCAACACACCCGCCACCGCCATCTGTTGTTCCGTCCGGCGACGTTTAAAAACAAATGTATCCATGATAAATTTTGACCAGCTTACTAACGTTAACTTAATAACATGAGTGACTATAAGCGGTCAACGCTAATTACTAGAGCCAGGTTGTTACTACTGTCTGTCTGAAAAGCGCGCGCGCTCACATGAGTGACGTACGCGCCGCAGTGGCGTTGTTGGACTCCGCACTTTTCTTTTTTCTTTTTCTTGGTTGGCTTATGGTAGGGCTAACACAATTCTTGGTGGGGCTATAGCCTAACCAAGCCCCACCCTGGCGCATACAGCACTTCTGGCTAGTCTAGCATGCTATCTGTTTGTGTAACATAATTCCCTTTTTATTCCTCATTACATATTGTAATATAGGCCTTGATTAAAACTGTGCTATTATCTCCAGTCCCATATTGTCGTATGTAGTCTGTAAACATTTCCTTCCCAGTTTGTTTCTGACCAACAGCCAAAAGACCCAAACATGTTCGACCTACAATGATACAGTGTGAAACAGAGAAAAGCAGCCGATCTGATTCCTCGAACTAGACAACAGCTAGCGTTTGGTTTGATTTTGATTATTATTGTGTCATGCATAAATAAAAAGTTGTGCCTTTTGGGGGTTAGAAGTCCAGGGTGCCCACAATTTGTGAAATTTTGGCAAGAAGCTGATTTTTTTAACTTCAATTTCGTTAACGGAGCAGAACTCGGAAACTATTTAACTTAGGAACTTCAAATTTAGTATGATGGTTGACAGTGTGGTCTAGTGGTGCCTTTTTGGGATTAGAAGTCCAGGGTGCCCAACATTTTTTAAATTTTGGCTTAAAACTGTGATTTTTTCTTCATCAATTTCGTTTCCGGAGCAGAACTCGGAAACTTTTTAACTTAGAAACTTCAAATTTGGTATGATGGTTGACAGTGTGGTCTAGTTGTGCCTTTTGGGGGTTAGAAGGCCAGGGTGCCTAAAATGTTTGAAATTGTGGCCAAAAACTGTGATTTTTTCGACTTCAATTTCGTTTCCGGAGCGGAATTCTGAAACCATTTAACTTAGGAACTTCAAATTTGGTATGATGGTTGACATGATGGTCTAGTTGTGCCTTTTGGGGGTGAGAAGTCCAGGGTGCCTAAAATGTTTGAAATTTTTGCCAAAAACTGTGATTTTTTCGACTTCAATTTCATTTCCGGAGCAGAATTCTGAAACTATATAATTTAGGAACCTCAAATTTGGGGGCTTAGTTGTGCCTTTTTGGGGTTAGAAGTCCAGGGTGCCCAAAAGTTTTGAAATTTTGGCCAAAAACTGTGATTTTTTTCCACTTCAATTTCATTTTCGGAGCAGAACTCGGTAACTATTTAACTTACGAACTTCAAAATTTGGTATGATGGTTGACAGTGTGGTCTAGTTGTGCCTTTTGGGGGTTAGAAGTCCAGGGTGCCCAAAATGTTTAAAATTGTGGCCAAAAACTGTGATTTTTTCGACTTCAATTTTGTTTCCGGAGCAGAATTCGGAAACTATTTAATTTAGGAACTTCAACTTTGGTATGATGGTTGACAGTGTGGTATAGTTGTGCCTTTTGGGGGTTAGAAGTCCAAGGTGCCCAAATTTTTTTGAAACTTTGGCCAAAAACTGATTTTTTCTACTTCAATTTGGTTTCCTGAGCAGAACGCGGAAACTATTTAACTTAGGAACTTCAAATTTAGCATGATGGTCGACAGTGTGGTCTAGTTGTGCCTTTTGGGGGTTAGAAGTCCAGGGTGCCCAAAATGTTTGAAAATTTGGCCAAAAACTGTGATTTTTTCCACTTCAATTTCATTTCTGGAGGAGAATTCTGAAACTATTTAACTTAGGAACTTCAAATTTGGTATGATGGTTGACAGTGTGGTGTAGTTGTGCCTTTTGAGGGTTAGAAGTCCAGGGTGCCCAACATTTTTTAAATTTTGGCTTAAAACTGTGATTTTTTCTTCATCAATTTCGTTTCCGGAGCAGAACTTGGAAACTATTTAACTTAGGAACTTCAAATTTGGTATGATGGTTGACAATGTGGTCTAGTTGTGCCTTTTTGGGGTTAGAAGTCCAGGGTGCCCAAAAGTTTTGAAATTTTGGCAAAAAACAGATTTTTTCCACTTCAATTTCATTTTCGGAGCAGAACTCGGAAACTGTTTAACTTAGGAGCTTCAAATTTGGTATGATGGTTGACAGTGTGGTCTAGTTGTGTCTTTTGGAGGTTAGAAGTCCAAGATGCCCAAGTTTTTTGAAATTTTGGCCAAAAACTGTGATTGTTTCGACTTCAATTTCGTTTCCTTAGCAGAACGCGGAAACTATTTAACTTAGGAACTTCAAATTTGGTATGATGGTTGACAGTGTGGTCTAGTTGTGCCTTTTGGGGGTTAGAAGTCCAGGTTGCCTAAAATGTTTGAAATTGTGGCCAAAAACTGTGATTTTTTCGACTTCAATTTCGTTTCCTTAGCAGAACGCGGAAACTATTTAACTTAGGAACTTCAAATTTGGTATGATGGTTGACAGTGTGGTCTAGTTGTGCCTTTTGGGGGTTAGAAGTCCAGGTTGCCTAAAATGTTTGAAATTTTGGCTTAAAACTGTGATTTTTTCTTTATCAATTTCGTTTCCGGAGCAGAACTCGGAAACTATTTAACTTAGGAACTTCAAATTTAGCATGATGGTTGACAGTGTGGTATAGTTGTGCCTTTTGGGGGTTAGAAGTCCAGGGTGCCAAAAATTTGTGAAATTTTGACCAAAAGCTGATTTTTTTAACTTCAATTTCGTTTCCAGAGCAGAACTCAGAAACTATTTAACTTAGGAACTTCAAATTTAGTATGATGGTTGACAGTGTGGTCTAGTTGTGCCTTTTGGGGATTAGAAGTCCAGGGTGCCCAACATTTTTTAAATTTTGGCCAAAAACAGATTTTTTCTACTTCAATTTCGTTTCCAGAGCAGAACTCAGAAACTATTTAACTTAGGAACTTCAAATTTAGTATGATGGTTGACAGTGTGGTCTAGTTGTGCCTTTTGGGGATTAGAAGTCCAGGGTGCCCAACATTTTTGAAATTTTGGCTTAAAACTGTGATTTTTCTTTATCAATTTCGTTTCCGGAGCAGAACTCGGAAACTATTTAACTTACGAACTTCGAAATTTGGTATGATGGTTGACAGTTTGGTCTAGTTGTGCCTTTTGGGGGTGAGAAGTCCAGGGTGCCCAAAATGTTTGAAATTTTGGCCAAAGACTGTGATTTTTTTAGACTTCAATTTCATTTCCGGAGCAGAATTCTGAAACTATTTAACTTAGGAACTTCAAATTTGGTGGTCTAGTTGTGCCTTTTGGGGGTAAGAAGTCCAGGGTGCCCAAAATTTGTGAAATTTTGGCAAGAAGCTGATTTTTTTAACTTCAATTTCGTTTCCGGAGCAGAACTCGGAAACTATTTAACTTAGGAACTTCACATTTAGTTTGATGGTTGACAGTGTGGTCTAGTGGTGCCTTTGGGGGATTAGAAGTCCAGGGTGCCCAACATTTTTTAAATTTTGGCCCAAAACTGTGATTTTTTCTACATCAATTTCGTTTCCGGAGCAGAACTCGGAAACTATTTAACTTAGGATCTTCAAATTTGGTGGTCTACTTGTACCTTTTGGGGGTTAGAAGTCCAGGGTGCCCAAAATTTGTGAAATTTTGGCCAAAAGGTCATTTCTTTTACTTCAATTTCGTTTCCAGAGCAGAACTCGGAAACTATTTAACAATGGAACTTCAAATTTGGTATGATGGTTGACAGTGTGGTTTAGTTGTGCCTTTTGGGGGTTAGAAGTCCAGGGTACCCAAAATTTGTGAAATTTTGGCCATAAACGAACTTTTTCGACTTCAATTTTGTTTCCGGGATAGAACTCGGAAACTAGAATAGATAGAGAATAGAAAGCTTTATTGTTATCGTATTAAATACAACGAGATTCACAGTTGCCACTCCTGGTCAGTTTTTTAAAACAAATTCTTGACAAGACTAAACGAGGCAGGTAAAATATATAACAGGTAAAACACACATAGCTATAAAGCAAATAAAACAGGAATAAAACAGGTAAAGTAGATGTAATAAATAAATATAAATAGAGGTATAACACTTGAGGAATAAAATAGGTCAAGTAGATGTAATGTAAACAGAGGTAATTACACTTGAAAAATAGATAGAGTAGATATAATAAATAAAATGTAAATAAAGGTAGTTGCACTTGAGGTAAATAAGGATATATTGCACAGTCAAGTGTATTTCACAGTCAGTGTATTACTATTGCACAGATTTATTGTTTGTTCAGTGTCTGTATGGCCCAGGGAAAGAAACTGTTTGCGAGTCTGGAGGTGCGGGCTTTCATTGACCTGTAGCGCCTGCCAGAGGGCAGCAGGTCAAACAGGTGATGAGCTGGGTGGGAGGAGTCCCTGAGAATAGTTCTGGACCTACTGAGGCAGCGGGAGCTGGAGATCTCTTCCAGGGAGGGCAGAGGGCAGCCAATAATCCTCTGGGCTGTGTCTATGACCCTCTGCAGAGCCCTCCTGTCTGCAGCCGAGCTCCCAGAGTACCACGCCCTGATGCAGTACGTGAGTACGCTTTCGATCGCCGAGCGATAGAAGGACTCCAGCAGCTTCTGTTCAAGTTTGTTTTTTCTGAGAATTCTCAGGTAATGAAGTCGCTGCTGGGCCTTCTTTTCAACTGCCGTTGTGTTTGTAGACCAGGAGAGCTCCTCGGAGATGTGCACTCCCAGGAATTAAAAAGATGACACCCTCTCCACACAGTTCCTCACAACATCCTCTCTCTTTTTCTCCTGCTCCATCACTGGAGAAAATTTGTCTGAAAAAATCGCTGATCAGAACTTCCTTAAACTGGTGACGTCGGCGATTTTTTTCATGCCATATAAGGGTTCTAGGTGGAACCTTGGTGGAACAGTAGAGCTACCTCCAGCTAGGTGACCCCGCCCACAGAGTGGCTGCTGAATCTCTCGCTGTCCGCCATTGTTCTCCTCGCTATGATCACGGACCTGCAACAGGACAAGCCAAGCATGCTACTACTTCTGTTAGTCTGCAAGAACCAGCAGAAAAGTCTTCATGTATTTCATGGACGTGAAGACCCAGTGGATTCACTTTATTTTTTAGGTGTTTTAGGTGATTTTTGACTGAAATGTCCTCACAGCAACAGTAAAACACAAGGGTCAGTAGGCTACACAGGATTCACTGCAAACTGAAGCTCAGGATGGATCTCCTTACCGGCTGTCTGGGACCCACCTTCAAACTTGGAAGCTGTAAGTTTGTCATGTTTATGTTGTTTTAGTTTCTGTTTATTTAGCAGACTGTTTGCCTGTTAACGTTAGCATGTTGCGTGAATAACGCGGCTAGCTTTCATTGTGGGTCCACCGGCGTGTCTGTGTATGCGTTACAGCTCTGATGTGTGTGTGTAGATTACTCGACAGACTGTGCTGAAGGTGCAGTCAAACCATACGAATTTCTAAAAATGTTTGTGTAGTGTAGTGTTGATTACGGGAGTGAGTGAGTGGGCGAGCGAGCAGGGAGAGAGAGAGATGCCGTGATCTCAGAGCAGACAGCTGTTGATCAGAGGAGAAATTAACGTTACTTCCCGAGCTCGTAGAGCGATTAAAAGACATTACAACGTGAATACTGGCAGCTTCTTTGTTGTCTTGGGCTAAATAATATGTAAAAGTTTACTAAAGTCTAAGCTTCTAGAACTAGCTTTTGATACAGACAACACAAATTACATTCCAAGTCAAATGTTCTGTGTAATCCATTTCTTCCTCCATACTTGATAAAAAATGATTTATCATTTTAAACTGTTTGTAGCAGTTTACATAACTACATGTTAGATGATGATGTTGTAGTAAACTCTTCCTCCTGTCATACTTACTGTCATACACCTTGATATTATTACATGATAGTATATTCTAACACTGAATCTGTCATGTTTTACAGGTCATCTGAGTGATTTGATGCTCGGCCCTGAACCCACCAGACTCTCCTCACAGACTGAGAAACCATCAGAGGAGGAGCAACACCAGGACAGTCTCTGTGACCACTGTGACCTGAGAACTCTATTACCAGCTGACACAACTTCACTCTACAAGAAACCCTTTACTCTGAAGGAGGACATGATCTGGACAGTTTACATACGCATACACAAGTAATGACTTTGCTACTTTTGGAATTATGTGTACCCAATTAATAATTCAGTGCTATTATTGTGAATAAAGACCTGTATTTTTAAGGAGGGTTTTTGTCATTTTTAAATTTACAATTAATGATCTTGTGGTATTAGATGAATATAACATGTTCTTTCACAAAGGCTTTATGTAATTACAGTTTAAAGGGACTATTTGTAACTTATCACGCGCATAAATCTTAACGGGTCGGTATCCCATGCGCGCTCGCGTGTGGGTACGCGAGCGTGCAGCAGCGCTGCTCCTGCTGCCTGCTGCCTGCTTGCACACAGCGCTCGTTCTCACTCGCTCGGCTCGCTCCAACTCCACGTGCACGCGCGCACACTGCAGAAGAGTTAGTTTAGCTCTGAGAATATCTAGTGAATGTGCAGTGGACGTTTTTGCAGAAATAAATGCTGCCGCTCCTCCAGACCAACAGAGGTTTCCCGTGTCTTGTGAAGTGACGGGGCTCCGCAGCGAGTTACGTTATCCCGACCGGGTGTCGGTGTCTCCCCCTCCCCTCCCCCCCCGTTCCCTCCGCGGTCGGCAGGTTGAAGCAGGAAAAGACAACACTAGGATCGGCATTGATCCATGGAGAGACCCTCCTCTGGTCAGCTAACATTACTGCCAAGCAGGTGAAATATAGAGTGATATTGTGTGTTAGCTGACGTGTGTCGCCTCACTGTTTAGACCGGTGCTCGTTCATGTCAATGTAGCGCGAGCACAAGCGCGAGCGCGAGCAACAGGACGCTGACTTTCGTTGACATTGCGGCCACAGGTGTCGCTGTGAACAAGCAATTTCTGATTCTTACATATAGCCCCTTTAAACAGGTGATATGAAAAATTTATTTTATGTCATGCATGTAGAAGGGTACAGGTAGTAAATAGTGACTGTAAGCAACACAACACATTTCTGTTTCACAGTCAAACTTTATTTGAGTAGACAGATGATAATATTAATTATGCACAGTATTTTGAACGTGAACAGATAACCTGCAGCTTTGAAAAACATTTCACAGCATAAATATGGCAATAATGGTCTGACAAGTATAACCGTTTCATGTGTAACAATCTAAGTTAGTCTGAAACATGGACACAGCACCATATAATGTTCGTCCTCCCAGTAGCTGCTGATATTGTGGTTACTGAGCAGTTTTTATATATAAGATCAGTAATTCCACCTTCAGTTATGTTGACATGGTACAGGATAAAGTCTTCGAGCATGGTAAGCTACGGTAAGTGTAGCGTTAACTAGTCTGTAGTCATGATAACACACAGAGACAGCTCCTACAGTAAATAATATACCATTACTCTGATTACTTTCGTACGTTTATCAGGTGTCATTTACCAGAAATAATTAACTGACTACTGTTTCACATCTTCTATTTTCCACACTGATGTTCGCTGTGTTTACACACTGTTACATGTAGCTACATGCTAACATGTTACCTCTGTATCTCTCATGTAAATAGAACTATCTGCTCACAGCAAATGTTTTCTTCTTCACTGGGGTGATTCTGTCGGTCATTTCTCACAAATGGACCTGTAAAGACAAACATAAAACAGAGTGTATGTTTACAATTTACATAGTTTAGGCATAACGTAAATACTGAGCTAACGTGACAGAGCTAAAAATAGCAAATTTACCAGAGCAAAACCGTCAGGAAAACCTGGAATCTTGGCCGCAGATGTTGTTAATTTCTTGCCGATTTCGGATCAGATTCCTGCGGGAACGTGCGCTGTGTGAAGTTTCTGGTTTATAAACTTTTAATTTTATTATTCACGGTATAAAATGCTGATAAACTCAGTGAATATCTCTTCCGGGTGGGGAAGAGAGGTGAAGTGAGAAGAGAGAAGTGACGCTGTGTTGAGGGCGTTTGATTGACAACAGAGACCCGGAAACGCTGACCAATCATTGCAGACTGGGAGGAGACAGGCTCTGAACCAGAGTTTTTCAGACAGAGAGTGAAAGAGGCTTTATGCAGGCAGACAGTATGAGAAGAATACATTTTTTTTTAACATTACAGCATGTAAACATGTTCTAGTAGAACATTAAAATACAGCTATGAACCTGGAAATGAGCATAATATGAGACTTTTAAGCTTGCCTGATTGAAATCCCCAGCTATTATATGTACCCCGTCAGGATGAGCCTAAAGGGCAAAACCTTTGGCCCTACTTTAGTAGGGGTCAAGCAGTGAGCGGGGGTATGTGAGCCATGCTCACTTCTGCCTCGTTTTTACAATGTCCCAGCTCTGTTTCCTCACCAACTCTGGTCACCTCAGGTGTGTGTTTAAGTGGGATACTTGGGTTATTTAGTAGCATCCCTGTTGTTCTCTGTGTTGTGTAACAGGATGCTCCTTTCACTGATGAGCTTTTCCGGATAAGAAGAGAACATCCCAACTTCAGACAGCACATTGACCTGGAGAAGAGGGTGGTCAAAATGGGCAAAACTGTGAGCTTCAAATTGCTTTACATTTTGACACATGTGATTGACACATACTGTATGGCTCTGACTGCATGGCTGTTGCTTTTAGAACAGGACATTGTTGTCGACTTACGTGGTGGCGTCAGGACTCCAGTACGGGATGGGAGAGCAGCTCTTCCACTTCTTTTTCAAGGTGAGATTTAAAGGCAACTGTAGATTGCTTTAGCTATCAACAATATATTTTCATTATACAGATGTGTCTATTCATCCCTCAAACCAAAAGTCTCAATTGGAGATCCACTTGGTTCCTAGTAACTCAAACACAGAGTCTGGTCAGGTCCACATTATGCTTAAGGTCAAGTACAGTGCTACTGATAACTGATTTTGATTTAGTTTCAGCCTTTTTTATTTTTGTTAGTTTTAGTCAACACAGACATTTTAGTCTAGTTTTCGTTAATGACATTTTGGTGTCATTTTTCTCATGCATTTTCAATGTTAATGTCTTCTAAGCATTTTGAGGCTACAGTTAGTGGAAAAGACAGAGACAGGACATTACTGAATGCGGGATGCTTCTTAACTGTAGTGCAACAGGTCAAACGGCTAAATCAGCTTCTGTACAGTAGATATTTTTGAGCTGCTGTGTGATTCCACGGACGCATGCAGGTCTTTGACTTTCCATTAAAGCAGTAGGCTAATTAGTTCATTTGTTCATCCGTCTTTCACAATGTTTAGTTGTTATCCGTCGAGAAAAGCTGCAATGCATTTTGTCATAGTTCTCGTTTTCAAAGGTTGTCTCATTTAGTTTTACAGCCGTTTCACACCAAGCGCAGATTTTCGTCCGAAAAATTTGCATGAAAATTTCTAAAAACTGATTTTGTGGATTCTTACGAATGCTTGTACATGCTTGTAACATTCGTTGGCGGGGATATTCTGACAGAATCCTTTGTTCCAACTGATCAACGTCATTCTGCATAATAATTAGCCATGTGTATCTGTCTGTTGCACGGAGAGTGTGTATTTTCGGAACAATGGACGTTGGTTTTCGGGGTAACGGACTGTTGGTCAAATGGGCTTTTTTCGGTCCAATGGGATATTTTTAGGACTATTGGTGTTTGGGAATAACAATGGACCGTCCCCTCCTCAACACCCAATTATGTACGACAACTCAGACTACCTAAATAACCACATAAAGGAAAATATATGGCTTGAGATCGCCCTGCAGCTGGGATACGATGAACATGGTAATGTAGCAGATGACTAGGGCTGACCCGAATGCTTCGAAGCTTCGACAGTTGCCATGGTTTTCGACCTATTTAGTGGTAGTGCGTTTTACAACTTTTAGGACCTAATTATTTTAATAAGGGCTATTCAAGTGTTCATACTGGGAAGTTGATTCGCCTCAAAAAAAATTATCCACTGAGTTACAGACGTCTCTTTCCCGATGTAAGTCTATGGGAAAAAGTCTTTTTTGGGCCCAATGGCATCACGTGATGGACACGGAAGTTGTAGTACCGCCGTTTGGCCACTACTAAAATTGGGATCAGCAACCGGCGCTCTTCCTGGGGGCTTGCAAGGCCTACTGAAGGAGGCTGGGTCACGCGTCATCAACGCGTCATATCTTTGGAGTACATACATGCGCAGTAAAATCTGGTGTGCACTCGCCGAAATTTAGTCAATTGCAATGCATGACCGCAGCTCCAGTTACACTGCGCATGTGTTATACCCCATACCCCAAGACCCATGTCGGCCCGTGTCCCAGCCTCCTTCCATAGGCCTTGGGGGCTTGAGATGGAGACAGACAGACAGAAGAACATGTCAGCCTGCCACATCGCGCTGCTCCACAAAGCTTTTAATACATTCGAATATTTCTCACCGAAGCCTCGAAGCCAAAAAATGGTATTCTGGACCGCTCTACTGATAACATTAAATGTTAAATGTTGGTCACAGAACGGGGCTAGCCACAACAGCTAGCGTTAGCATCACATTTGGAGTCTGATTATTTTATGTATTATGTAGTTAACATTAGCCCCTTAGACATTCTCTGTCTGGATAGGTTTGTGTTGTGTGGAGTGGACACAGCACTATTTAGGAGGAAACTCGTTGGGCCTCATCTACGATTATGGAACATGGCAACGCGGATAATTCCCACCGGACCCCGTGTGTATCATTATCAATACGGAAAATTTGAATACAGATTTTCCGCATCCCCACACTGCATTCCTGCACCACATTTTTGCATTGCACTGGTAAGAAAAGGCTTTTAGTCTTGTTTTTGTTGTAAAAAAAGATACAACACTAGATTTTTCCACATAGTTTTTGTTGACGAAATGAACACTGGCCAAGTTAGGGTTTGTGTGTCAATATGTCTAATATCAAATAGCCAGTTTTTGTCTCACATGTATAACAAATACAATCCAGTCACAGAGCTTAGCATCAATAAATACTCTGTGATTCTTGACATCCAGAAGGTTCTGATGGTATTTCCAGAAACCACAGTCCCTTTTTTATTCTTTTTTAAAAATTTTTTTTTTATCATTTTTGCCTCCATTTGCTGGTGACAGGGAGAGATATGGGGAGAAAGCAAGGGCGATGCAATAGTCATGACCTGAGCAATCCCATTGCAGCTACAAAATATATGCCTCAGGGACACCCGGATCCTCAACGACTCCTCTAACCATGTGGATGAAAAGTTTCCTGTCCAGGTAGCCAGAAATGACACATCTCCTCGCTCATATTGTGCTACACAAAAAAGAATAGGTTATTGTGTATAAAAGTAGTAATAGAAAGTAATATTAGACAAACAAACAGTAACTGATAATAAACTTTAATTTTATAATTTTAATAATCTGGCTACCATCTTTGTTTGGATAAGAAATAAGAGACGCAACATTTCTTCATGGTGCAACAGACAGAATATTCTTTACTCAGATAGTTAGAAGAGTTTTTGAAATACCTTCAGAGCAGAATATTGCCGGCTATTTATTTTTTATAAAGCTGTGAGACTCAAATAGACCCCTTTTCTGTTAGTAAACATGATGATGTATTTGTGGGCGGAGCGTTAGTGCAGGCAGAATAATTCTCTTAACACGTTAGTTAACCCTGGCTAGCAAGTATTGTTGGCTTGTTTTTTTAACGGTGGCTGAAAAAAATACTAGTTTCTCTCAATATGTACTGTCACTCACTGTCCAGGATCACGAGTATTAGTTGAGAAAGTTGACATTAACCAATGGGACCAGATTAGCTGACCCCTATGCCGCTGGCAGACCACTTCGGGAGGAGTAGACGGCTGGCTAACGTTAGTTAGCTAGCTAGATTGTCTGTCTCCAGAACTGGCTAGTTAGCTAGCTAGCTTGTCCGATGACTGACTAGCTAGCTAGCGCCTGCTATCCTCCTGGCGAAGTAGTCTCCTTGCGGCGAGGAGTGAGGCAGAGGGACCGTGACCCAGCGCTGTCCGCTGTTGGGCTCATTTTCTGTAGCATGGAATTAGCAAGGTAGCTTCCAACTGCTAGTGTTAGCCTCCAGTTTTTACTTTGTTTTGCCTCCAGCACCGTGACGTAATCATGACGTTGACACAAAATGGGTCTATATAATGATAAAGAGATGAGAGACACAAACTGGGGCAATAGATGTGAGCGACTCTGATCACATGGCGCGTCGTCATCATCATAGAAGAAAGATGTGTTTTTTGAGTGTGAACTGTGAAGTGCAGGAAAACATGTAATGCCACTCTATGTCTTATCTGTTAGGTTTATTTTGGATCGTGTCTAATCATGTTAAGGTCCCTTTCAGATTGGGTGTCACATGTTTTGTCTTTGTTGATGTTGCAAATGGAGCTGCTGGGATGTAAGACAAATTTCAGACTTGATCTGACAATGAAGTATTATCATCATCATCATTTTTGAAAATTAAAGGAAAATTACGTTGTATTTCCCCTTTTGGGGGAAAACAATCCCGTGTCGGTCATAGATGGTAACAGAGTAAACAGAAGAAGTTGAAACATGTCTCCAAACTTCTACTTTAAACAAACCGCTAATAGTAATAATGCTATGCTGAAAAGCTGCTGTGTAATTGGTTGCACCAGCAATAAATCCAAAACGCTGATCTCCGATTTGTTCCCCTGCCATGTCCTAAAAAAGGTATAATAGAGGGGCTTTATGGCTCCAAGCTATAGACCAGACCAGCATGGCGTCATCTCCGAGGCTGCGCTCCCTTTTGGGGGAAAGATGCTTGCTGTCACAGGAGAGAAAATGATGAAAAGCTGTTGTGTACCGGGTTAACCGAGGCTTTCACACTGACATTGGAGGCACATACGATACGTGAATATTCACTGTCAGTGTGGTGAATCGCTAAATGATATTGGTGATGGTGACTAGCATGGCTAGCTAACGTTAGCTTGAATGGGAGGCTGCTGCAGTAATACAGTCATACATTAACGTTAGCAGCATCAGACTGTCGTCTCCAACTAAATCTCAGCCTGTAGATCAAACAATTGGCTATTAACAGGCTGGTAATTTAAAGACAACACTTAGCCTAACATGATTCAATCAAATATGTAGAGATGTCTGGATAAGCAATATCCGGCCACTGTGTTGGACGGAGGAAGACTGAAGGAACATGGCGGCGATCAACCTTAATTTATTAAGGTATTGCAAACGCTCAGGTTCAGGTAAGGTCGCAAAATAATTATTAGACATGCGTATAAAACAAAAGTTTGTTGAGCAAGAGATGAATGCATACAAACTTGTCAAAATTACAATACAAACATATGTTAAATTGCATTGAAGTCTATGGGATCTTCGGTTTTCTTTCTCCCAAAAGGGGACGCGGTCTGATATATAAATGTGGCAATGATATACGTTACGCTGTGCGTATACGTAACGTATATCGGGGCAAGCTGTGCAGACCTCCTACAGCTTTACAGATAAATACGATGTTTACATGAATCATTTCACAAATCATTTCAAACGTTTGTCTCTGAGTCTGACCGAAAGTAAATACAGAAAGAGGACGCCTGGAATGGTCATTATGGCTAACTGCATAGGAATCTAAGTCCAGGGCAAGTTGCTGACTTTTTCTCTCAGCTGACGTTACCATTGTAATGTCGGATCAGAGTGTTTTCCAGGATAATGTACAACCAGATGCTAGTGTTTATTGCAGGTGGGTCACACATGTTGTAATACTCAACGTAAAATAGCTTTTTACATCTTGTAATTGCTTTTTCTTACCGTATGGAGAGCTGACCATGACCTCCGTCTTTTCTTCTTTGAGTCTAAATCCCAAGCCTCAGAGTGAAATGTGTGAATTTGCTTCACACGTGTAACTAATTGAAATAATCTGTATTATTAGACATCATGGCTGGGACAAGAACATGAAATACCTGTCTTTGGAGACGGCAACAGCATCGTCCCCACGATTCACATCAGTGACCTGGCAAGGTTGGACACACACTCACACACGCACAGCAAGGTTTAATTGTTTTCTAATATTTTCTTTATTATATGAATTGTTCCTTGTTCTTGGTCTTTATAATCTAATTCATAATCATTATTGCTTGATGCTTTGGCAATATTGTCTATTACATTCATACCAATGAAACATTGTTTTGAATAGAATCGTGAAGTACATTTACTCAAGCACTTACTGTACTGAATATTTCCATTTTATACTTCTCCTCATCCCCACATTTTGGAGGCAAATGTTGTATTTCTACTCCAGTAAATTTATTGACAGCTTTAGTTACTAGTTCCTTTTCATTTTGAAATTTTGCATAAGAAACATATGCTGTGTTTATAAAATACATTGTTGAAGATTAAATCAGTGGTTCCCAACCTTTTTTGGCTTGTGGCGCGTTCCAAAAAAAAAAAGTCTAGTGGGGGTCATGCTTCAGATATCTAGTATGTTTCCCTTCACCTGAGTGAATCTTCAAATTGCACATAAAAAAGTGGAAACACCAAAAATAAAAGAAACTATTTTTTAAACTTGGCTGAGGTGGAAAAGTTGGTGTATCAATAAAAGATACATGAGGAGACTGTTACCTTCCTCATGTTAATACCATTTCAGAACAGAAATGCCATACTTCCATCACTTTTTGTACAAGGTTTTCTATCAAGCCGTCCTCTGTGCAAGCCGCTTATTATGACTCATATAGAGTGCTACAGGAATGAGTCTACAACCCGGAAATGAGTTAGCATTTTAGCACTTCTGGCTCCCTCGTCTGGATGGGTTTTTTGAAGCTACCTTGCTAATTCCATGCTACAGAAAATGAGCCCAACAGCGGACAGCGCTGGGTCACGGTCCCTCTGCCTCACTCCTCGCCGGAGACTTCGCCGGGAGGAGAGCAGGTGTTAGCTAGCTAGCTTGTCAGTCTCCGGAGAAGCTAGTTAGCTAACTATCCAGTTCCGAAGACAGACAAACTAGCTAGCTAACTAACGTTAGCCAGCCGTCTACTCCTCCCGAAGTAGTCTGCCAGCGGTGTAAACTCAGCTAATCTGGTCCCATTGGTTAATGTTAACTTTCTCAACTAACACTCGTGATCCTGCAGAGTGAGTGACAGTACATGAGAGAAACTAGTATTTTCTTCAGCCATTGTTAAAAAAACAAGCCAACAATACTTGCTAGAAAGCGTTAACTAACGTGTTCAGAGAATTATTCTGCATCCACTTAACGCTGCGCCCACAATATGTCATCATGTTTACAAACAGAAAAGGGGTCTATGAGATGCACCGGGCTTTCAAGTAACTACAATGTAAATCCATACGTGTCAATAAATGCTCAGAGAAAATGCTTCGGGAGTGTGGTGATGTAGTTTAAAGAACGAAAAAACACATAAAAAAAGCAAACGACGGTTGGGGCGGTGGTGTAATTGGTGTCTGCCCGACCACTGTGTAACACCGGTAACACCGACTACCGCGGCAAGCCTAGAGACTACGGCTGTATTCGAAACCGCAAACTATACTAGTAGTACGTACTGATTTGGCCAAAATGTAGTATGTAGTATGCAGTATGTGAACAAAAGCAAAATCTGCAGTATGCCAAAAGTACCCGGATGTCGTACTGATTCGGAAAAAATCTCCAATATGCATCGGACCAGTCTATCTCGCCTACTGTATCCCAAATGCAAAGCGCTGGACTGCTACAGGCTACGTTACAACAACAGCAGTCAAAAACATTTTTCGTAGCTATTTCATCACTAAATTCACTTCTGAAAAATTTTGAGGCAAGAAATCAACTGTGTAGATTTAGAATATTGACAGTTTTACGATGTTAGATGGCGAATCAAACATTTGCTATGCTAAACATTGTGATAGCTAGCGCCTGCCGGGATCACCACCTCTCCAGCCGGGCAGTCACTCTCACAGACCCCACTATGAGCTGGCTGGAGCTCTCTCAAGAGACCGGTCTCGTAGACGAGGGGCTTTTATATATAGCGTAGGAAAGCACAGTGCTATCGGCAGATGAGTGACAACTTTGTTCGGCTCACTTTCTGTGTTGCGTGACAGTATGGCGGAATTAGCAAACTAAGCTAGCTAAGTAGCCAGCTGTCCGACCAGCAGGCTGGTGGCCATCGGCAGCGCTGTAAAGATAAATTGAGGGCATATAAATCTTTGGATGCCTATAGTTAAAGCTGAAGTAGGCGAGATTGGCGCAAATATGATTTAAAAAAGTTATTTTTAGAAAACGGCCGCTATATCGTGACAGTAGTACATGAAACAGGTAACCTGAAAAAATTCATGTTCCTCTGTGTCCTACTGTGTCCTCCGGTGCTCCTAACGGCATCTGAAAGATTTCACTTACCGGAGGAAAACAAGGTCCGCTGTCCAGCTGCCATCTATGAGAGCCGGCTGTCAATCACTCACGAACTCCGACTAAACGGTCAAACTAGGCCGCGCTGATCAAATATGAATCAATATTCTGTTACTGTAATGCCTATTTCTCGCCTCCGATGTTTCCAGAATCATCTTGTACTGTACTGTTTAGCTGTAAAATGAGAAAGTTTGTGATGCGGCCGCCATTGTAAAATCTGTTGAAGGAAGCCAAGTTCTGGTCACATGACCGGAGCACAGCCAATAGGAACGCTCCCTCTCTCTGAAATGACCTGTGAATAGTCAAAGTCTGCCGTCACGGGCTAGATTTTCTAAAGCCTGAAAACAGAGCCATGAGGAGGAGCAAAAGTCTGGTTATCTCTCAGGACACTTCAATTACAAAATGCTGAAAGATTATTATGGAATTTTTGCCCAATGATGCCAAAAATATACTGCCTACTGCCACTTTAACTATCCTTCATTAAAGTCAGTCAAAAAGACAGTCGTACAATATTGCCGAAGCGTTTCAGAGATGGAGAGAGAGGGTTGCTAATAGTTTAGTCTTCTGCTAACCACAGCCAATGGCTCACCGCTGCAGCCCCAAGGAAGCCCCAAGGAATCGCTCAACGTAGCAGCACGCCTTCTGACTACTCTCTCCCTCTCTCTCGCTGTTTTAGATATTTTAGTCTTTAGATTGTCCTTTTGATTGTTTTCTTCATAGCAGTATGTGTATTAAACCTACAGTCATCACTTATGATAGACAAACTTTACTGGACATTGGAAGGAACAGTTTGCCTACCCAATGCGATCTGCCTGCATTTGTCCCATGGTCTACCAAACACCGACACCGGGCGAGACGCGGTAAGAGAGCCGGCGTCCAGGTGAGGAACAGAACAAGACCTCATCGTACTGCAATGCCAAGCATATTTTTGTGCAATGCACAGTCCTTGAACAACAAACTGGATGATAGGCCAGGATTGAGTTTCAACGGGAAACACAAGACTGTAATGTTCTGTGTTTCACAGAGAGCTGGCTGAATGAAAACACTCCTGATGCAGCCATCGGATTAACAGGCTTTTCACCTTTCCGACATGATAGGACTTTGGACAGTGGGAAATCTAAGGGAGGTGGTCTGTGTGTGATGATCAACTCTTCCTGGTGCAACGGTAGTGATGTTACTATCAAGGCGACTATGTGTTCACCAGACCTAGAGTTTATGATTTTAATGTGCCGCCCTCATTACCTCCCAAGGGAATTCTGTGCTGTTGCTTTGATTGCTGTGTATGTTCCCCAAAGCGTCAGCTATGAAGGTGCCACACAAAACCATCTCAGCACTAGAATCGAAACATCCGAGTGCTGCTGTCATTGTAACCGGAGACTTAAATCGGGCGAATCTGAAAAGCGCACTTCCAAAGTTTTACCAACATGTCAAATGCAACACAATAGGCGGTGCCACACTGGACCACTGCCATTCCACGCAGAAAGATGCCTATAGGGCGTTCCCCTGTCCGCCGCTGGGGAAATTCGACCACAACGTCATCTTGTTGCTGCCCAGGTACCGCCCACTCTTAAAGAGACAGGCTCCCGCTACTAGAGTAGTACAATGCTGGTCAGAGGAAGCAGAGGACAGACTCAGGGACTGTCTGGAGGATTCAGACTGGGACATGTTTAAAGACACGACTAACAACAATGTGGAGGAATTCACATCAACAGTGCTGGGCTACATCAAGTTCTGCACGGACACTGTTGTGCCAACAAAGTCTGTACGTTCCTAGCCAAATGACAATCCCTGGGTTAAAAATGTAGCTGTCAAGGCAGCACTTAAGGACAGACGCAGGGCTTGTAAAACTGGAGACCCTACTGAGATCAAGACGACCAAATACTCAGTCTGCAAGGCTATCACTGTGGCAAAGAGACAGTACAGAGACAAGTTGGAAGACCAATTCAAGGACTCCAACTCTAGGAGCCTGTGGCAAGGCTTACAGTCCATCACTAATTACAAAGGCAAAATAAGCTGTGAGGCAAATAACAAGACCTCCCTCCCTGATCAGCTTAACTCTTGCTATGGTCGGTTTGAGGTTAACACAGCTAACCCTGCACCCGCTACCCCACAACCCTCCCGCCTACCACTGTGCCCCCCTCCCCTACCTACCACCTTCCCCCCACCACAGCCACCCTGTGATCCAAGCTCCAAGGCAGATGCACTTAGGCTGAATATAGGTGATGTGACAAAGATCCTTAGGAGGGTGGACACTCGCAAAGCAGCTGGCCCAGATGGAATATCGGGGCGTGTCCTCAAGGCTTGTGCACACCAGCTAGCCCCTGTGCTAACAGACATCCTCAATGTCTCCCTCACACAGGCTGTTGTTCCAACATGCCTTAAGATATCCACCATCATCCCTGTCCCCAAAAAGACCAAAGTCACATGCCTCAACGATTATAGACCTGTAGCACTCACGCCAATCATCTTAAAATGTTTTGAGAGGGCGATCAAGGAACACATCTTCTCCACCCTTCCAGCCACAATAGACCCCCTGCAGTTTGCATATCGCACTAACAGGTCCACGGACGACGCAATCGCCATTGCTATGCACAAGGCGCCGACCCACCTGGAGGCGAAAGAGGGCAACTATGTAAGAATTATGTTTATAGACTACAGCTCGGCCTTCAATACAACAGTGCCCTCCATTCTCATCTGCAAGCTGGCGGCCTTAGGTGTGAACATCTCCCTCTGCAGCTGGGTCCTGGACTTCCTGACAGGGACACCTCAGGCAGTAAAGGTGGGCAACAACATCTCTTCATATATGACCCTCAACACAGGTGCCCCCCAGGGGTGTGTGCTCAGCCCCCTCTTATATTTGATCTACACCAGCGACTGCACAGCCAGGCACAGCTCCAACGCCATCATCAAGTTCGCCGATGACACAACATTCATTGGTCTGATAACCGACAACAACACAACGGATTACATGGACGAGGTGATGGCGCTCTCCACATGGTGCCAGAGGAATAACCTGGAGCTTTATGTGGAGAAAACTAAAGAGCTGATCCTGGACTTCAGGAAGAAGGCTGAGCACACACACACACACCCATAAACATCAATGGTGCGGCTGTGGAGCGAGTTAGGAGCTTCAGGTTTCTTGGTGTCCACATCTCCGAGGACATGAAGTGGTCTCGGCATGTGGACACACTGGTGAAGAAATCCCAGCAGCGCCTTTACAACCTAAGAAGGCTGAAGAAATTTGGAATGTCCTCACCTGTACTGAGGAACTTCTACAGGTGCACTATTGAGAGTGTCAGGACCGGCTGCATCACCACCTGGTATGGCAACTGCACTGAGGAGGATCGACGGCGGCTTCAGAGGGTGGTGCGGTCGGCCCAACGGCTCACAGGTGGCGTGCTGCCTAACTTGGAGGTTCTGTTTTAGGACTAGGTCGTACAATCCCTTGTTGATTTGCACTCCTGAGATGTGAGGTGGGTTGATGCAGACCTTTGAGGTGTTTCCATGTGAGAGTCATGGTGTTGTCTATGGGACAGAAGGGTCAAAAGCCTCATTGGAGTCATCAGGTGGGCACCCTCCTTCTCTGGTGTTTTGATGATAGGCCCACGACACCTCCAGAGGGCTCATCGGCAACACCTGGCGTCCCAGATGTGCCCCCCTCTGCTTTTAACCCTTCTGCGCCACAGATGCTATTTGGGGCACAGGTGGCGTCTGTCCTCTTCACCCACAGCCACCGACTTGCCTGTTCAGCTGCGCTTGAGGATATATACACCAAGAGATGTATAACCAAGGCCAACAAGATCATTACCGATCCCAGCCACCCGAGCCACGGCCTCTTCATCAGGAAGCAGTCCAAGAGGAAGCCTAGTTACATCAGCGCCAGAGCAAAAAACAACCGCCTCAGAAACAGCTTCTATCCCCAGGCCATCCGGATGCTGAGTTGAGACCCACACCTGTCCCTGACCCACTAGAGCCCTGTCTCTATCCATTCATACCCACCTCCTCACCCTCAGTTGCACTGCACTTTATTGCACCATACACTTACAAGGCTTTTATTCTATTTATTACTGTGTAGCGCTCCATAAGTATTTGTGTATTGGGAGAGTGTGTGTGAGTGTGTGTGTGTGTGTGTGTGTGTGTGTGCGTGCGTGTGTGGGCGTGTGTGTGTGTGGGTGTATATTCTCTTAATCTATTTTACAATTGTGTATGTATACCCTACTTCATATTTATTGAACAATTTGCTACTGTTGCTGCAATGTTTATAATCATGATTATATTTACTTCATTATTGTTATTCAATAGATTGATCGATTATCTAGAGATGAGAGAGTAAGAAACAGGAACAAAGAATCTCACTGCCATGTCAATGTGTATGTGATCAATAAACTAAACTGAACTAAACTAACTAAGTTAGCAGAAGGCTAAATATTAGCAACTTTATTGCAGCTTGCTAGAGCCTCAAATCACAGTTTGTCAGATCAAATGTATGCACCCAACAACACAGCAAGATGACATTTTCGATGTGTAGCTTTAGCCCACTGTTAGTGTTAGCCTCCAGTCTTTCCTTTGTTTTGCCTCCAGCTAACACCCATGGATGTATAGAGAGAACTTGATACAGCGTCGGAGGCGGGCTCCCGTTCATTCCTATGAGAGTTGCTCAGTGGCGCTTGAAGCCAAAATGGTTTGACTGCCCATAGAGCAGGGGCAGTAGTGTTTCCTTTAATTCCGCTTCCAAGCCCTTGGTCCATCCTCGGTCTGGGTCTCAGTCACATGAACGGAGGAAGGAAAATAACTGTGGATTCAGCTATTAGTGTATTTTACAACTTTTAGGACCTAATGATTTTAATAAGGGCTATTCAAGTGTTCGTACTGGGAAGTTGACTTACCTCAAAAAACATTATCCGCAGAGTTCCAGACTCCGCAGTCTCTTTCACAATGTAAGTCTATGTGAAAAAGTTTTTTTTTGGGCCCAATGGCATCACGTGACGGACACGGAAGTTTGTAGTACCGCCATTTGGCCACTACAAAAATTTGCTTCAGCACCCAGCGCTCTTCCTGGGGGCTTGCTAACACCGTGACGTAATCTGTCCTGAGGAGGTAAAACAGCGGACAAACTGCTTTTGCTGTTTATGTACACAGACTCAGCTCCAGAAGCTCTTCTTTTCCTTGTTTTTTTTCTATGAGCTCCTTAAAAGAGAAAGACAACATATTTTATTTTAACTCCAGAGGTCTGAAGTCATCTAAGATTCGTTGTTTGAATCAAAGCGATGAGCTGAGGCAGCATACCTGAAGCTAGATGTTTTTGTCCATGAGGCATTGTAAGTCTTTACCCTCTGTCTCGTCGGATTTCCACATCATTTCTTTCACCAGCAGCATCTCCTCCAGCTCTCTTTTTTTCCCCCACTGCTGGTCAGTCTCACAGAGTATAAGCGGCTCCTTTTTGGACTGTTCTAATTTTTGGCTGGACCGCAGAGGGCCAGCCCTACAAACGCAAAAGTCTGTCCCTGACTGACTGACTGAGTGATGAAGTTACAGGATTGGTCGGCAGACTGGTGGAGCTTCCTCATTGGTCGTTGCTCTTTCAAAATGAAAAGGCGGAGAACAGTTCTGTGTTTACGTTTTCTGGGGAGCGTGTTAGTGGTTCAATGTAACATTATATACGTGCTGTTGTTGTGCATGTGCTATTGTTTATGTTCGTTTAAGTTACGTTATGTTCGCAAATTTTCGCCTCGCTTTCCTCCATTTCCGCCATGAACTGACTATCTAGCAGCCACACGTCACTACTGCGGTATGAACCCAAAATAAACAGACTGTGCTGTGATTTAATTGCAATAAACAGATCAAAATAATGCCGAAATAACAACATAAATATATCGATTTGTAAAAAGTCTGAATTCATGCTTTGTCAAGTCTGTCCGCAACACAACAAGCAAACAACTTTTAAAATGCTTGTTTTCTGAACGGTTTTCGGATCGATCAATGCCAGGCTGTGCTAACACCAGCTACTCGATCACCACTCAACATAACGTCATCGAGGCATAAATACGGCAGCGACGTTGTTGTAACGGATCAAAGTGTGCCGAAATAACTACATAATGATGCTGATTAGTAAAAAGTCTGAATTCATGCTTTGTTGGGTCTGTCCGCAAGACGACAAGCAAACAACTTTTAAAATGCCTGTTTTCTGAATTGAGTTCAGATCGATCAGTGGCAGGCAACGTTAACATTGCAGCTGCTCCATTAACACTCCATCTAGGAATAAGTACGGCAGCAACAACGTCAGTGATGACAGCGGGAATATCTCAACGCTGATAAACTTTCGCAACGTTTGTATATATTGAACACCACTTATATGATGAATGCTTTTGATACACATGGTTTAATAAAAAACTGAAATACTTTTAACCTTGCATAATATATGTCATGCTAATACCTTTTCACCTTGTATAAAATGTATAATATACTGACTAGTAAATGTTACCATTTACTATTACTGAATGCCATTTGCTTCATTGTAAGTTGGCTTTCAATCAAACATTAAGATATAAGTGGAAAAAAACTGTTCACAAAACATTATAGACATGACCACTGACTATTTGTATAAAAATGTTGCTACAAATTCACAGACTTGACCATACGGTCCAGCCATATACTCGGTTTTGACCGAGTCTTGTTAAGATAGCTCCTTCTTGAAGCTCTATTCTTGCTCTGTGAGCTCCTTCTGGTGGCTCTCCTCTTTTTCAGCCAGCTGCTTTTGGATTTTTTCGTCCAGAGCGTCACATCTCAGCTTGCTCTGTTTCAGAGCTGACTGCGTGTCGTTCAGCTGGGCCAGGGTGTCCATGAGCTCGTCTTCTTTCGTTGGCCCTGACGATCAGCTGATCTTTCTTTGTGAGGAGCTGGTTTCCTCCTGCTCCTTGGCACACTCTTTGTGGAGCTCCTTCCACCATGCCACTATGGTTTCATCATAGTCTTGCTCCTGAGCAGAGAGATGGCAGTGAAGAGAGCTGATAGCTTCTTCTCTCTGTCCAATCTCCTGTTTTGTCCTGTGGAGTTTCTTCCACCAGGCAACTCTGGTGACATCAGAGCTTTGCTCCAGAGCAGAGAGATGGCGGTGAAGAGAGCGTATGTCTTCTCTCTCTGCCCAATCTCCCTTTTTGCCTTCTGGAGGTCAGCCTTTAACTTTTTGTTTTCTTGTTCAGACGAACAGCTTCCTCTGCAAGGTGCGCATGCCATTCACAGTTATTCATGTATCTACCTGATAGAAGGTGAGAAATTACTTTAATCTCATTATTGATTTCATTAAATAATTGTAATTGTTGATGGGATGGAATGTAACACACACACAAACATACACACACACGCACGCACGCACGCACGCACGCACGCACACACACACACACACACACACATACGTTTTTTAGAGGAAAATCAATTCACCAGAACGAACACTTGAATAGTCCTTATTTGAATCATTAGGTCTCAAAAGTTGTAAAATGCACTAATAGCTCAATCCAGAGTTATTTTCCTTCCTCTGTTCCAGCCGAGGGCCTGGAGGCGGAGTTAAAGGAAACTCTACTGCGCCTGCTCCATGGGCCCAATGGATGCGGAAGATCGCCAGATGATCTGGGTACTTTATCACTTGGCAGACGAGCCATTTTGGCTAAAGAACGTATATTGCCAAGAAGTGAAAGTCAATTGTTCGTTCCATTGCAACATCAGCGCCCATCAGCAGAGCTACGCCTCCGCCATTTTGGACTGAAAGCGACTACCGGACACCAGTAAAACATCCGCCTACAAAGTGTCGTACAAAAGTAAAACAAAATTATTTCTATTCTATTGTCATATTTAATGTCTCTAATGAAATGGCCTGTGTTGAACAATAGAAATATTATAAATATGCATGCTATTATTTTTATTATTATTATTAACTATTTACCTACTTACTTATTTATTTTTTAAACTTTTTTGCCAAGCTGCTTCCCAGAGGAGCATAAAGTGAGCGATGGACTTACATGTAAATTAGAAAAATCCAGCACACAGATTTTGAGAGCAATCTCAAACTTTTTCATGTCAAGGACCTCCAAAATGGATATCCAATAGACCACAGACCATGGATGTATAAGAGGTTGTGTCCTGTGCTTTTGCCCTGCATGTAAGTAAATAGCCTACAACTACATTTAATTCTGTTGATATCATGCTACTAGCACTAATAGCTACTGGCCGATAGCCAGTTGTTTGGGAACAGAGACGTTACTACATCCACCACGGTACAGGCTTACAGCATACACACCATGGGTGTATTATAATATAATAAAAGTGATGAATTACAGCCAATATATATGTTATTACAGCTAGCAGGAAGCTGGCAGAACCGGATGTGTCATGAGGGGCGGTGCAGGGCGGTGCAGTTCAGTGGGTCTGATGCACGTTCATTATGCTGAGGAAAATAACTCTGGATTCAGCTATTAGTTAATTTTACAGCTTTTAGGGCATAATGATTTAAATGAGGGCTATTTAAGTGTTCCTACTGGGAAGTTGATTTACCTAAAAAAAAATGATCCTCTGATTTACAGACGTCTCTTTATACATCTATGGCCACAGACTCATTGGCGTTTTCAGCTCAAAATGACGGCAGTGCTACAGTGCGATCTAGCGGCTGTTGTCAAAAAAAAACAAGAGTTTTGTCACTTTGCTTCTATACTCTTGCCACTGGGCAACTCTCATAGGAATGAATGAGAGCCCTCCTGCAACGCTGTATCCAGTTCTCTTTATACATGCATGTTTTTTTTTTTAATAGCTTCCTTTAACAACGATTACAGATTGCACAGAGCCCTGCTTTGCAAAATTCTTTAAAAATCTGACCTATATTGACTTAAATTGGTCACATATAAAGTAAATATTGATACAATGAGATTTCTTTGTGTTAAAGTGTGATTCAGAACGTGATTGAACATCAGCCCGAGCCGTATTACCTGCTAGCTGTGGACTCTTCCAACAACACCATGGAGGACTTGGTGAAGGTCTGTGAATCAACTGATCAAGAAATCTTTTGTCAAAAATTAGACATATTTCCCTGTCAATGGATTGAAAATGTAATAAAGCCTGTTGAGTAAAAACAGAATAACTGACCAATTTAGAACTTTATTGTATTACACAAACAAAACAATGTATCAGGTTTTATTACATTTGTGGCGTCCTACATACAGATATAATGATATGTGAGTTTTTTCTCCACCAGGCAGTTGCCTCTTTTCTTGGACCAGGGAAGATCCAGATGAGGCCATGTGAGGAAGCCTTCCTCACACAGGACTTGAGTGTATGTCGTACCCGTTTAAATTCCACTTACTTCACTGCAATGCTCAGGACAGTTTGTTTTTATGTCAGGGCTTACACTGGATTATTCACCATCTTGCTTCAGTATTGCTATTGAACTAGAAATGAAAGCTGACTTCTTCCCAGCTCAAAATTTTACAAAGCCTTAAAAAATAGTGCAGCATTTTTAGAAATACACTCATTTGCTTTCTTTCCGAGAGTGAGATGAGAAGATGTGTATAAATATATATGTCATGTCTGCGTGTTGCTGGAGCTAGAGTCAGGCTATGGTTAGCTTAGCTTAGCATTTAGACTTGAAGCAAGGGTAACGGGAAACCAGGCTCTGTTCCAAAGTTAAAAAATACACCCACCAACAACTCTAAAGCTACTACTTACACATTATATCTGGTTTGTTTCATATGTACACAGAAGGACATATAAAAAATGAGTTGTACTTTTTGTATTGGAACTAGGGTTGTCAATTGATTAAAATAATTTATCACGAATAATCACACTATTGTCCATAGTTAATCGCAATTAATCGCACATTTTTTTATCTGTTCAAAATGTACCTTAAAGCTGCAGGATGCGAGATTGGCGCAAAATATGATTTAAAAAAGTTATTTTTAGAAAACGGCCGCTACATCGTGACAGTAGTACATGAAACAGGTAACCTGAAAAAAATCATGTTCCTCTGTGTCCTACTGTGTCCTCCGGTGCTCGGACAATCAGGCGATTAATCTCAATTAAATGTTTGAATCCATTGACAGCCTTGACATGTTTCATTTCCCCTTGACAGGTAATGGAAATTGATTCCTTGCTGGTCAACCTACGCATGGAGGGTGCCCTTCTTAAAGAACTGTTCTCTATCAACTGGTTGTGTGAGTCTGGTCTGGTGGACAACATCCAGCTGGTGGTAGAAGAATACCAGCAGGCCAGGGGACTATTGGTAAACACAAAGCTGTCTATGTCCAAAGAATACACTAGTGTTCAAAAACATATCAACTATTTAAATCCTAATAAAATGGTTGAACAAAATATATCTCATATATCTCAAAATATATATCAAAACTTCATGATCCATGTTAGTGTGTTCTCTCCAGCCCATCCGTCTGTGTGTGTTGGGTCCTCCTGCGGTGGGGAAGAGCACAGTGTCCAAACAGATCAGTGAATATTATCAACTCCATCACATCACACTGAAGGAGACCATCTCTGAAACCATCTCACAACTGGTGAGCTTCTCCTAAAACACAAACACACATCCTCTAGTGTCAGCGTTCATTTTGGCAGCTATTTTAGATTTAGTCTTTAGACGAGTTTTAGTCAACGAAAAGTCATTACATTTTAATCAACTTTTAGTCAAAATGTTTTCTCTCTTAATTTTGTCAGCTATTTTTTAATTTAGTCTTAGTCCTGTGCCAAATTTCCTTTTTTGTAATAGTCTGTATGCTGTAAGCCTGTACTGTGGTGGATGTATTAACGTCTCTGTTCCCAAACAACCAGCTGTCGGCCAGTAGCCAGTAGTGCTAGTAGCATGTTATAAACAGAATTTAATAGAGTTGTAGGCTATTTACTAACACGCAGGGCAAAAGCACAGGACACAACCTCTTATACATCCATGGTCTGTGGTATATTGGACATCCATTTTAGAGCTCCTTGACATGAAAAAGTTTGAGATTGCTCTCAAAATCTGTGTGCTGGATTTTTCTAACTTCCATTTAAGTCCATCGCTCACTTTATGCTCCTCTAGGAAGCAGGCGGGCTAAAAGGTTTTATAAATATGCAAGTAAGTAAACAGTTATAAGAGTATGAATATTCACAATATTTTTACTGTTTAACAGGCCATTTCAGTAGAGACATTAAAATGATAACAATAGAATAGAAATAATTTTGTTTTACTTTTGTACGGCACTTTGTAGGCGGACGTTTTACTGGCGTACGGTAGTCGCTTTTAGTCCAAAATGGCGGAAGCGTAGCTCTGCTGCTGGGCGCTGATGTTGCAATAGAACGAACAATTGACTATCACTTCTTAGAAATATACGTTCTTTGGAGCGGGTCCGCTTGACGGAGTCCGCCATGTTTCTACAGTAGCCCGTAACAGACAAACCAAACACTGGCTCTGGATAGGGCCATTCACGTTTTCACGTCGGCCACCATAGTAATTGCAATCTGCAACCTCACCACTAGATGCCGCCAGATCCTACACATTGCACCTTTAACACTGTCTACTGTTAACAAAACACCAATAGACATACATGTCTTTTAATGTCATTACAATTCCATTTGTAGGAAGATACTGTGAAGAATGCTGATCCAGATGCAGAGAATGAGGACTCTGCAGCAGAGGCGAAGGAGCTGCTGAACAGCCTGTTGGACAGTATGGAGCAGAACGGAGGTACACACTGTGACAACCAGCGTTTACCTGCCAGGAACCACTTGCATACACCCCCAGAAACACACACTTGGACTGCAGTTGTCACTGATTAGTCCTTGGTTCCTGTCAGCATTCAATCCCCTTCCTTTATCTTCAGTGTCAGATGGAGAGTGTAGCTGAACTGAACCGAGTCTTAATTGACTGGAAAACCCTGAACAAACCCTGGTTTTTGCTAGGGATGTCCCAAAGTTTTTTTGACCTTGATCCACATTCTTTAATCTTGGGTATCTGCCGATACAGAGCCTGATCCGATTATATCCAACTCATATTTCCTATTAAAGGGACTCTCTGTAAGAATCAGAAATAGCATGTTAACAGTGACACCTGTGGCCGTTAAGTCAACGACAGTCAGCGACCTGTTGTTCACGCTTGTGCTCGCACTACCGACACACACGAGACTGAACGTGATTGACAGGCATCATGTTGATTAACGTTAGCAACATTAGCAGCTAAAACCACAATATAACTCTATATTTCACATGCTTGGCAGTAATGTTAGCTTACCAAACAAGGTCCCTCCATGAATCGATGTTGATCCTACTGTTAACTTTTCCTGCTTCAGCCTCCCGACGGTCGTCAGAAGGAACAGGGGAGACACCGTAGTTTAGCTATCCTGGGCTGGAGTCGATAACGTTAAGCGCTCCGGAGTTAACCCCCGTCACTCCACTCAGCAGCAGGAACGAAGACACGGGAAACTTCTGTTGGTCTGGAAGAGCTGCAGCATTTATTTCTGCACAAACGGCAACTTCCACTGACATTCACTTGATAACCTCAGAGCTAAACTAACTCTCTTCTGCTCCGCTGCTTGCTCGTTTTCTCACACGCACCGTTCTCTCTCTCTTGCTTCACCACTCACTTCCCACGTACACACACACTCCCACAATACTAGTTTTCCTCCGACGTCAGTCACATTCCTGTTTTGCACGATGGGCTTCACTAGATATAACTTTGTTTTTTTTTGTGCTACCATGGAGTTTGTGTTGGAGTCTGAGTTGTGGTGGAGGCTGGTCATTTGTTGGCGTTAGGGGACTCCATTTCTAACCAAACGTTAGCTATGGTTGCACACTGTTAGCCCTGTAAGCGGAGCTGAAAATAAAGGCACTCGCGAGCGAGCATGACGTCACATCCATTGGATTTTCCCATAAAAACCAGCCCGCATTCTTCACATTAAAAGTAGTACAGGCTGATAGAGGAAACCCAGAAAGTCACTGAAGGTCTCATTTTTTAGGTCAGGTTACCTGTTCACATATTATCAATAAAAAATGATTAAAACACATTTATATGTGTAAAAAGTAACATACAGCCCATTTAAATATGTATCTGACACATTAAAATAACAGCTGTAGACTACTAAATTCAGTCCATCTTATTTATCACAAGCTACTTGATCCAAATACTGAAGGATCTGATTCAAAATGATAAAGTTGATAAGCTTAAAGTATTGATATGATATGGATGCAAGTTTAACTGGGAGAATGTGATGTGGTCAGTTAGAGAGAAGATCAGTCACTCTGTTGGAGTGTTTGGGATCCTCTCATGGTTACAGTTGTATGAAAGAGTGATGTTTCATCCCTTGTTTTTGCAGTTTATTTTGGGTTAATTTGATGTGTAGGGTTGTATGTTGTTAAGTGTTGTTGCTTAATAAGCCTGCATCCTTTGTGAGGTTGACTAAAATCTATGTTAAAGGGGAAAAAATGACTTCTGACATCTCTTAAATGCCAGGAGAGAGACCTAGCTGTTACAACACTCAAGCTCATCTTGTGTTTAATATTAATCTAAAACTAGTTTCAAGTAATGAGGTCCCCATGCCTTGTAAAACTTGGCTAAGTATATATATATATATATATATATATATATATATATATGTGTGTGTGTGTGTGTGTGTGTGTGTGTGTGTGTGTGTGTGTGTGTGTGTGTGTGTGTGTGATTATATAGATATAGATACATATGTAATTAGTACATTTGTAACAAAAAGCCTGGGGGCATGGAGTGTGAAAGATGTAAACATCTACCAGGAAGGAAGTTATGTTGAGAGATGCTATTATGATATTATTAGTTGTATTATGATCCAGTGTTTTTGGAGCTTTACCAATACTAGGGACTAAAGGTCAGGATATCTCAGACTCTGCTGCTTTGATTTTGACCCTTCTTTTTTAAATCTGCCTCTCACAAGTCCACCAACTTTATGGAAGTGCCATACTAAATAATTTGGAATGACCCTTTAAAATTATTTTGCCACAGTAAAATATCAATGTCTTTGTCCATTAGGTCTTTTGGATGACCAGCTGTTGGTGAGGGTGGTGAAGGATAAATTGATGTCTAACCCATGCAGAAACCAGGGTTTCGTTCTCGACGGCTTTCCCAAGACATATGAACAAACTAAAGAGCTCTTCTATGGTGAGAGACTGACACATAGCTCCTACTGTACTACTGCATACACTCAGTATAACCTGATACATACTATACGTACATAAATATCTGTATTTTTCTTTTTTATTTCTGTTTTAGCTGAAGAGCATGAATCAGAAGATGGAACATCCCAGATTTCTTCATACAGCAAGACGATTATTCCAGGTGTCTGTAGTGCTTTTTTCCATATTGAATGTTAGCCCACAGCAGTGAGATGTAAGCATGCTGGTAGGCCTTGTAGCAATCACAAGGACAAGCTATACATATTTAGAGAAAGTTGCAACAAGCATTCAATAACCACAGAAATATCCATAGGGGTATCAATAAAAAGGCCTGAGTGTCCAGCATTGTATCTAATGGTTTCCTTGTGTGTGTCACAGAGTTTGTGTTGTGCCTGGATGCGTCAGATGCCTTCCTGAAGGATCGGGTGATGAACCTGCCAGAGAAGCTGGTACAGGAGCACAACTACGAGCAGGAGCAAATCCTGCGACGACTGGCCAGATACAGGAAGAACAACATGGAAGATGAAACTGTTGTGAACTACTTTGACGAGCTGGACATCCCCCCTCTGTACCTGGGTAATCCATGAAGCATGACTACATCTCGACCCTTTTCGTACTGACGTCATTACGTCACATTGTTAGCTGGAGGCCAACGCGAATCTATGGCAAGCCGTTTTAACATTTAATAGCTAGACAGGATATTCATTAGAGATATCTGCAATGTCATTTTGCCTAGTCAAAACTCTAATTCAAGATATCCCTAATTCTATTTCGACTAGGCAAAACTCTAATTTTAATTAATTTTGACTAGTACGATTCAAACTACTTTTGCCATTCATGTGTATGGGATTTGTCATTACGGATACCCACAATTCTGACTAGTCGTAATTCCAGTTTCAGATATCCATCCATCCATCCATTATCTGTAACCGCTTATCCCATTCGGGGTCGCGGGGGGGGCTGGAGCCGATCCCAGCTGACATTGGGGGAAGGCGTGGTACACCCGGGACAGGTCCAGTGACTAGTCATAATTCCAGATCCAGATATCTTTAATTCCCCTCAATTGTAGATATATACATTGTCCTTTTTAGATATCTAAAATTAAATTTTGACTAGTCAGAATGACATAGATATCTTGAACTGGAATTATGACTAGTCAAAATGACGTTGTAGATATCTCTAACTGGAGTTGGGGATAGTCAAAATTAGAGTTTTGACTAGGCGAAATGACGTTGCAGATATCTGTAATTACGTCACAAGGGGGCGGGATGGGACGGGAGGCGGAAGCTATTCAAACATACTATGTCACTGCACTGCAGCCGTATGGGTTTATAAAGTGTGTCTGGAGACAATAAATCTACAATACGCTGTAAATTTCTAACACAACTCTCTAGCGAACCAAGCGCTCGTTCGCCACAAATTCCTTGATGATGAGCGTTTTCTATCTTATTATTATACTACTTCGCTTATCCACAACGGTCCCTGAGCACTCGTCTCACAGGCGGCTGCACATAAAGACCAATGTTATGTGTCCAGCTCGGAGGACGGCTGGTTTTGATTAAAATTAGGTTGTAAGTCGTTGTCTACCTTACTACGGTTAGAAAGAGCCCTCGTTTGTGTTTTAACTATGTTTTGCTTATGAGTTATTGATCCGGGAAGTTTGAATCTGTGAATATCTTTCCAACTTTACCGAACTATCCAAGTTAGCAAAAGCTTCTGCTAACACTGTTCAGATGCTTCGTTGGGCCAATATCCAATGGGAAGCCTTGCATGAGCAACGTCATGCACAACAATTCTGAGTAGTCATAATGACGTTTGAGATATCTGTAACTGTTATTTAGGATAGTCAGAACTGAATTACAGATATCTCTAACTGTCGTTTTGACTACTCACAATGACGTTATAGAAATCTGGAATAATAATTCTGACTCGTCACTATGTAATTACGACTAGTCAAAATGCAATTGTAGATATCTCTAATGTTAATTCTGGATAGTCAAGCTTAGCTATTAAATGATAAAACGACTTGCCATATGAATCACCTAATAGTAGGCACATCAAAAGTGGTTACACATCAAACATGTCATCTTGCTGTGTTGTTGGGTGCCAGAATCAAAGGAGTTTGGCTCCAACTTGAAATTTTGTCGCATACATTTGAGATGACAAACTGTGCTTTGAGGCTCTAGCGAGCTACAATATCAGGGACGTGTTTCAGAGATGGAGAGAAAATGTTGTTCATAGTTTAGCCATCTGCTGCGGTTTGCAGTAGCCAAACTATTAGCATCATTTTCTCTCCATCTCTGAAACACTGATATTGTAAGACTGTTTTTGACTGACTTTTTTTCTACACTGTGAATCGATTGTTTTCGTGGTAGCCTTACGCACCAATGTCATCGTCATCAATTTATTGTACCCAAGCCATGAAAAATAAATCAATTACACAACAGTAGTACTTAATAATTTACTCATCGTTTCATGTTTTTAACACACGATACTCCTGAAACAACTCAGCCGCCCTTACTGTTGGATCAAGGCTGAGCGTCAGCTGGTTCAGGTGTGTTAGAGCAGAGAGAGCTGAAAATGTGCAGGTCTATTGATTTACAGAATATGATTTAACATAGCAAACGTTTTGTTTTCAAGCTTTTTGTGAGTTAGCTATGGTCCAAAATGATGTAAAATTGCATAGTTTTAGGTCAAAGCCCTTCAAATTTTCTTGGGGGAGGACCTTTACACTGGTTCTTTGTCTGTGATGTTTGTGGGTTTTTAATTGAAAAGACTGATCTTCTCTTCTTTTCCACTGTGCACACAGTATACTTAACCTGTCCAGTGTGTACCCCGCCTTCGCCCAATGTCAGCTGGGATCGGCTCTAGCCCCCCCGCGAACCTGAACGGGATAAGCGGTTACAGATAATGGATGGATGGACACAGTTTACTTGGCTCAATGACCTAGCTTTGTCTATTGTTGACATGTTGTTTTATAATGATGAGTTTCATATTCAGTTTACTGATCAGGAGGGCACTCATTTAATATTTGTCGCTGTCCATTGACGGGGGGATCTGAATTAAAGTTGCCATGGTATAGAGAGGCGAAGTCCTACCCCTTCTGGTGGACCCCATGGGACCTTATTTCGGGAAAAATATGAATGGTAGTCAACGGAGAGAGACAAATATTTTTTTGATCCCGTTTGAATTGCGCCATGAATCACGCATATGATGTTTGTCAATTTAAAACATCATTTTGCAAGTCAAGAAAGTCGCAGTTTGTCGTAGGTTTGTCGTAGTATCATTTAGTTTTGTGTGAAACTGCTCAGTGAATTTCATCTCTCGCCTCGCACATCATACGTCACCAACACTAACCAGCTAGCTAGCTAGCTAACTTAGCTATGACAAATGTAACGTTATCGTACCTGATGTGTTTTATCCAGCGACTCCTGGTCTTTTTATCAGCTGGAAAGAGAAAGAACGATCAGACCCGTTGCTGGTGTGAGTTCATCCCAGTAGGAAACACAAAGGCATAGTAGCTTCAGAGACAGAGACGTCGCTTACGTGACTTTTGGGTGTGTCGTTTTTTTAATTACGTATTTTCACAGTCTGATACTTCAACAGTTTTACAACTAACGATGACTTTCTTGACTTTTAAATTGACAAATATCATATGTGTGATTCATGGCGCAATTCAAAGGGGATCAAAAAATATAAGTCTCTCTCCGTTGACTACGTTCATATTTTCTCTGAAATAAGGTCCCATGGTGGTCCACCGGAAGAGGCGGGACTTGGCCTCTCTATATTGTGAAGGGAGGGAAGGGTCTCCAAAACGTCCGTAGCCCCGGACCTAAAGTCATATTAAGGCGCCCCTGGAATCCTGAGTTTTTCTTTAGTGTGCACGCTGTAAATGTCTGGCCATTGAGTCAGTGTGTAGGGGTTGGCCAGTTGGTTAATGTGAGCTTTCTCCAGTAACACTCACTGTCATAGAGAGTGAGTGACTGTACATAGATTCAGCCATTGTTGCCATTGCCTACCGAAATACATCATTATGTTTACCTACTAACAGAAGTAGGGTTCGTTGGTTGAGCTATAAGTTCAGCACTCACTACAAATTGTGTTTTTTATTAATCAGTTATGTACATTTTTGACACCTTGAATGCTGATGAGGGCCAAATACAAAAAACAAGTCAGCCAAAAAGTACCACAGATTCAGCATGTCACTGACAGATATTTTCATATGGTCAAACCTCAGTGTGTCACTTGTCGTTCTCTCCAGAGATCACCAGCAGCAATGAACCTGACTGCCTGCTGCTGATGCAGAAGATCTTGGACACGGTGGGCCAGCCCAGGAACTATGGCCCCAGTAGCCAGGAGATGGAGGAAGAGGAGAGGAGGAAGGCTGAGGAGAAGATGAGGAGAGAGGCCCAGGAGAAAGCTGAGGAGGAGAGGAGGGAGGCAGAGGAGGCTAAACACAGGGCTACACGCTGGGAGGAGTGGGTAGGTACTGGGAGGAGAGCTGGGGTTTGGATGTTGTTTGGAGAAGGATATGCGATGCTTCATAAATCAACTATCAAACACATCTGCTTTCATCACAGAAGTCTATTAGAGATAAGACTGTGTTCCAATAATGTTTTTACCAAACAAAATGAAGACCCACATTGTACTAAACCAGAGTAACTTTTAAAGCTGCAGTGGGTAGAAATGGAGCAAATATGACTAAAAAAAGTTATTTTTATAAAACTTATCTGACAGTATTGCTTGAGACAGGTAATCTGAACAAAATCATGTGTCTGTGTCCTCCGTTGTCCTCTGGTGCTCCTAATGGCATCTGCAAGATTTCACAGACCGGAGGAAAAAACAACCAATCAGAGCTGATCTGGAGTCTGCCGTCTCTGAGCAGCTGTCAATCACTCGCGAACTCCAATCAAACGGTCAAACTAGGCAGCGCTGATCAAATATGAATCAATATTCTTTTATTGTAATGCCTATTTCTCTCCTCAAATGTTTTCAGAAACATCTCGTAGTGTACTGTTTAGCTGTAAAATGAGAAAGTTTGTGACCCGGCAGACATGTTGAGATCTGTTGAGGAAATACCAAGCACCGCCAACCAGCTGGAGCACAGCAATTAGGAACGCTCTCTCCCTGAAATGACCTGCGATTGGCCAAAGTCTTCCATCACGGGCTATATTTTTTAAAGCCTGAAAACAGAGCCATGAGGTGGCGCAGAAGTCTAGTTTTTTCTCAGAGCACTTGAATTACAATATGCTGAAAGGTTATTTTGGAGTTTTTGCCCAATGATGCCAAAAACGTTCTGCCTACTGAAGCTTTAAGTGTTTGATAGAGAAACATGTTTGATGTGTTTGTGTATGAAGTGTGATGCATTATGTGTGTGTCAGACGAAGGGTCTGGAGGAGGTGAGGCAGCAGGAGCTGCTGAAGGCCCAGTCAGTCCCTATGAGGAACTACCTGATGGAGCACATCCTGCCCACTCTGAGCCAGGGCCTGATCGAGTGCTGCACAGCCCGACCTCAGGACCCCGTGGACTTCCTGGTATGACCCTCAGCACCGATTCTTACCTCATTCTTATCATCTGCCTTCACCTGATTTTGATCATGCTCATCTCTTTTGGTTTGTCTCGTTCCAGGCGGAGTTCTTGATGAAGAACAATCCCTTTAACTACTGAAAGTAGAGGTCATTTCTTCTCGCTGCACCTACACATGATGCAAATACAAAACAAAACCTAAAATAAAATTGTTTTTTCTCCTAATTTTCCCGAGCTCTTTAGTTTATTAGAGCCTGAAGTCAATTACATGCAGCATTTGTGTTAGAGGAAAACCTCCTGGAGTCTTGTCACTGTATTTCAGCCCTCACATGCCAAGTGTCCCTCGGTTCATGCTGGGATTTTGATTAGGTCTGATTTGTAAGTGGCCCATTCTCCTGCCCCTGTTGTATTTACACACAGCTTTGTTTGGGCTCTTGTGTGCTGGCCATTACTTAAAAGCACCCTAAAAAAACGGTTGGAAGTGTGTGTGAAGCCAAAAGCTAATTATGAAGTTAATTTGCGTAATGAACTTGGTAAACTCCAAAGTAGACACGCTCGGGTCATAATTGCTTTGATTTGGCTTCCGATAGCCAGGAAGAATAAATGATACAAATGGCAGCTAATTTGTGTCTCTCTCATGTTGCCACTCGCGACTCCAAAGTGTACATAATTGGTTGCGACGGAACACCAAATTATTTCATTGTACGTACTTAATCACCACATGGGGAAATTAGTTGAGTTTATTTGGGAAACATTGTGACGCAAGCCGCTGCAAGACAATTTGACTGCACCATCTGTGAGTCCCAGGTACCAACACAACATGGAGAGTTTTCTGAAAGACAAACACACAGATTTTGACAGTAAATATGGTAATACAACATTCTCATAGTCTCATGTGATCTGAAACATGGAGCAAATATTTCATTTTTTATCTAAGTGATCAGTCTGAAGATCTTGCAAAGACATTTGAAAATCAAAAGTCAAAGAAGTTTTATACTAACATACATGTCACAACATAAGCTGGTGCATCAGCAACTCTGTGTTCGGTGGTGGAGGAAAACCTGTGATCTTAAAGGACCAGTGTGTAAGAATTAGGGGGATCTATTGGCAATAATGGAATATAATATTAATAAGTATTTTTTCTTAGTGTATAATCACCTGAAAATAAGAATCTTTGTGTTTTTCGTTAACTTAGAACGAGCCGTTTATATCTACATAGGGAGCGGGTCCTCTCCACGGAGTCCACCATGTTGCACCGCCATGTTTCTACAGTAGCCCAGAACAGACAAACCAAACTCTGTTAACTTTTCCTGCTTGGCCCGGAGTCAATATTTATTTTCGCTGACATCACAAAGAGCTCATGAAGAAATAATTGACTATGAGCATCAGTCATGGCAAACGATAAAGAGGTCTCTTGCCATGATATTCCGGGGGGAAAGTTACTGATTGGTTGCTACGTGTATTTCACATTTGAACGAGAAACTGCTAAATACATGCAGTAGTACACAGGCAACACACCTACGTTTTAGCACTTTTGATTTGTGAAAATGCTCACACTCAAACAGCACACTAACCATAGTTACTGAATAATAATTAGTATTGAGATTAGTTAACCAGATCGCTTCCTTTACAGTTCCGCACCATTGATTAACAGCTTTCACACCGGCTGATTTAAACCAAACCAAACAGGCAAAAGCACCAGAATTCATTGGAACCAAAACAAACAGGTTAGCTGTAAAAAAAAAAAAAAGCACCCATTATCAAGTATTATCAGGGGGCATAGAGGGCAGGGTTGAACAATATCTAATATGTGGTGTTGCAAGGGCTTTTCAATGCACCAATTTCATAACTGTCCAAAAACTGGTCGAGAACACTTGTGTGCGTGTATTTTCGTTTTTTTGTATTTATTTAGATTAACATGGGAGATGTCGGGTAGCTCGTGCCATGACAATAAATGCCACACGACATACAATTGTGAAGTTCAGATCATACGGTGGATGATACTAAAACATCACTGCACTGTCGACTGAAAAAGCTTCTCTTGACTGATGAATTCCAATTCCAACTACACTGCAACAAGTGTGGACGCAGTGTGGCGTAAACAACATGAGGCCAAGGACCCATCGATCCAACATCTTATCACTGTAGAAAAAAGAATCATCCAGGAATGGTTTGAGGAACATCCGGGTAAACACTTTTTGTAATAGGCCTATTGAACTGTATTTGAATGAACTCCAAGCTCTCCCAGTGTTTTTACTGTTTCTTACTATTGTCTTATTTGTGATTCATGTTGATTGGGGTGAAGCCAAAGACAATGTTCCACATTGTGGACAGTAAAGTTTCTAACTTTTGGAATGGACACCCCGTCCAACCATCAACCTGCTGAACATGGTCATTACTGTTGTAAACACAGTCCCTGTTGACCCAAGTCATTGTCTTTGACTTTTAAAACAAACCAGAGTTACTGTTGCTTTTAATGTTAATGGTCCAGCAGGGGTAGGCCAAACCACTCCTTAAACTTGTAGTGATAGTATCACTTATTCAACAATGCATCAGTGGTGGAAAGTAACTAAGTACATTTACATAAGTACTGTACTCGAGTACAATTTTGAATTACTTTTATTTTATGATACTTTTACTTCACTACATTTCAGAGGGAAATATTATACTTTTTACTCCATTACATTATCTGTAGTTACCAGAGGTGGGACCAAGTCATTGTTTTGCAAGTCACAAGTAAGTCTCAAGTCTGTACACTCAAGTCCCAAGTCAAGTTCCAAATCCTAAACGTTGACTTTCAAGTCCTAAACAAGTCAGAATGCACTCTCCACCAAATGTAATGCCATTTGCGTTTCAATATTCAACCCACAAATGAAGGGATATGAATTGATTCATGGCACACTTTTAAATGACATACTTTTTAATCTTTGCTCGGGGGAAGGTATCAAGTATTTTCAAGTCGAAAGGTTCAAGTCCAAGTGAAGTCACGAGTCATTGCTGTTAAAGTCCAAGTCGAGTTGCAAGTCTTTTTTGATTTTATCAAGCCGAGTCTAAAGTCACCAAATTTCTGACTCGAGTCTGACTCGAGTCCAAATCACGTCCAAGTCCACACCTCTGGTACAGTAGTTAACTACTTACTTTCCAAATTAAGATTTTACATTAAAACACATGAAAAGCTAATGAAATACAATACAAAACCCCTTAGTGTCACGCTTCAGATGAGCAGTTTCACCCCTCTAAACTTCTCATTGGTTTCATTTCTATAACTGTTCAAGGCCCAAAGAGGTCACCAGTCACCCTGCCTGGACTGTGTGAGGAAACCAGAGCAGGAACGGGGACCAGCCAGCAGGTTCCAACCCAGAACCATCTTGCTGTGAGCCAACAATGCTAACCACTACTTTAAGTACATTTAGCTGAAAATACTTTGTACTCTTACTTAATATGGTTTTGAATGCAGGGCATTTACTTGTAATGGACTATTATTACTTTGTTGTGTTGGTACTCTTACCTATACAAGTAAAGGTTTTAAGTACTTCTTCCACCACAGCCTGATTTTACATAGGCTATTTTCAATTTCAACTTTTCCAATCAATATGCGCAATTATCAGTGAGTTACCATGCAACTAAAATGTATTTTTGACAGCAATACATGTTCAGAGAAGATATTTAGATGGCTGCTCCAGTAGGTTTACAGTGTCTGTGAGCTGAACAGAAACTAGCAGATAGAAAAGACTGTCTGGCTTTATCCGCCTGATTTAAAGTAAATGTACTAAAACTTGGAAACACATTGGAATGGTCCTTTTAAATCTTAAAAGTTTGCCTTCCAAGCTTCTTATGCAGAACAAACCACACCATTCTATATGACAACTGGCTGTAAATAGACAATGACAACACTAAACGCATTAAATAGGCTTATTTGTTAGTGAAATAATGGTTATAATGCAGGTATAATGCATACAGTATTTTACATTCAAAGCACCAGGCAGAAAATATACTCACTGCAAATCATTTGAAATATGTGAAATAGTAAATTTGTCAAATAGTCAAAAAATGCTGCACAAATATCTGTCTGTTCTAAGCAGGAGACCAATACATGTTTTCAAGTTTAGGAGACTTAAACTTTGGAATCAGGATGCTCCAGGCCAAAGATGACCTTTGACCTTGAGGCTAGACTTCAGCAAAGCTTCTGCCTGGGTTGCATGTTTGGATGGGTCTGATGTGATTATATTTATTGAGGGTGTTTTACCACAAGTGTTGTGCCACTAGGTGGCAGTCTTAGATTATCTATTAGCTTTCAGGAGGAGTCACTGTGGCTCTGGAGGAGCTATGTCAAGTCTGAGACAATAACTGTATGTTGTATCCGTTAAGAGTGGGGAGACAAAAGGTGCTGTTGCAAAGGAGGGCAGGCTAGTCTATGCGGTTACAAGTGTGTGGTGACTGAGCGTGTGTATATATAGAGAAAATAGATTGTCAGTAAGGGGGAGTAGTTGGCAGAGCAACCAAAAAAAACATTGTAAAAAAGTATTTTATAAAAATGTTGAATTATAGACAAGTTTGAAAAGAAAGCAAAAAAAAATACATGTACGCAAATACATAAATATATACACATATATATCTATACATACACACAACCCCTAACCTTGTTAACCATGGAGCCCCTTGGGTGAAGCCCCTCAGGTCCCAGAGATACAGGTCACCAGACGGAGAACCCCCCACTGGATGAATATAAATAGGTGAAAATAAAAAATATAAAGGTACAAAACGTATGTAAATAAATCAAATATAAAAAATTATAAAATAGAATCAAAGGAAGGAAGGAGGAAACCCATGTAAACATGGGGAGAACATGCAAACTCCACACAGAAAGACCCTGCAAAGACCTGGGATCAAACCCAGGACCTTCTTGCTGTGAGTGCTAACCACTGCACCACTGTGCAACCCCAAATAAATACAAATAAATCAAAGTAAATATTAAATATGTTCATAAAACTTAAAGCAGCAGTAGATAGAATTGGAGCAAATATGATTAAAAAAAGTTATTTCTATAAAACAGTCACTATATCCTGACAGTAGTGCATGAGACAGGTAATCTGAAAAAAATCATGTGCCTCTGTGTCCTCCGGTGCTCCTAATGGCATCTGCAAGATTTCACAGACCGGAGGAAAACAACCAATCAGAGCTGATCTAGAGTCTGCCGTCCAGCTGCTGTCTATGAGCAGCTGTAAATCACTCCCAAACTCCGATCAAACGGTCAAACTAGGCAGCGCTGATCAAATATGAATCAATATTCTGTTACTGTAATGTCTATTTCTCGCCTCAAATGTTTTCAGAATCATCTTGTAGTGCACTATTTAGCTGTAAAATGAGAAAGTTTGTGACCCGGCAGTAATAATACCAAGCACCGCACACCAGCCGGAGCAAACTTGATTTGTCTGCTGTTGTTATTAATTAATGAACTGACTTGTTGCCAGTATACTGCGACAGCTCCAAATCACATGGCAGTGACAACCTTTAACATATATGTTCCTTCATCATAACCAATACAAGCCATCAGCTGCAGTAAGCCTGCATGTCTGAGTGTGTGGCAGCATCTGGACTGAATCCACCGTCACTGATGCAGGTCACTGTTCCCTAACACCCCTTAATCCATGGAGGGATGACAAACGCGCGCGCGCGTGCGCACACACACACACACACACACACACACACACACACACAAACAAAAACTTAAAACAACAAACTCATACCCAAATACACAAAGACACACTTTCTAGAGACAGACAGAATGACACACACATCAAACTAACGGTTTAAGTTGTCAGTGCCCCAAACACACACAGGCACGCACGCACGCACGCACGCACGCACGCACGCACGCACGCACACACACACACACACACACACACACCTCCCCAAAAACCCTGCCACCAGGCTCGTTCTGAGCACTCGGAGAGGGAAAATGTGTTTTGTTGCTTAGGAACAGTTTGCCTTGCATCTCGGCAGGGGGTCTCCTTTTGAATATCATTATGTCCCCCTCGATTGGGGAGGATGACACATTTTTCTTTTCTGCCAATATTTATCTTGGGCTCCACTCGCTCTCCGGAGGCCCACAAAAACGTTTTCATTGATTAAAGGCAGTGGAAAGCAGATTCCGCCGCCAGACGCCTCACCTCTTTTAATGTAAATTTATCAAAAGGGCTGCACGGTGCCGTGGCAGGTGTCAAGGTTAGGAGCTGCAGCGTTTTGCTTTTCTTCGGGTAGAAGCCTGAGGATGGGAAAAGGATGGTTATTAGGATAAATTAATGTATAACTGTTTGAGAGCCTTCACCTGAGAGTACACTGCTGCTATAATACAGAGCTGGACAGAATATAAAAACCCAAACTCATCCATACCAACACGTTCTCATCCCAACTCGTCACACACTGAGGCTTTGTCAGACCCCTCAGCATCACTTTTTTGCTCGCAGTGCTAAAAGCTTCAGTAGGCGACATTTTTTGGTGTCATTGGGCAAAAAATCCATAATAACCTTTCAGCATATTGTAATTCAAGTGTTCTGAGAGAAAACTATACTTCTGCTCCTCCTCTTGGCTCGTGACGGGAGACTTTGACCAATCACAGGTCATTTCAGAGAGAGAGAGCGTTCCTATTGGCTGTGCTCCAGCTGGGCAGTGCTTGGTAATTCCTCAACTTGATCTCAACATGGCTGCTGGGTCACAAACTTTCTCATTTTACAGCTGAACAGTACACTAGAAGATGATTCTGAAAACATTTGAGGAGAGAAATAGGCATTACAGTAACAGAATATTGATTCGCTGCCCAGTTTGACCGTTTGATCGGAGTTCGCGAGTTATTGACAGCCGGCTCTCATAGACGGCAGCTGGATGGCAGACTCCAGATCAGCTCTGATTGGTTGTTTTTTCCTCCGGTCTGTGAAATCTTGCAGATGCCATTAGGAGCACCGGAGGACACAGAGGCACATTTTTTTTTAAACATATTTACTCCAATTCTACCCACTGCAGCTTTAATGTTGTGAATTAAACAAAAACATTTGTTTAGATTTAGGAAAAAACAACATAGTTTTGACTTGACGTTGTGAACACGGGACACGAACGAACAGCTGATTATGAAGTGAAAGTGAAATGTAACATGAACAGCGGTCTCCTGGATGAAAGCCTTGTGTTTGTTGGACCCATCCACCTCACCTCCCACCCGCCTGGTGTGTCTCTTTTGCTCTTTAAACTACGTCACCACAACAGTTTCTCTGAGTGTTTACTGTTGATGCGGATGGGTTTAGCGCTGGTATGAGATGCACTGGGCTTTCCATTAACTACAATGTAAAAACACCGCCCCGTTCATGTGAACGCGCTCATAACTAGATGGAGAAACCCTGGGTTGATTTACTGAGTTGATAACCACCGTCGTAGGACCGCTTAGCGGGATCTCGTTTGTTTGGGTTAGTTAAGCCAGATAACGAGAAGATACCCTGGGTATGTTGAACTCGCTTCGTAGTACAGGCCACAGCTGTACGTAGCGGAGCATCGTAAAACACTTCATTCAAACTGGACAGAAACAAAATAAAACTCACCTAAACCGTTGTCGTTACTCTTTCCAACAATCACCAAGTGTGCTTTGGTCGAACTCAACTGTAATTTCACCGAGTTTAATGTGAGAAAACACAGAATCTACAGTCCATTTACCATTAATCTGGCGTACAAACAGACTCATATAGGAAAATACATAAAGTGAGCACTATACTGTAAACTTAAATAATGAAGATATTCAAAGTTTTTTTTTTTTCAACGCAGGGCTCTTATACAAGATAGGGCCTCAAGTCTGGTTAATAGAGTTTTTTGCGATTGCTTACACACTTGTTTTGGACTTTGGCTCACTGTGGCAAAACTGTACATTAGACACAACACTTGGAGATAAACATCTCACTTCTATGTCAGATTGAAACTCTGCAATCAAAACCTAAAAATCATTTTTCAAAATGGCATTTTTGCAACAAAAGGATACACACATGCACTGTTTGAATGACTCTTTCAAAGCAGCAACAGCACTCTGATGTACTTTATACCAAACACTCACTAGAACTTTTATATCTTTTTAATGTCCTCATACAGACTTCTGTGAAAGAACGTTCCAGTACAATACTGCTACTTATATTTCAGAAATATAGCTTAGTTTTTGGACATTGCAGGTTTTTCCCAACAACAAAAAAACAAAGAAAAGTAGAATTACAGTAATCAATCTTTTTTCAGCCAAGGACCTCTTACAAAATAGAGTATACCGGGGACCCCTCATGTATGTCCCTTGGAATAATTTGACGTTTTTTACACTTCTATAGTCTTAGTTATGTGAAAGAACAACACAAGAGAAATGTATTGAAATGTATTAAGAAATACTTGCAGATTCTAAGAGTTATAGATTTGTTAGATTAGAACATAATCTATGAACTATTATACTATAGATTTAAACATTTTACAGTAATATTTTTTGTTGGACTATGAAGCCTTTTGTGAAAAAATATAAATTTTATCATGGTAGTTTGTTCTGAAAACTTTTCATGGACCCCCTGGCAGAGTGCCACGGACCCCTGGAGGTCCCCAGACCCCACTTTGAGAATCACTGCAATATGTTACTGTAAACTCACTGAAAAAAAAAACAGTTACAGTAAAATTACAGTGCAATGGTAAACAAAAAAACAGCATTGTAAGGGATTCTCGGGATGGGGTGGATGGTTTATGGATCCTGCTTTCTGTTGGGGTCTGGCCACATCACCTCATCCACATCGAAAGGAATGTCGTCCCTGGTCCCCTTCTTTGTTCTTGTCCTCCTCCTCTTCCTCTCACTGACTCCATGTTTGCAAAGGTTTCACAAAAGAGGTGAGCTTACCTGAGGACTGTTTGTAGTGCTTAGACTGGTGTTCAGTTAGTGTGTAAGTGTTTTCATGTGTGTGTGTTGCCAATTTTAAGTTTCAAGGTATGTTTTGCATTTTGAATAGAAGTGTTTTTTCAATTATTTCATTCTTGAATGTGTGTCTAATTTAAGAAACAGTGTGTGGTGTTTTGCAAGTAGTGTGTTGTAGAATTGCAAAGAAAAGTGCAAAAGCAGAAAACGTGTTTGTACTTTTGGTGCCTTTGTTTAAAGGTCCAGTGTGTAGGGTCTGGCGGTAGGATGAGATTGCAACCGACTGAAGCTTCTCCTGTGTGCTAAGCGTGTAGGAGAACAGTGGCCCGATCTAGAGCCAGTTGTTGTCAGTGTAGCGTAGGTCATTTGGAGCAGAGCCAGTGCGTAGACTGTGTGTGTGTACGTGGGAAGTGAGTAGTGAAGCAAGAGAGAGAGAGTGGCGGCGACGGGTACGAGTAACGTTATCGACTCTGGCTCAAGCTGTTCTGGGCTACTGTAGAAACATGGCGGTGCAACATGGCAGACTCTGTGGAGAGGCCCCTCTCTCTCCCTATGTAGATATGAAGGGCTCATTCTAAGGTAACGAAAACACAAAAATTCTTATTATCAGATGATTATACACTAAAGAAAACATACTTACCAATAGATCCCCCCTAATTGTTAAACACTGATCTTAAAGTGGCAGTAGGCAACAATTTTTTGGCATAATTTGGCAAAAAATCCATAATAACCTTTCAGCATATTGTAATTCAAGTGGTCTGAGAGAAAACTAGACTTCTGCTCCTCCTCATGGCTCTGTTTTCAGGCTTTAGAAAAATCTAGCCCGTGACGGCAGAGGTCACAGAGGTCAGAGGTCACAGGTCATTTCAGAGAGAGAGAGCGTTCCTATTGGCTGTGCTCCGGTCATGTGACCAGAACTTGGCTTCCTTCAACAGATTTTACAATGGCGGCCGCGTCACAAACTTTCTCATTTTACAGCTAAACAGTACACTACAAGATGATTCTGAGAACATTTGAGGCGAGAAGTGTTGGAGTGGTCGGAGTTCGCGAGTGATTGACATCCGGCTTTCATAGAAGGCAGCTGGACAGCGGACCTTGTTTTTCTACGGTAAGTGAAATCCTTCAGATGCCGTTAGGAGCACCGGAGGACACAGTAGGACACAGAGGAACATGATTTTTTTCGGGTTACCTGTTTCATGTACTACTGTCACGATATAGTGGCCGTTTTCTAAAAATAACTTTTTTTAAACATATTTACTCCAATATAGCATACTGCAGCTTTAAAGGGACTGTTTGTAAGAATCAGAAATTGTTTGTAACTGCGATACTTGTGGCCGCAATGTCGACGACAGTCAGCATCCTGTTGCTCGCGCTCGCCCGTGTGCACGCGCTGCCTGAATGTGAGCGATCGTCCGTCAAAACAGCGAGGCGACACACGTCAGCTAAAACCACAATATCACTATATTTCACCTGCTTGAAAGTAATGTTAGCTGACCAGACGAAGGTCTCTCCATGAATCATTGCTGATCCTAGTGCTTTTCCTGCTCCAGCCTCCCGACCCGGTCGGAGACGATAACGTAACTCGCTGCGGAGCCCCTTCACTTCACAAGACACGGGAAACCTCTGTTGGTCTGGAGGAGCAGCAGCATTTATTTCTGCACAAACGTCCACTGTACATTCACTAGATATTATCAGAGCTAAACTAACTCTTCTGCAGTGTGTAGTGTGCGCGCGTGCACGTGGAGTTGGAGCGAGCTGAGCGAGTGAGAACGAGCGCGGTGTGTGAGTGAAGGCATCCAGGCAGGAGCAGAGCAGAGACTCCGGCCCTGGAGACCAAAGCTACAGTCTCCCCCACGTGCTCCGACCGCAGCCGGGGGGGCAAGCAGGAAGAGTTGACACTGTTTTGCAAGACAGGCTTCACTAGATATAACTTTGCAGTTTCGGTGCTTCCGTGTAGTTTGTGTTGGAGTCTAAGTCTGAACAGTGTACCCACACGAGAGATGGGACAATGACCCGCAATGATTTATACTTGTAAGAAGTTACAAACAGTCCCTTTAAAGGTCTCATATTGTGCTCATTTCCAGGTTCATATATGTATTTTAATGTTCCAGTAGAACATGTTTACATGCTGTAATGTTCAAAAAACCCTCTATTCTTCTCATACTGTCTGCCTGCATAAAGCCTCTTTCAGCCTGTGTCTGAAAAACTCTGATTCAGAGCCTGTCTGCTCCAAGTCTACTCTGATTGATCAGCGTTTCCGGGTCTCTGCTGTCAATCAAACGCCCTCACACAGCGTCACTGCCTTCCCTGCAATGCAGCCGGAGAGCAGCAGGAAGACAGATTCAGAGTTTCTCAGCGTTTCTAAGGTTAATAATAGACTAATTAAAAGTTTATAAACCAGAAACTTCACAGAGCGCACGTTCCCGGAGGAATCTGATCCGAAATTGTCAAGAAATTAACAACATCTGCAGCCAAGATTACGGATTTTCCTGACGGTTTTGCTCCGGTAAATATGCTATTTTTAGCGGTGACATGTCACTGTTCCGACAACCCGTTATTACAACCCAATAGTCCGACAAATGCCCCAGTGGACCCAAAGCCCATTAGACCGACAGCCCGTCATCCCGAAAAAAAACACCCATTGTTCCGAAATCCTGTTGTTCCAACAATACACACTCTCCCTGCACCGCTGTCTTCATGCACGGGCTAACCGGGGCTCAAGCCCTCAGACCTGACCACGTAAAAGGCCCAAGATGCTCCAGGGGAAGAAAAATAAAAATATAATTCACAGGCTAACGGGATGCTCCATGGTGTATTTCACTCCGCGCAACGGGAGGCTCCATGCGTAAAGACGCAACGGCAGTAGTGTTTTCTACTCCGACACAACCTGCCAGGAGAGAGAGAGAGGAAAAAAAAAACGTTTTTCTTGCAGCTGACTGAAATCTGTTTGTCTTACCGACTGACTGACTGACTGATGTGAAGGGATCTGAGGGAAGGGCTTTCAAAACGTCCGTAGCCAGAGGACCTAAAGTAAAATCAAGGATGTTATTTTATTGAGTAATATTTAGTATAGCCCTCGACCATATCACTGCTGCATGGAACGCTACATGATGCCAACCAAGAAAGATTGTTAGATTAAATATCCAACTGCAAGGTCCAACAGTAGTTGTGCCGGGAAGGTCCATGACATCATTCTGCATAATAAGTAGCCATGTGCTTCTGTTTGTCTGAGAAACGATGGAAGATTCAGTGTGTGAACAACAGACAGATTGAGAAAGTTTAATCTGATTTAGAGTACATTCATTTCATTCTAATTATTATTCTCAATGGTTGTTGAAATGATAGTTAACCTATAGTTTGTTAGCTTGTTTCACATAATAAAAAACACCACCGCCGTTGCGTCTCTACGCATGGAGCCTCCCGTTGCGCGGAGTAAAATACACCATGGAGAATCCCGTTGGCAGTGAATCATGTTTTTATTTTTCTTCCCCCTGAGCATCGTGGGCCTTTTACGTGGTCGGGTCCGAGGGCTTGAGCCCCGGTTAGCTCATGCATTAAGACAGCGGTGCGCATCTTTACGCATGGAGCCTCCCGTTGCGCGGAGTAAAATACACCATGGAGTTGGCCTGTGAATTATATTTTTATTTTTCTTCCCCCGGAGCATCTTGGGCCTTTTACGTGTTCGGGTCCGAGGGCTTGAGCCCCGGTTAGCCCGTGCATTAAGACAATGGTGCAGGGAGTGTGTATTGTCGGAAGAAACGGGATTTCGGAACAATGGGTGTTTTTTTTCGGGATAACGGGCTGTCGGTCTAATGGGCTTTGGGTCCAGTGGGGCATTTGTCGGACTATTGGGTTGTCGTAATAACGGGTTGTCGGAACAATGGGCAGTTCTCATTTTTAGCTCTGTCACGTTAGCTCAGTATTTACGTTATGCATAAAGTCTGTAAACCGTAAACATATACTCTGTTTTACGTTTGTCTTTACAGGTCCATATGTGAGAAATAACCGACAGAATCATCCCAGTGAAGAAGAAAACATTTGCTGTGAGCAGATAGTTCTATATGTACATGGGCGATACAGAGGTAACATGTTAGCATGTAGCTACATGTAACGTGTGTAAACAGAGCGAACATCAGTGTGGAAAATAGAAGATGTGAAACAGTAGTCAGTTAATTATTTCTGGTAAATGACACCTGATAAACGTACGAAAGTAATCAGAGTAATGGTATATTATTTACTGTAGGAGCTGTCTCTGTGTGTTATCATGACTACAGACCGGTTAACGTTACACTTACCGTAGCTTACCATGCTGGAAGACTTTATCCTGTATTGTCAACATAACTGAAGGTGGAATTACTGATCTTATATATAAAAACTGCTCAGTAACCACAGTTTCAGCAGCTACTGGGAGAACTAATGTTATAGGGTACTGTGTCCATGTTTCAGAGTAACTTAGATTTTTTCACATGAAACGGTTTTACTTGTCATACAGTTATTGCCATATTTATGCTGTGAAATGTTTGTCAAAGCTGCAGGTTATCTGTTCACGTTCAAACTACTGTGTATAATTTATATTGTCATCTGTCTTCTCAAATAAAGCTCGACTGTGAAACAGAAATGTTTTGTGTTGCTTACAGTCAGTATTTACTACCTGTACCCTTCTACATGCATGACATAAAATTAATTTTTCATATCACCTGTTTAAACTGTAATTACATAAAGCCTTTGGGAAAGTTTTATATTTATCTAATACCACAAGATCATTAATTGTAAATTTAAAAATGACAAAAACCCTCCTTAAAAATACAGCTCTTTATTCACAATAATAACACTGAATTATAAATTGGGTACACATAATTCCAAAAGTAGCAAAGCCATGACTTGTATGTAAACTGTCCAGATCATGTCCTCCTTTAGAGTAAAGGGTTTCTTGTACAGTGAAGTTGTGTCAGCTGGGTTTCGGGTTCAGGGCCGAGCATCAGGTCACTCAGATGACCTGTAAAACATGACAGATTTAGTGTTAGAATACACTGTCATGTAATAATATCAAGGTATATAACAGTAACATCATCTTCTAACGTGTAGTTATAGCAACAGCTACAAAAAGTGTAAAATGATAAATATTTATTATCAAGTATGGAGGAAGAAATGGATTACACAGAACTTTTGACTTGGAGTGTAACTTGTGTTGTCTGTATCAAAAGCTAGACCTAGAAGCTCAGACAATAGTAAACTTTTACGTATTATTTAGCCCAAGACAACGAAGAAGCTGGTCAGGAAGTAAGGAAGAAGTCTGAGCTCATGGCATCTCTCTCTCTCTCTCCCTGCTCGCTCGCCCACTCACTTACTCACTCAGGTACTCAAACCTACACAAATTCGAACAGTTTGACTATTTGTTTTTCACATGAGCTCCTTCAGGACAGTCTGTCGAGTAAATCTACACACACTCAACATAGCTGTAACGCATACAGACACACCAGAGCAGAAGGCTTGCATGTGAACAAAGCCCCGGTGGACCCACTATGAAAGCTAGCGGCGTTAGCCGCGCAACATGCTAACGTTAACAGGCAAACAGTCTGCTAAATAAACAGAAACTAAAACAACACAAACATGACAAACTTACAGCTTCCAGGTTTGAAGGTGGGTCCCAGACAGCCGGTACGGTTCCATCCTTAGCTTCAGTTTGAAGTGAATCCTGTGAAGCCTACTGACCTGTATGTTTTACTGGTGCTGTGAGGACATTTCAATCAAAAATCACCTAAAACACCTAAAAAATAAAGTGAATCCACTGGGTCTTCACGTCCTAAATGATGGGAGTACATGAAGACTTTTCTGCTGGTTCTTGCAGACTAACAGAACTAGTAGCATGCTTTGCTTGTCCTGTTAGCAGGTCCGTGATTATAGCGAGGAGAACAATGGCGGACAGCGAGAAATTCAAGAGCCACTCTGGTCACCTAGTTGGAGGTTGTTCTGCCTAGTTCTACCGTAACCCTTATATGGCCTGAAAAAAATCACCGACGTCACCAGATTATGGAAGTACTGATCAACGTTTTTTTAGACACATTTTCAGAGAGATGGAGCAGGAGAAAAAGAGAGAGGATGGTCTTTTATGACACTATGGTGGTCTGTAGACACACTGGGGACAGATATTGATGTTTAAAAGACATGGAAAAGTGCATTTTGCATAATAGGTGACCTTTAAGGCATGGTTACAAATCTTAAAGTGGCAGAAGGCAGTATATTTTTGGCATCATTGGGCAAAAATTCCATAATAACCTTTCAGCATATTGTAATTCAGGTGTTCTGACAGATAACTAGACTTCTGCGCCTCATCATGGCTCTGTTTTCAGGGTTTAAAAAATCTAGCCCGTGACGGGAGACTTTGACCAATCACAGGTCATTTCACTAAGAGAGCGTTCCTATTGGCTGTGCTCCGGTCATGTGACCGGAACTTGGCGTTCCTTCACCAGATTTCACATTGGCGGTGGCGTCACAAACTTTCTCATTTTACAGCTAAACCGTACACTACAAGATGATTCTGAAAACATTTGGGGCAAGAAATAGGCATTAACGTAACATAATATTGATTCGTATTTGATCAGCGCTGCCTAGTTTGACCGTTTGGGCGGAGTTCGTGAGTGATTGACAGCCGGCTCTCATGGACAACGGACCTCAGATCAGATCTGCTTGTTTTCCTCCGGTCTGTGAAATCTTGCAGATGCCGTTAGGAGCACTGGAGGAAACTGGAGGACACAGAGGCACATGATTTTTTTCAGGTTACCTGTTTCATGTACTGTCACGGTATAGCGACCGTTTTATAAAAATAACTTTTTTTAATCATATTTGCTCCAATCTCGCCTACTTCAGCTTTAAGGGAAAAAAAACTGTAATGCAGGATCTGTTTTAATTCGTAAACATTTCTGGTGTTGATGATAACTTCACAAATCTCACTCATTTGAGTGAAATCCGCTTAATTTTTGTCATCAACAAATAGTTGGTGTTAAAGACAACGGAAACTTGTTTTCTGCTAATTAACTTTGACAGTGTGATCATAGCCTGGTCAGCTTTTTTGTTTGATATTTGTCGGAATTGAAGTAAAAAAAAAAAAAATTATATTTTTACATTATACAAAAATACAAATATTACAAACTTTATAACATTGGACACAGTCCTCTAGCATAACAATTCAGATATATTTTTTAAAAATATCAATCAAAATCACTGCGTACTATCATCATTGCGGTTAAATCTCAATCATCATTATTGTTGACTTTACAAAGTGCTTCACAATGCAGGATGAAATTAAACATCATTAATGGGGAGATCACTCATAAATAATTTAAAAGTAAGTTTATAAATGTGCCTCTGTTTACAGAATGCTGTCTAGAAATAATGATAACGCTGTGTCAGCCCTAAACAAAAGTCTCACTCCACACATTATCATTCTGCTATCGGGGGAAAAAACGCTCTGGCTTATTTGAATTTCTTTAAACCAATCACAATCGTCTTGGGCGGCACCAGGAAGCAGCGACGGTGCCCTTGCTGAATAGATAGCGCAGACAGCAGAAGGGGAGGAGAATACCAGCTGAAATACGCAGCCAATGGTAGGCTTATACCCACAGTCTACATCCTGCGAGATGGTGAGTCTCAATTTATATTCAATCTCCTCCTCATCGCATCACCTGCAGCTATCTCAGCTAAAACCGCGTCTACGCTGGTCTGAAGTATGCGTGAGGTGCGTACATTCTCGCTGCACATTCTTCCTCTATAAATACCAGTTTATGTGTGGGAAAATCCTTTATACATCTGGCCCCTGAAGTCTCACTGAGGGTGTTGATATTTCCTCACATCTCCACGTTCAGCGGCAGCTCGACAGCCTTTGTGAGCTAGCCAAGTTTGGATTTCATTGGGAGTATACATGTAGCCTCAACTCGCCTGCTCGCCACTTCCACTCCTGTCATCTGTTTCCCAAAAGTTGGCACAGCCACAGGAGCCCTGCAGAAGCAATCCCCTCCTCCTCTTCACTCCCTATTTCCCCACTAATGAATGGGCATGTGTCATCCCAACAAGCAGGCCAACTTGAGAGAGGAAGAGGAGCAGTCTGCTTCCTCTTCTCCAGTAATGAGTACCAGCAGCTTCTTGGCTTTTATCAAAGGAGAACGTCTTCAGCAAGCAGTCAGCGCAGTGCTGCGATTCATTCATCTTTGTCTATTCAACATGATGTATATACAGTGTAGCCTTGACATAGAAGAGTTAGCAATTCTTGTGGAAATGTGTGTTTGGATATTTATGGTCCCCAGAGGATGTTTCCAAGTGATTTTGACCAACCTTTGACCTTTTTAAAGAAATCAAAAAAAATCCAAAGGCACAACCCAAGACAGCAAGAGTAAGTCAAAAATCTTTAATCCAAACAACAGGCAAAACCAGGATGGCAAAAATAGAGAAGGCAAACTTGCAGCCATGCAGGGGGCAGGTCTAGGAGAACAGTTTCAGGCAGGTAGGATCAAACAGGAAGCATTCAAGGAATGCTGGAATGCTTGGCGTAGTGCAAAAGACAATCTGGCAAATGACTTGGGAGTGGACCGGTATACACCGATCAGCCATAACAGTAAGACCACTGACAGGTGAAGTGAATAACATTGATTATCTCATTACAATGGCACCTGGCAGTGTGTGGGATATATTAGACAGCAAGTGAACATTTTGAACTTTGAACTTTGTGTTGGAAGCAGAGAAAATGGGCAAGCGTAAGGATGTGAACGACTTTGACATGGGCCAAATTATGATGGCTAGATGACTGGGTAAGAGCATCTCCAAAACTGCAGCTTCTGTGGGATGTTCCCGGTCTGCAGTGGTCAGGACCTACCAAAAGTGGTCCAAGGAAGGAAAACCAGTGAACCGGCGACAGGGTCAGACCCAAGGCTCATTGATGCACATGGGGAGTGAAGGCTGGCCCGTGTTGTCCGATCCAATAGAAGAGCTACTGTAGCTCAAATTGCTGAAAAAGTTAATGCTGGTTCCGATAGAAAGGTGTCAGAACACACAGTGCATCGCAGTTTGTTGCATATGGGGCTGCGTAGCCGCAGACTGGTCAGGGTTCCCATGTTGACCCGTGTCCACCGCCAAAAGTGCCTACAATGGGCACGTGAGCATCAGAACTGGACCACGGAGCAATGGAAGAAGGTGGCCTGGTCTGATGAATTACGTTTTCTTTTACATCATGTGGATGGCAACGAGTTCGAGGTGTTGACTTGGCCTCCAAATTCTCCAGATCTCAATCCAATCGAGCATCTGTGGGATGTGCTGGACAAACAAGTCCGATCCATGGAGGCCCACCTCGCGTGAGGACTTACTGTAAAGGATCTGCTACTGACGGCTTGGTGCCAGATACCACAGCATACCTTCAGAGATCTAGTGGAGTCCCAGTATTAAAAAGATGAAAATAGTAATATCATGTAAATAATCCAGCCACGATATATTGTGTTTCACAACAACAATGGCATTTAGCCCTTGGTTTAGCTATTTCTCTTTTGTCTTCTCCCGCACGCAGTAAATAAAAGCTTGTTGCAGACATGACGTCATACACGCGCGCCACATCCGCCAGGTAATGAAAAAAAGAGATATTGCACTGAAAAAGTCACTGACCACCAAAATGAATACAGATCTTCTTATCTTCAAGGGTTTGAGAAATATGGTAGTAAGGGAACTGTGTAAGGCAAAAACCACATACTTTACCCAACTGATTTTGGAATCTAAAGGAAATAGCACATCTCTCTGGAAACACCTAAACAGTCTTACTAAACTTAAGCCCAGTCAACAAAAATCTATATCAGAGCTGGAAGTAAATGGAGTGATTAGCTCTGACAGTACAGAAATAGCAAATGAATTTATCAAATACTTCACTCAATCAGCAGAGGAGCTTGCTGAAAATTCTGAGCCAGTAAAATTGCAACAGGTTACTAAGACCAATTCTTCAGAATCTTTCTATATCAAAGAGGTTGACCAAGAGAAAGTGGGTAAAATCATCAATAAATGAAATAATTCAAAGGCAAAGGATCTGTTTGGGTTGGATACTACACTAATCAAAACACAGGGATCCACCCTGATTAAACCTATAACACAGGGCTATTCAATTACAAATTCAGTTGGGCCAGATTTTCAAACCAAGAAATTTAGCTGGGCCAGACATTTTCAGCGGCCGGTAAGCTGTCAGGCCCTCTGCCTCATCCTAGCCAGCAGGCTCTCTCTCTGTGTGTGTGTGTGTGTGTGTGGTGCTTGATTGTAGGAGTGGAGTCAGGTGTGCAGGGGTTGGGCTGAAAACCGTCATCAATCAACTCTGCTAAATACTGGTCTTCAACTTCACCATGCTGCCTGATCGTAGACTCTGTTCCCACAGTCAGTCTAGTTCAAGCCTGTATTCTGAAAATCTCTTGTTTTTGTATGATTTTCTCATACCTGTTTTCCTCTGCCTACAGCAGCACTCGGCCCAACTCCTGCCTCCATTCCACTCCTGCCTAAGCACACATCTCTAGAGCTCTGGATCCTTGGATCTCTGGACACAGCACACAGCTCTGAATCCCTGGATCTCTGGATCTCTGGACTCAGCACACAGCTCTGGATCTCTGGACTCAGCTCTCCTTCCCCCCTCTGCCTGCAAACTTACCTGCCTTGCTCTGCCCAGTTCTTGGATAATCCCCTGCATTCCCCTGACCAAGAGACTCATCAGCATAATTAAGTATTGTAAATAAATTCTTCATTGTATCTATTATCTGCCTCAGTCTCTGTGTTCTGCACTTGAGTTCGCTAAATTAGCCATGCCTAACATAATCAGCAGGTAATGAAACATTTTAAACCAACACAAATGAATGTATTGAAAAAAAAGTAATTTTTATTCATTGTTTCCCTTTAAAATTTGGTCACATCTGACACAGGCACATCAAAAAGTGCATAAAAAAAGAAGAAGCTCTAACTGAACAGAATCTGAGGTAGTAGCAATACTTTATTCCACTTTTGAAATAAAAAAGTAAACCTTCTGGTCAAATCTGACCTAGACACAGCTCAAAGTGCATAAAAAACAAGTTATTGTCATTGTGCCAAAGCAGGTCGTGGTGCTCAGCAGACATTTCTGACAGCAGCATGCGGAATAAGCGGTGTTGCCTTGATGTGCAGCGAATACAATTTATTGTAGCCATCACGCTGTCCATTGTCGTTTTGAGCTCTCCGCTTAGTTTTGCGCACAACACCGTCTGATGCACAATGCAGTGTAAGGATATCATCTGAGGTGCAACAGCAGTCCAACGTGCTGCCAAACCACTCACTTTTCCTGCCATGGATGGAACCCCATCCGTTACAAACATGCACATACGCTTCATATCCAGACCATTGTCTTTGAAAAAAACAAATTTTCTCAAAGACTATCTCGCCAGTTTTCTGTCCTTCTAACGGCAGCAAGCCGAGCAGTTCCTCTCAGAAGCATTTGCCGTCAAAAAACGGACATACAGTATGTAAGGTTTAGAAGTTAATTCATATATTTCAGTTAAGTTACTAAAAATATATTTACAATGTTTACACAGTTAATTATTTACATATTTATGTTTACAAGATTATTATTCACATATTTAAATGTTCAAATATTTATGGTAGCAACTTTCAAATTGTTATAATAATATCTTGAATCTGCCTGTGAGTATCTTCCTGAGATTTACCTTAGTCCAGGGGTGCATCCCAAAGCTCTTATTTGTCGTTTCCTCGCTCCTCGATCCTCGCGTGAACCGGAAGTTGTTCTGGTGCGCCATCTTGAAGACCGTCCCAAAGTTCTTATTTCTGCACGGATGAGCGAGGATCGAGGATTGAGGGGGGATCTCTGAGGAGCGATGATCGATGATACACGAGAGCAGCCTTCACGGAAGTCTTTTACCGACCGACACGCCCCCTTATTGGATATCAGTTACTGATTGGACGCTGCGTCGATCGGGACTGATCTGATAACTTTACCTCTCAACATCGCTGAAGTTTTATACCGGAGTGAAGACAGATCACAGATTAAACGTTTTATATTTTACTTGTTTTCTAATTCACCACCTAGTTAAATCAGTGTTAATTGTAGCTTGTAGAGAAGGAAAGTCTGTCTGTCAGCAACAAACACCTGTTACATTATTTATCTACATTTCCATTCAGTCACATGTGAGGCTGATAATTCCTGAGCGTCGGGTTTGATATGAGTTATATCATTTATATTTTCCCTGAAACATTCAGCCTAATAAATAATGTCCAGTGTTCAAAAGACACCATAGTCATATTCTGGGTTATTAAATAATGAATTCACAATCAGAATATCAATAACTACAGACGCTAATAATGAATAAATAATATAAAGATATTGTGCCAGTAGAAATAGTTCCTGAGCTTCTAAACAGGACTCAGTCCACAGTATAAATACAGACTGCAAGCTGTTATTCCTGTGCAGGTGTTTTTTAAACAGGTAACAGGCTACAGAGAGAAAACACTGCTGCTCTGCCAGTGAGAACTGTGTCTTTATTAGTATTATTAGTACAGTTCAAACACAAACTCCATCTAAAGTCTCTATAGCTATTAAAGCTGACTGACAGCTGATCCAGCTGTGATCAGCTGCTGCTGTCATCAGAAACGGACGTCTTGACGCTTCAGAGGAAACGACGTCTCAATTCTCTTAAAACGCATTTCCTCGTTTCCTCTCTCCCCGCATGGTTCCTTGCGTCTCTCCATGCTTCCCTGGTGGGAGGGACTAAGACGCAAGGAAAAGATGCAAGTGAGGGAAACAAAGATGCAATTAAGAGCTTTGGGATGCACCCCAGGTCCTTCTGGCCTCGGATTGGTTAGTTCTACGACATGTGAGTTATGAACAAGGAAGTGTTGTTGTTTTGAAACTGATGGAGTGGGAAGCACAGTAAAAGGATGCTTAAAAAGTTATCCGTCTCCATCCTGCATGTTTATTCTACTTAAGAGTGATCCACCAACACACAACGAACCCTCACGTTACACAGTATATGCACAATTGTGCGGTATCAGTTTTATCTGTGGACTCATCTACTGCTATATACATGACATCAGCTTTCTTCAGGTCTTCTAACAGCATTTCAATCACATCTGTAGCAAGAATTTCAACCCTGCGAATGTTTGAAGTGTCTGACAGGGGTACGTTTTTAATAGCAGAGGTCACACGTTTTTATTTTGTCGTCATTTATAACCTCATTCACGATGGCCAGCATAAAGTCTTTAACGGTTTCAGAGTCTTTAAATGGCCTTTTCTTCTTTGCCAAAATCCAGGAAACACAAAGGAAAGCTGCTGTAGCTTTCTCTTGGGCTGTGCATGACCGCACCATAGTAGTACAGCTCCAGTTGTAAGATGCAATCAAACTCTGCACTTTTGCAGCCCTCTCCTGAGATCCCTCTGAAAAAGTTTGTGCGGAAAGTCTGGTGTTTCTCAATGTGGTGTCTCCGCACATTGTAATCTTTTTGTACCGCAACGCACTCGCTGCAAATTAAACATATCGGTTTGGCGTTTGGATTTGGCGGTAAAATAAACAAGAATTTGTTAGTCCAGGGAGGGTTAAACCGACGGTTTTCGTTGTCAATTTTACGTTTCTGGGTTGAGAAAGACATGTCAGATCGTAGACTACTACCACCACTTCTAGACAGACACAACAACGCGCTGCATTGTGGGTTGAATGTTGCTAGGCTAAGCGGAGTGTTGCATTCACGGTCTGCCCACTGTAGGAATTTCTGTAGGCTCGTGAAATGTGTTTTTCTCGTTTATTCTCTGTGTTTCTTGCGGGACCATGGGCTGGGCCACTCGGAGGTTGCTTCTGGGCTGCATGTGGCCTGCGGGCCGCCATTTGAATAGGCCTTGCTATTACACTTCTGATAAACCTCTCCATCAGAACTGGTAAATTCCCACAAAGCTGGAAAACAGCAATCATCACGCCAATTTTTAAAGCTGGAGCACCAGGCCAAGTAGACAATTATAGACCCATCTGTATTCTACCTGCTTTCTCAAAGGTCCTGGAAAAAGACATTGCAGAACAACTAGCTGACCACTTCGAAACCAACAAACTCATTCATCCTACCCAATTTAGTTTTAGGCAAGGGTACTCAACAGAAATAGCCAACTGTTACCTCACTGAGAACATTAAGAGCTCCCTTGACAAGGGCAATGTGGTGGGAGCGGTGTTTCTAGACCTTAAAAAGGCTTTTGATACCGTGGACCACAACATACTCCTGAACAAACTTAGTGCCTTTAATTTTTCAGACCAAGCAACTACCTGGTTTGCATCATATCTCCAATGTAGAGAGCAATGTGTTAAAATAAATGACAAATATTCAATCCCCCAACAATCTGGAATGGGTATTCCACAAGGCTCAATATTGGGCCCTCTGCTTTTCAGTTTATATATAAATGACTTGCCATCATGCTTCAAAACAGCTGGATGTCAAATGTACGCTGATGACACAGTCATTTACGTGTCAGCAAAAAACCCTTGTTTAGCAGCAGAGACACTATCTAATGAAATGTATCACAATGGCTCAAAAATAATCATCTAACCCTGAATCTTAAGAAGACTGTGGCAATGTGTTTCTCCATTAGAAGGAAACCACAAGCTAAGCTTACAATTAAAATTGATCAAGAGGAAATAAAGGAAGTCAGTGATTTAAAATTTCTCGGTGTCATTCTGGATTCACAACTCAAATTTGACAAACATGTTTAAAAGTTATGCAAGACAGTAAAGGTAAATCTGAACTGTTTTAGAATGATACAACAATACATACCCCTTAAGGCAGGTCAACTGTTTATACATGCCATGATATTTTCACACTTGTCTTATTGTGTTACTGTATGGAGCCAGGCTTCACAGTCAACTGTCAAACCTGTTGCATCGCTATATAAACAAGCACTGAAAATAATGGATCAAAAACAAATGAAATGGCACCACTGAATAATTCTGAAAAATTATAAGCTGCTCAGTTTCGATAGTTTTATCAAGTTTTCTTTTATCAAATTGATTTTTAAATGTGTGAACAATCTCGCCCCAGCTATACAGTATGTATTGTCTCTGTCAAATAAACTAATAAATAAAAAAACAGACTATAAAGTAAACACACCATAAGCAAGCGCACGTCTTGTCTTCGTGATTCTGTCAAAATGACGACGAATGAAAAGGAGATACTTTATCGCCCTGCTAAAAACGTAAACTCTGTAGTGTGGGAATTCTTCGGGTTGGCCAAGAAAAACAAAGTCCTTCTTGATACTGCTCCAGTGTGCAGGAAATGTGGGGCTACAGTATTAGCCAAAGGAGGAAATACTTAAAACATGCTGCATAGTCACCTTTGCAATCATCATGTTGAACATTTCGCCACCGTAGAGCGAGTAAGTTGTAATGTTGCATCACTAAACATGTCAGTTGAGTTATATGAGTACAACGTTAGCATATCTTGGTTAGTGAATGACTACGTGAGCTGGCTAGCTAACGTAGCTAAGTTGAAGCCAAGCAATGCTAGCCAACCGAGACCCGCCAGCGATAGTGAACTGGTCGGCTGGCATTCCTTGGATTTGGCTGGCTGGGTCGTTCGCTATCACTTGCGGGCCCCGGCTGAGCTACACCACCCGGCTCCAACAAGCCGAGCCACCCGTCACTGCCCGGCTTCAACCGGCTGGCCAGCTGACGTAGTCATTCTGAAAGACGCGGAGTGACGATGTTGGCCGGCCGGCTGGAGCTGGGCAGTGTTGGCTAGCTGGGACCCGCCGGTGATAGTGAATGACTATGTTAGCTAGCTAGCTAATTTATGTGCTAAGTAAAGTTGACTAACTTAATTGAGGTCCGTTCAACAAGACAGTGACAGCTTATACTTTTCTTGTGGTTAGGCAGCAGCATTCAATGTACTTTTCTTGTGGTTAGGCAGCAGTATTCAAGAAACGTGAGAAATCATCAGGGAAAGAAAAGGAGCTGGTCAGCTAAGCCTATTTATTATATTGTATTTGTTTATTCAGTTAAGACACACTCGCTGCCATGTAAAATACAGTGTTATCCATTGTTTTGGAAAGAAAACAAACAAACGTTTGACCAAATAAAGTTAAAGATGTATTTTAAGCGTTTGCGTAATTTTTTTTAATGATATTGCGATAATATCGTTTTTGTGATATTTTTTGCCATGATAATTGTATTGAGAAAAATTTATATCGCGACAGCCCTAGTTGGAAGTTTATTTTGAAAAGACATTATACATGTAATGAGTGCAAACTCACACGCTGTCTCTGATTCCTAAACTGGCGCTAGAGGGGTACCTAGAGCGTCATAGTTTGAAGCATAGGGCCACTGACGAAGAGTCGGTATTTGACGAATTGGGGTGAGAATGTGTTCGCTCCGGATGAACTGTAGTAACTTTAGTGATCCTCTGACTTTCATTGAGTGCCATCATCAAGTTAAATTTTAATCTGTTTTTTGATTTATATCCAAATACCCACAAAAGCAATGATATTCCCATCGGCAAATGTTAGCACGCTAACATGCTAAACCAAGATGGTAAACATGGTAAACAACCAGTAGACTATTAGCAAAGAATGTATATTGCTAAGAAGTGAAAGTTGAAAATTCATCGTTCAATTGCAACATCAGCGCCCAGCGGCAGAGCTACGCTTCCGCCATTTTGGATTGAAAGCGACTACCGGACGGCAGTAAATTAAACTTTTTGCCCGGCTGCTTCCCAGAGGAGCATAAAGAGAGCAATGGACATAAATGGAGGTGAGAAAAATCCAGCACACAGATTTTGAGAGCAATCTCAAACTTTTTCATGTCAAGGATCCAAAAAGGATGTCCAATAGACTGCTATCTATTGGACATCCTTTTTGTAGACCATGGATGTAGAAGAGGTTGTGTCCTGTGCTTTTGCCCTGCGTGTTAGCAAATAGCCTACAACTACATAAAATTGTGTTGATGTCATGCTACTAGCATTACTAGCTACTGGCCGATAGCCAGTTGTTTCGGAACAGAGACGTTAATACATCCACTATGGTACAGGCTTACAGCATACAGCCCATGGGTGTATTATATGATAATAAAAGTGATGAATTACAGCAAATATATCCATTATTACAGCCGCATACAGCTAACAGGAAGCCGGCAGAACCGAATGTGTCATATGAGCGTGCAGGGCGGTGCAGTCCCGTGGGTCTGATGCACGTTCATTATGCCGAGGAAAATAACTCTGGATTCAGCTATTAGTTCATTTTACAACTTTTAGGGCATAATGATTTAAATGAGGGCTATTTAAGTGTTCCTACTGGGAAGTTGATTTACCTGAAAAAAATGATCCTCTGATTTACAGATGTCTCTTTATACATCCATGGCCACAGACTCATTGGCGTTTTCGGTCCAAAATGGCAGCAGCGCTAGCGCCATCTAGCGCCATCTAGCAGCTGGTGTCAAAAAGCACCAGAGTTTTGTCTCTTTGCTTCTATACTCTTTGCTCTGGGTGAAAGCCCTGATTGTTTGCCCCATCCTCCAACACTCCCACCCGCCCTTAGTGGACTTCCTCGCTTGTTGTACTTGCTCTGCGTGTCGCTGGTTGCACTACTACATCACTTGCTCCGACCCAAAGCACAAATGTCGATAGTTTGCAGAAACGTACAATGCCAACATTTTTCCTGGAGACTGGGCTGGTAAACCAATCCTAACCAAAGCTAAATAAATGCACAGGTTAATGTCTTCATAGCAGAATATAATTAACATAATTAAAGTTTTTATGATGGCAAAATAGGCCAGCTAACATTAACTGAGCATGACGGACTTGGACCGCTACTGTTGTCACTTTGACAAACAAAAGATCTGTAGGTTGTAATGTTAAGGTTTGAGACTAGCAAAGGTAATATACAACTATGGAACAGGGAGAGATCTGATGTAATAAATCAAAGGTCCTCACTGGTGTGCAACGACAAATGTTTGTGTGTGTGTGTGTGTGTGTGTGTGTGTGTGTGTGTGTGTGTGTGTGTGGCGGGAGGGGGACCAGAGGAGAAGCAGAAAGCACCCAGAGGACGCTGCGAGGGGCGGAACGGCCCCCGCCGGGCCCGGGCCTCAGGACGGATGGATGGAGGGATTGTGTTGACAAGGGGGAAAGACGAAGAGGAGGAGGAGGAGGAGAGGCAGCCACACGTTCAGCAGGGAGGCTGAGAGCATCGGCCAGAAACTCATCAAAGCGGTGGAAACACCTCCAACAGCCCAACAACAGCAGGACCCATGTGCATGTGTGTATGTGAGGTGGATTTTTTAGGGAGCCAGCGGTGTGTGTGTGTGTGTGTGTGTGTGTGTGTGTGTGTGTGTGTGTGTGTGAGCTTGGAGAAGTGGAGGATGTTTTTGGGTGATGGATGGGAGCGCTGAGGGAGGCTTCGTTGAACCATTGTTCATTAGTAAAGTACACAACTGTCCTGCCTAATTGCTCAGCCATCATGTCAGACTGAGATGAGTGATTACAACCAGTGCTGACCTATTCCTTCCATCAGAGATGAGCTAAACTTCACCTTCTCATCCCCAGAGGGACAACACACTGTGTCATACTGCATCAGCCTAGTCTGTGTCTTTATGCTAAGCTGTAGAAACACTTTCTTATTCGCAAAATGTGAATGATTACATCTTCAGCTTGATCCTTATGTCATTTTGTCAATTTGTGGGTTCACATGATGTTATATGAAGTATAAATGAGTATGATCTCAAGATGTGTTGCTACTAGCAGTTTGTCTGTCCATCCAAGAATTTCTGGCCAGATGGGCATGACACTTACTGTAGTATGGATATTCATGGTCCTCAGTTAGAGATTCTTAATGGTTTTGGTCAAAACATTGCCAACTTTTCCCTTCACTATGATATGACCAACACGTTCTCACCGACGCTTGGTCAGTGGCCCTACGCTTCAAACAATGACGTGTCAAGGACAGCCTGTCAGTTTCTACTCGTTACATGCATTGTGTCTTTTCAAAATAAACTTCTGTGTTCACAGGAAACGTGCAGTTTCCGCTCATTACATGCAAACTCTCTTTTCAAAATAAAATTCCAACGTAGGTTTACTTAGTTTTTAGGTTTATTTACTCAACAAAAGTACTTGGTTAGGTTTAGGAAAAGATCGTGGTTTGGGTTAAAATAAGTATGGTTGTTACGTAACTAGTTTAGTCTGGAAATTACATAACAAAAGTACTACTACTATACATACATATATCATCCATCCATTATCTGTAACTGTTTATCCTATTCAAGGTCGCGGGAGGGGCTGGAACCAATCCCAGCTGAGAGATTCTGACCAACTGGTATCGTTGTTTATTCCTTATTATACAACCACATTCTCATGAATGTAATGATGTCAGTAGGTCTATTTCTGCTGAGGTTACCAGAGAGGTGTTTCTAATATTTAGTACCCTCATTGGAGGCCAGAAACACCTGTCTGTATAACACAATACAGTTCAACAGCCCAACAAACTGCAACCTCCAAAATGACCATGAAGTTGCATCAACACCTCTCTAAAACACAAACTGAACATATTAACCTTCATGCAGGACTGTTATAGTAGACTGCATTGGTGTAGATGTGATAAACTGGAGTGTACATTCACAAGTGAGTTTCAGGCTTCAGAGGTGCAAGCTGCTGCGGTAAAAAATAGAGCTGGTGTGTAAATATAGCGGAGCGGAGAGCAGAGCATTAGCACGGCGGCATCTGTGGCTGCCTCTCAGCCCATCGGACTTTCAGTTCAGTGAGAAAGCTGCTGGATAAGAGCATAGATTCCTGCTTGCACACCCAAAACCCTTTGCCAGGTATGAAGTGTTCTACTATTATAACACAACAAACAACAATATACAATTTAGTTTAACTTCTTTCTACATGTCAGTGGAAACATGCCGTAAAATGACATTTTATGAGAACTCACAGAATACTTGGACCATACTGACAATGTTTTAATTTAAATATCGCACTGTGCTATGGTGGTCTTTCCCTGTGGTCTTATCATTTGCTGTGATGTCAGCAATCACCCTTAACACTCCGACATCTTTCAGAGGTTGTTGCGGGATGAGTTTTACTGGTATCTGGTATATGAAACTAGAGAACCTCAGGAATCCATTGGTACCAACCATGACATACTAGCTTGTCATGAAGGAGGTTAAATAACGCTATGAGGTTATGCAAAATTTTGGCGAGGAAAAACTGTAATGGTCATTTTCAAAGGGGTCCCTTGACCTCTGACCTCAAGATATGTGAATGAAAATGGGTTCTATGGGTACCCACAAGTGTCCCCTTTACAGACATGCCCACTTTATGATACATGCAGTTTGGGGCAAAAACCATGCAGTTTTTTGCATGCAGTATGAATGTGTTATTTTTGCCTATTCTAAAATGGTGTGTTTGAATATTTCTGCATACTGGGGTCCCTAAACGGTCTTGGATTACATAAATTGGGTATCACTGTAAAGCTGAGACTCTCGTGGATCCATTGAATGTGATGATGTTAGTCCTCATTGTAGCCATTTCATTGTAGTGAGACCATTTTTTGAAACGTAAACTCACTGTATAAAATGACCTGTGGTGACCTCTAGGATAATAACAGCCTCATGAAACTTTTCAGTCACAAACTAGAGATCTAGAGCATTCAGAAGATGGATGGCTTTCCTAGGTAGATTGACAATAAGGGGGTTTCTGATCAGTTTCTAGAACAGAAGTGCTGGCCATCCAATCGCCGAAAAAATGCAATTCTTGCAGAAATCTCCAAATGTGAAAAGATTTTGATACCAAATCACAGCACGGCTTTTTCTGGTGTTCCTCAAGGTCTTGGTGTCTTAATGTGGTATTTTGAAGGGATTACTGATCATTTTGATCAATTCTTGAGTGGTAAAAATTTTTTAAATGTAGCACCAAATCTTTGTAACAAATGGTATCAACCCAAATATTGTTGCAGCAACTTATGAGACATAATAGAGCATGGGAATGGCCATCATATAATTCTATCATAATGTTCTACGTTCTCACTTTTACAATTTATTTCAATTGATTCATTCATTCATTTATTAATTCATATTTATTTCTGATTTATGACTAGAACAACTTGACACACAGTGCTGAGCTGCATCTCAAATTAATCTTCAGGTTCCCAGCTTTCAGATGATATACACCACTTCTATGTGACATCTACTGCTGACTTTTTATCTACCCCTGAACATCTCCTGTCCCCCACCCCTACCCCTCTATAAAAATAGCGCTGAATAATGGTAAGGGGTTAATAGGAATAATACAACACCTTACACAGAGGACTTAACTGATTGCATCATGAAAACCACTTTTAGAAGTTAAAATGAGTGGAAGCACAGAAAAGTAAAATATAGGCTACTGTATATACAGTATGAGGATGCAGGGTGCTTTATTGTGCATTTTGCATGTGTGTGTGTGTGTGTGTGTCTACTGTATGTGTGTATGCTGATATTCATGCCTTGCCCTCACTCCTTCCTAACTATGATAAAGTAGGCCCCGTCCTGTCATGGACGCTGCCCTGCTCCCACTGCCCAGGCATCTGCCTCCTCTGCCTCTGCCATCAGGACTGGATCAGATTGGCCTGGGCTTCGGGGGGGGGGGGGGGTCCGATGAGTGTGCTACGGTTTGGGCTTGAAAACAGTCCTGGCTGGAGGAGAGGGAGGTTGGGAGGCCGCCATGCCCACATGGGTTATGATGGAGGAGATCGAGGAGGAGGAGGAGGAGGAGGAGGATGAAGGTAAGGAGCTGAGACATCAGGTGAAGTTGGGGGTGCGGAGGTTGAGTCACGTTGCCGACCACATGCTGCTGTCAGTCTGCTCCCACACGCAGACTGACAGCAGCATGGGGGGGGAGGCGATACGGGTGCACTGGGGGGTGTGAATCTCAGATCCCACAGAGGAAAGGCAGAGATCTCCCCTGCTAAATCCACTCGTCTGATCTCATCTGTCAATCATTGGATCTTTCACAGGTGATATGTTGGTGGTGGTGGGGAGACGGGGGGAGGCTGCTGTGGATGTGTTAGTCATGAGAGTGATGAAACTGATATTGTCACATTCAGCGCAGCAGATCACACACATAGGCCTACTTTATCTGCTCACTACTTAGTTTGATGCCCTGCAGCCTTCAGGCCATAGCAGGAAGTAGTGATCGCAGGTACAACCAGCACACACCTCACTGCATGTCTGTCAGTTATTACAAGTAATGAGTCTTAACTTTTGCATACAAATTGATTTATCACTTTTGTGGGTGAGTAAGTATTTTTTTTAAACCTTTTTGTCATCCCAGTTCAAAGTGCTTTGTTCTTGCATAATCCCAAAACAGCCCATGACTTACAGCTGTGGTTCAACCTTTTCTTCATGTGACACTTTAAAGCAAAGATATTTGTTCTTGCAATCCAATTTCCTCACAGCAGATACAATTTGAGGTTAGGTATGTCTACCTGTTAGACCAGTTCAACCAGTTCTGGAGAAGTCAAATTAACCAGTACAAAAAAGTATAGTGCTGTCAAAGTTAACGCGATCATAACGCAAATTTGTTTTAACGCCACTAATTTCTTTAACGCATCTTGAGATTTTTAGGAGTGAAGATACTGGTATCATATGAAACTAGAAAACCTAAGGAATCCATCGGTACCAACCATGTCTTACTAGCTTGTTGTGAAGGAGGTTAAATAATGCTCCAAGCTTAACGCTAAATTTTGGCGAGGACAAACTGGCAGGGCCATTTTCAAAGGGGTCCCTTGACCTCTGAGCTCAAGATATGTGAATGAAAATGGGTTCTATGGGTACCCACGAGTCTCCCCTTTACAGACATGCCCACTTTATGATAATCACATGCAGTTTCGGGCAAGTCATAGTCAAGTCAGCACAACAAGGTTAACATCTTCTCAGTAAGCAGCCCTGCCTCCTAAAAATGATGTTCCCTTACAATGAAACAGATTATGCATGTTTTTGATGTATCACAAATACTAAGCCTTTTAATAATTAAGCAGTGACACTGATGTCACTGTAGCATTTGAAACATAATATAATTCCTTTTGGAATGCAAACACAGGTTTTAAAGTATTTGTTGCTGACAAATTGGTTCATCTGAATGTAATTTTATGATTCTTTTTTTTACTGGTCAGTTAACTCCTGAAGCAGCACCTTATATGTACAGATCTAACATGTACAGTACATATGACTCACATAAAAGTTAATATACACAGAGGCAGTGTAGTGTATGATATGAGATCTATTTTTTATTGTAAACAGACATTACAGGGAAGATAACAGGTGTACAGTTGTGCTAAACGTGTAAATGCTGTGTCCTCCTTCTCCTTCCTTCAACTTGCCAAGTCTGAACTGAACAAAAACGTAAGTTCAGACTTGTCTGACTAGTCTGTATTGAGAAAGGCCTATAGTTTCAGCCAGTTTTCACGAAAAGGTGTAAATGCTAAGATAAGAGTTAGTATATAGACGTAGTATAAAAAGTGAGTAAGACCACTTATGGTGGGTGGGTCCAACAAACACTGGACTTTTAACCAGGAGACCTGTGTTCAAGACCGTGGTTGACCTGTGTTTTATTTTGTAAGTTACGTTAGTGACATTTGTCACGTGTTTTTTATTGACGTTCGTGACATGTTTTCTTTTATTTTATTACGTTGTTCCTGTACGTGTTTTACTTAGTTTACTTACTTATTTTTAAGCCCAACCATGACGTTTTCCCTTAGCCTAACTAAGTGGTTTTCTTGCCTGAACCTAAGCTAATGATTTTCTTGCCTGTGGACATTTGCGTGGTGTACAAATGACACGCAAAAAGGCTAAAATGCGTACTCATGACACGCCGAATGTCCCTGTAATGTCCTGGTTTTTATACGTATTCCATGAGACCGGGTTGATAGTTTATATGGACAACATTAAGCAGCAAACCACTGAAATAATAGATAAACAGCACATAAGGCTTCCTGTGTGTGTGACGATAACCCAGCCTGTCCCTCTGCACTTCCAGCAGTGTGTACCACCACGCAGACCTCCTGACAGACAGACACACTGGAGCTGGATGTGCTCAATTGTTTCACTTTGTATTGCTGTTGAACGTCTGCCTGCCTGTGCTTCTCTCTGATTAATGCAGATGGAACTTGGCTGAGTTCATGGCTGCTACCTCTGTCAGAGTAATGACGCTACATCCCTACACACACACACACGCTCACACGCACGCACGCACGCACGCACGCACGCACGCACACACACACACACACACACACACACACACACACACACACACACGCCTCTGAGGAGTGTCCCGCAATGCATCACTGTGAACATTAAGTGATGATGGAACACAAGCAAACAGGGATTTGCAACACAGACACACAGACAGAACTCCAGTGTGGGTGTTGTAGGGAGGGGAGGGGGTGATGGTGGGGGAGTTCAGACGGGTGGGGGTCGGGTGGTGGGGACGGCAGTTCTCTTCATTTCTAGGTGATTCACGTTTGAAGTGGGCTTGCAAAATTGCTTTATGGAAAGTGGCGAGCGGCTCGGCGGGAACATTAGGCGGGAAGCAACGGGGAGGCCGGCGTTTCATTAGGGAGCTCTACTCCGCCTTTATTACCCAGATTTGGAGTTTTATGGTTATCATTATTTGCGATAGAATTATTATTCGCATATATCTGCTAGTCAGCTGTTTGGTTTGGGACACTGGGGCACAGTGTCTGTATGACTGAATCCATGAGTGCTTTCTGAGGTGATCTTTACAAGGTTAGCCATTTTCCTCCTCTGCGTGTGTGTGTGAGCTCAGGCTGTAGTCGTGCTGTCAGCTCGTCCGTCGGCCTCGGCGGGTAAAGTCTCAGAGGTGTCTGTGGTGAGTTGGGAGCGGCTGGCATTGGCGAGACAGCGCTGGGTGATCTCTGACTGAAGCCTAGTCTGAGTCTCCATCAGAAACTCATCCTGTTGATCAGATACAAAAATACAACAATCAGAATCAGGCGCCAGGATTAGCAGAATGCCAAAAAACGGACTCATATATTTGCTATCTCTCAGATCTAAAATTACCAGATGGTAAAGCAGGATTTCCTTTTCTTTGTTTTAATGACAAATGATGAAAAAAAACTTGAGAATTCTCTCCCTCTCCTCGATTTATGTAAATAGTGATTCTCATAGTGGGGTCTGTCGTACTCTGTCAGGGGGTCAGCAAAATAATTTGCTATAAATTATAAAATTGTGCTGTATCATTACAAAGTGCATATCTATAGATGGGGACTGTTTCCGCCAATAAAACAAGCATACTGTGCCATTACTCCAACCCACGTTAGCTTTGGGCCAATAGAAACTCTGATATGATTATGACACACAGCAATAAGTTCATTATTTTTTAGTTGAGGCTTTAGATTGGTAAATTAAAAACATCTGGATTTATTAGGACTATGCTAGTCTTGTTACAGTTAATTTGCTGAAAGCTTTTACGATCCTTGAAATGTAGGCTATACATGCTGTCAAGTTGAGTCCAAATGCAATTTCAATCAGGAGAGACCCAGTATCGATTGAACAATAATTTATTACATGATGCATGATGAGAAGAATATTGCAAAGTCTTTGGCGATTAGACTCCATCGTGATGTAGTATATAAAAGGGGGTATTGATGCCGTGATGAGATTAGGTATATTCCCCCCTTGGAGTCTAGACACTGGTGGTGGTGGTGAAGGGAGTACTGAAGATCCAATGAAGGGATGTGGAGCAGGCCTGGGCACTGAATATGATGAAGACTGGAGGTGATAGGGTGGAGGCGGGTTGCATCGAGCCGCTCTGAATGAGAACTGACGCAGCAGAGAAAAGTTTTAAAATTGATTGCAACGATATGATTGGCTCAGAGAGAGCGTGGCAGAAACTGTTTGGTTATTAAGAATGAACCACCCACAGTCAGCTGATAGAGTAGGAGCCAGTAGAGATAAGAGAGACAGAATGGTTATGAATGAAAGAGTGTAAAGAGGGTCTTCCTGTCTGAACTTTCGCATAAGCTTCATTTGAATAAAATCAGCCTCTGTTTAAGCCAAGTTCACACTACACTACTTTTAAGGTGGTCTGACCTCTGTACTGTTTACACTACACAACTTACTGTCTTGTAATCAGGAGTCTTGAAGTTGTTGTGGTTTTCACATTAAATGACTGACCGGAGACAGGGGTCACACACTACAAGATCTTTCACCAGGAGGAATCCCCATGAGGTCTCCAAACTATGTTTTGTCACGAAAACACACACAAGAAATACACGGTAAATGACGTGATACCATACGCCAGACACATTACTGATGTTGTTGTTGGCACGTGTTTACAAAATAGCCTCTTTTCAACGGTTTCTTAGACAGCTATTAGAAAGAATGTAAGTTTAAGGCACTTCCGCATTGGCTTCACAATATAATTTTATGGTACCCACTTTACCTCAACCTGCTTTATCTGCTCCTCCTTCCTACGTTTGGAAAAGCCTTATGGTACCTTACATGTGTATTCCAATAAACATAAAAGGTCAGAAGGTCACTGCACAATTTCGCCAAACTAAATGTGGATAGGAGGACAGGAAGAAGAGAGGAGTAGAGAAGTCACAGAAGGAACACATGAAAGGGTGGAGAATATAAGGACAGAGCAGAGGACAGGCAGTGTGCTGACTCCTGGCTTGCTGCAGGTCGCCAGAGTCACTGATGCACTTTCCTGCCTCATAAATTATCGCTATGATGACGGGTGTGATGCTGTCGGGAAAGCCCAGCATCCCAAAAACCAACAGCAGCAGCAGTTCTGGACGGCAGCTCAAGCCAGCCTCTCTTACTCGTGTCATCACTCTCTGCTTTGTCTTTTTAAACACATGGAAATAGATTATGACGCCAAGACCAACAATTTTCAAAAGATCCATTTATGGTACAGTAGTCAAAAATGCTGGTTTAGCAAAGGGAAAGAAGCCTGAGGACCTGAGGTGTGATTAACAAGTGCCACCATCATTGAAACACCTTTCAATCAAGCAAACACCCTCAAAAATATTCTCTATATATAATAATATTCATTAGCATATTTCATATGATAATAAATAGACAAATAACTATGCCGTGTGAAACAGGCGGCAACCTCCCAACTCGTCACATACTGATGCTTTGTCAGACCGCAGTAAACACATGCTTAATGTTGTGATTTAAACAAAAACACTTGCTTAGGTTCAGGCAACATTTTGTACAGTAAAAATGTGACTTAATGTTGTGAATACAGGACATGAACAATCAGCTGATTGTCAAGTGAAAGTGAAACTTAACACACAGGACACGAACAGCCGTCTCCTGGATGAAAGCCTTGTGTTTGTTGCACCCATCCACCTCCGCTCCCTCCAGCCCGGTGTGTCTCTTTCGCTCTTTAAACTACGTCACCACAGCACTTTCTGTGCTGTGTTTACTGTTGCTGCAGATGGGTTTATATTGTAGTTAATGTAAAGCCTGGTGCGTCTCATACAGGCGCTAAAGGGTGCCTTCTGTGGTAGTATCACATGCTGAGGGGTGTGACAAAGTGTCGGTATTTTACGCACTGGGAATAAGAATGGACTGGTTGTCCGGTCTGGGTGTTTGTCTGTGTTTTCATCTTAGAACTTTAACCCTTTCACAGTGTGTTTTCAGTTCATGAAAGTTAATTGTAACATTTTTGGTCGCCTAAAAATGTCTTATTCAGCGTTCGGTTGCACTTAGCTTCACCCTCTTGTGTCACGTCCGGTTGCAAAAAACTAAGATGGCGACGGACAAAATTCCGAACTCGAGGCTTCAATACGTCAGTCCACAAACCAATGGGTGACATCACGGTGACTACGTCTTATATACAGTCTATGATGTGAAAGAGTTTTGTAGGTGGGATTGAGAAGGGGGACATCAGCTTCCTATGCCAGAGCCAGAAAAATGGCAACAAAAATAACGACAACTTTGGATGGAATCAATGTAGCTGTAAAGATTGTTGCTAGTCAATTTCAATAAATCACAACACTTAAATCTGCATATTCCTTTGACTGTTGAGAAACTTCTCCTAGCAACAGCTACCATAGCTTAAATAGACAATTTTATACTGAATAAGTGAAGTGTAATAAAATGACAACTCTGATTAACGGCAGACTGAAGCTACCTACTAGCCTTTTGAGAAATAGTGGAAAATGTAGAAGCTAGCAGACACATTTCTTTCTCCTGAGACCAAAACAGTGCTAAAAGGAGAAGGAATATTGGAATATTGGACAGAGACACAAGTCCAAATGTATGCTCATGTTGCTCTGTAACTGCTGGATGTGTAAACAGGCAAGTGTTTGCTAACATATTGACCATAAAAACTTAAGGTGTTGTGTGTTGTGTTTTTAGCTTGTTTCACCATCCCTAGGTGGCCAAAATAAAGACAACCAACCAACCAACCAACCAACCAAACAAACAGTTAACGCAGCTTTAAAGTGACAGACAAACAGAGGAAGAGGGACCACAGCTTTCCATTGGCTGTTGCTCGGATTTAACCAAACAATCAACATCAACCAGCGACAAGCAAACAAATATCAACCCTGTCTCCTACAAAATTACATTCCCATACAACTACACTGCATTCTCAATTATGTTTTCGAGGGAAACGTATTTTCTCCAAGATTATGGTCGCAGTTTTTAACAGTTTTAAACTCATGGTTAACATTTTAAACAAAACAAAAAACGCAACATTGCTTAGTAAGGTTTAAGCTCACGACACACTACATAACTTTCAAAGTGGACAGGTCGCCGTACTGTTCACACTACACAACTTGCTGTCTTTTAATCAGGAGTCTTGAAGTCGTCCTGCTGGCAACAGGAGGTCAAACACTACAAGATTTTTCACCAGGAGGAATCCCCGATGAGGTCTCCAAACTACGTTTTGTCACAAAAAACAGGCGATAAATACACAGTAAATGGACATGGTACCATACGCGAGACACATTGCTGATGTTGTCGTTGGCACGTGTTCACAAAATATAACATACAGTAAGTTCCTATTGTTACAAGCGACACCTCCTCCCCCAGGTTTCCCCTAAACCCGTGTCTTGCACTCTCATTGGCTATAGCCCATGGCCGGAGTCACCGACAGGTCCAGATATTTGGAATGCTATATATCTGGAATGTGTCTGCGAGGCATCGGCAAGCATCTCGGCTCGCATCTTTGAACAGTTCACACATAGCTTTCGAACGCAGATGTGCGAGCAGTGAGCCAACGCCGATTTACCTCTGATCTGGGGCTTTTGTAGGGGAGCTCCAAAAACTGTCGGGGAGCGGAAAATAAATCAGGGCTAAAGTCATGTAGTGTGAACCAGGCATAAGGCAACAACACTACTTGATTAGGTTTAGTAAAAAACATCATAGTTTGGCTTAAAATGACTCTGTTTGTTATGTTTTAAAGCTACAGTTTTAAAGCTACTTTTAGTTTCACACGGGACATGAATAGCAGTCTCCTGGGAGAAAGTCTGGTGTTTGTTTGACCCATCCACCTCGACCTCCTCCCTACGCAGACTTCCACAGACTTACAAAAGTATATGTGATACGTTAAAAACAAATGTAATCAGCGACAAAATACGTTTCCCTCAAAACGTAATTCACAATGCAGTTTCGTTGAATGGGAACGTAAGTTTTAGGTTGCAAATATAAACCCTACATAACAACACAAAGATGTGAAATTAAAAGGAAAAAAAAAAATACTGTATATACACAATTTTAAAAGCTTTGAAAAACACTGCCATGTTCCCTTTCTGTTATTAATAATAATTGACTATTGTTATATTAAAATAGTTTTTAATTATATTATATATTTTATATTTATAAAACCACTCCAGCTGCCTTAAAAATGAACCTGTTAAATAAATTCTCAACTTTCAAGCTGCAGCATGCTCTTCTCTTTTCTCCTCTCTCCCTCCTTTCCATTCACCTTGCCCTCCCTCCTCCCTCCTTCCTCCCTCCTCCCCTCAGTGGCGGCGGTCTGCAGCAGAGCAGTTAATAAAGAGATTGATTATCGGCCTGTCAGGAAGTGACAGTTGGACAGGGCTGCTCTGTGTGAATGACAGAGGGCACGCTCACCACGCAGCAGCCCGCCTGACACACACATACAAACACACACCCAGATACCTTTGCCAACACCGGGGGTAGGTGAGGTGGTGGAGGAGGAGGAGGATGTGGGGGGCTGGATGGGTGAGAGGCAGGCATGTGGAGAACAGCTATGCAACCTTCTGCTGGTGGAAGTTGGGAGGTTTGTCTCTGTGTGTGTGTGTGTGTGTGTGTGTGTGTGTGTGTGTGTGTGTGCGTGTGCGTGCGTGCGTGCGTGCGTGTGTGTGTCTGTGTGGGAGTATGTGTGTTGGTGGTGGTGGGGGGGTCAGAGTTCACAGCCACTGCCTTCTGGAGAGAGAGAAACAGGGATACCATACACAGGAGCCAAAGGGGTCAAAAGAGACTCAGGAACACACTTTCACCCTCAAACACACATGCTGTTGTGTATCTGTGAGCATACTGTACAAACACACACAGAATACCAGACAAACCCAGGATACACTCACATCCTACCAGCAAACACACTGGTACACTGGTAAATGCCAGTGGGTGACCACAACCCATCAAACACACAAACTAAGCTTGTGGGAGTGTTGGATTGTGTCTGTCAGCTCTGAGCTGGGAAGGAGGTTTGCTGTGGTTGCAAAGTTGAATTTGCTGATCATGTGACCTGCTAGGACCAAAAGGATGTTTCCCTATAATCATATTATTAAAAAAGTGTCTATAAAACAATGAATATGTTTTTCAGAGTGTCACAAATACTCTGAAGTGACTTTTTGTAGTGTTAGTCTGAGACAAGGACTTTAATGCTCATGTTCTATGGGCCCAAAAAGGCCCAGAAGAGCTTTTTGGACAAATGTACTTGGTGTGCAACTGTCACTGGAATAAATGGAGCAACCAGTGATGTGGTGACATGTGAAGGGGTAAGAGTAAACAGGGGGGTTCTTCTGGATTGCTCAAATATCTTCTGCACTGTTAAAATTTAAATTATTATTTTATATTCCTGCAGTAACTACTGCAATAACAAACGGTATCAGTTCAGTGACGAGGCAGATTCAATAATTGATCCTGACAGTGTTTTTTTTTTAACAGTTTAAAGTGTGTTGAGTGAGCGGTTTACAATACTCAACAGAATGTGTTCAAAGCTCTTTGTGCCCACAGCGATTAAACTCATGAATTACATTCATATTTGCTTGTTTTCTGACATAAAGGTTATATTTTTGATGTAATTTTCAATTTTCATTCATATGTGTTGCTTATTTTATTAGGCCTGGGAAAATACACCTATCTCCTGATTTGAGACTATCACGATACTAGGGTGCCGATTCGATATGTATTGGGATTTTTAAATATTGCGATTCGATATTATGATTTAATGCATTTTTGTTAACTTTTACCATAAGTTGAATCATACACTTCTAGGGACTTTTACTTTGGAGAATATCTAAAGCAATAAAGTAAAAATGTTTGATTTTCAGCATGTATGGAGTCAGAGATGTCCTGAAGTCAAATATATCAGTCATTGTCAGGAATTATTTATTACATTTTTTCCAGCAACTCAAAAATCAAAGAAGACATTTCCCTCACAAATTAGTGGTATTTTCTTTTTAATTTATAAGGGAATTGTAATGTTTTATACTTCTGGTGAATATAATCCAATCAATCTTATTTCCATATATGTGTTTTGTATATACAGTTCCCTTTGTTAACAGCTTATTTGGAAAACTGGACGTAGTCACAGGTGTAAACTTCCGTATACGTTACTCAGGCTACAACAATAAAAGCGCTAACTTCCTTCTACCTCCGCATAGACTCAAATGAAGCAAATATATAGATTCTGGCATTAAGAAATCGATTTCAAAATCGTAAAAAAAAACATGCTACATATGTGAATACATTTTTTTCCCCTCAATATCTTATTGGTCGTTTTTCTAGGATGGGGACTTATGGTTGCCCTTTTATTCTTAACTCAGTAATTATATTTTCATTTTTTATCTTTTATTTAATATCTAACGGCGTGTCCACAGTGCCCGCATGAGCAGCGCCTGATGGCTGCCTCACTGAACTGCTACGTGATTCACGCGTCGGGTGCTCACACCAGCTGCGTTTCTGCTACTGCTGGGCTGCTGCCAGGCTGCTGCCAGCCCTTTCTTTCTACATAGAGTTTGCCTTTCATAATGGCCATTTCATTTCATTATAAATGTCATTTATATTTATTTTAGACAGAAAAGGTTAAGAAACGTGTGGTAATTTGTAAATAATAGTAATAATCAATAATTAAAACCCCGTACTATATTCATTCATGGAGCTCTGCAAGTCACTGCATGTTCAACAACACTGTCCTGCAAATATTTCAGAATAAAAGCATTGTGTTAACAAATGAAGGAATTCTGTCCACAGAAAAGGGCTTTTATTTTGAAACGAAAGCAGGAAGTGCTGATTTTAAAATAAATATATATTTTTTTTTACATGTCCGTGACATATTCTACAAATACAGACATTGCAAGTGTAGTATTGTTGGTGATATGATGTAAATATACTTCAAAAGATCACCTTCACTGTCTGTGACATATTCTACAGATATCTAGACATTGAAACTGTAGTAATCTTGCTCGCGGTAAAAAGAGGTGAGACCTCGAATCTCTAGAAGACATGCACGCAGCTGACACTGACCTGACATTCTGACAGTCTTGCTACTGAATTCAGCTGAACTCATTTGCCCTTTCAGTGTCACTACACTATGCATTTCAACCCTTTTCCCCAGCTGTGCTCATTGCAATTTCCAAAAAGCACATCAGTCGTTGTATGAAGAAGTATCTTTGACACTGTCTAGTCCTTGTTAATGTGCAGAATGTTCCACTTTTTACAATTTTCTTAAAGTGTTTGACTTGCTATTAATAATATTTCAGCGTCTGATTCCTTCTTGTACACTTCGATGTGTAAAATCGCTGTACATCTCATGAGAATGTCATGCTGCAATATGTTACTACACAGGATAGAGGTGCCAGACTTTCAGCAAAGCAAAACTAATTTACTGATTCCACAAACACACACACACTCCGTCCCCTAATCCACACTACATTGTTTTTTTGCACTTGATCAGCAACTGGAACAATCAATACCTCTAGACTGAGTAGGTGGACTGCTGAGCCTCGTATCAAGATGGCTTTTCCCTCCCCATCTTTCACACCCAGAGAGAAGGAATAAGAGGGGGGGAGGAGGAGGAGGAGCGGGAGGAGGAGACGCAGATGGACAAGTGCTTTTACAGCTGAGTCTTCCTCTGGCTCGGTGCCATGTCTACAGACTCTCTTTGTTTGCCCGGCTACTAAACTAATAGAGATAAAGGCAGGTTCCTGCTGGCCCTGAATTAGAAAATCATTAAGGAATATAAACACACATGGGAGCACACACACACACACACACACACACACACACACACACACACACACACACACACACACACACACACACGCACACACACACACACACACACACCCACACACACATATTTACATGTACACGTGCAAATATTTTAATGGCTGCTTCTGCAACGTACAGCTCAAAATCACACACACACACACACACACACACACACACACACACACACACACACACACACACACACACACACACACACACACACACACACACACACACACACACACACACACACACACACACACACACACACACACACACACCAACCAGTCAAATGGAGCCCTGAACACACACTTTTTTTTTCATTTTGACATGGCAGAAAATGGAGGAGAATGTGAAGAAAGAAGTAATTGTGTGGTGACAAAAAAGAAGTTCCCCCTGGCACCGAGTCGGGAAGCAAGAGTTTGTTTGGAATTTCAGCACTGACAGAAAGTGTGGAAGTGTGTATGTGTGTGTGTGTACTTTCCATTATTATACACTTTGATGCCCAGGACATTTTAAAAAGGAGAGATTCATTTTTTTTCCCAAAGTGGCATAACAGGTCTAATCCCTAATTTTCTGACCATATAAATGTGAAGTCTATCAGCCCGGTCTCACCAAGTGGCGTATAAATAACACAGCAATTTGTAAGTCATTTTGTGCGCAATAACGTATGTTGTGATATTGTAAGCCTAGTTCTATAAGCACAGGCGAAGCCCTCTACTGGACTCTATGGGTAATACTCTCCTCCAATCACACGCACACGTTCGCCCACTGAGATTTGCATGAATTTAGCCAGCCAATCAGGATGTGCCTACCGAATATGTGCATTACCATGGTATATAAGGCGGCGTCCAGCGCTGCCTGGCATCCCACGTCCTCTTCAGTGAGCAGCACAGGAGCAGCAGGGCCTCCTTGGTAGAGGGCTCCGCCTGTGCTTATAGAACTAGGGTTACAATATCGTAACCTTTGTTCTAACTCACACAGGCTCCACCCTCTACTGGACTCTATGGGTAATGCTCTCCTCCAATCACACGCAGACATTCGCCCACTGAGATTTGCGTAAACTTAGCCGGCCAATCAGGACGTGCCTACCGAATACATGCATTACCATGGTATATAAGGCGGCGTCCAGCGCTGCCTGGCATCCCACGCTGCCTGGCATCCCATGCCCCCTTCAGTCAGCAGCGCAGGAGTGGCAGGTCCTCCTTGGTAGAGGGCTCCGCCTGTGCTTATAGAACTAGGGTTACAATATTGTAACCTTCGTTCTAACTCACACAGGCTCCGCCCTCTACTGAACTCTATGGGTACAGTGGGTGGAGCCCGATGGATGTACATGCCCTGCCGTGCCATCACATTGACCTAACCACACTGATCCAGGCCGGCTAGGGATTAAACACCACAGACCACCTACTTCTTTACAACCTAGGCCGCCGCAGCGGAGGAGAAGTAGGGGGCCCTAGCCTACCCTAGACTGATCTAGGTAAGACTATGGCCTAACCCTGCAGGGGTCAAAAACAAACAGTAGACACCCTCCACACCAGAGTTAGTGAGTTAGTGACATAGAATAAAAAGTGAGAGAGACTGCCTACAGTGGGTGGGAGTGGAGAAGGATGGCTCCAACAAACACAGGACTTTCAACCAGGAGACCGGTGTTCATGTCCCAAAGGGTTGTTGAGTTATTTTGAAGTTACATTAGTAACGTTCCAAAAACAGCTGGTCACTGTAGTTTTTATCAAACATTACTCAAACAGGATGGAACAATGCATTTGTTGGGGACTATTTTTAGCGTCGGATGAATCCACATTGGGTGAGGATTTGTGGCAGCAGGACAGTCTATGTGGGATTGAGTCGAAATAAACTACAGTGTCTGTGTTCATGGTGATAGAGGAACATGTCACCCAGTGACACAGTGTGGCTTATTGATATGTTTTTAATGGAGCTCTATGGCTCAGAGGAAGAAGAGATATCAGGCTTTGATGCACACACAATACTTGTTAGTAGATACATTCACTGTTGGTTTGGGTCTACACATGAGATTTGTTGATGAAAAGAAAATATAGAATATCACCAGATTTATCCTTTAATAGTATCCAAAAAACAATTCACTTTATTTAGTTGTTGTATCGTGTTAGTCCTCGTATTAAAGACAAAGGACAATTACTTTTGAAATGACTGCAGGTTTCCAGTCCAGTGTCTTGAATTTTTCTAATGGGGCTTTCTTTCTTATTTTACTAGTTTATCCAACAGGGACGATCATTGATCACCAGATAGAAAAACTGTTTATGAGCCAGAGGTAGTCTAGAAGGTTGATTTTCATGTGTTGTCCCAATGTTGTCTCAATCTCAATATACACCATAGTAAAAATGCACAAGATAGTACAGTATATCTGCTACACCAATAAACAGTGATGGAAGAAGTAATCTTATCTTTTACTTAAAGGTTGACTCCATCTGCGTTCTTTTCCTGCTTTTTCAAATGGAAAACCCTCTCAGCCATTGGCAAAAAGCAGTGATGTTAGTTACAGCGCTTATGTACAGAAGCTAAGCAATGTACTGCTGTGGACGGGAGCAGCAGCAAAACATATTCTAGCCATCTAAAAAAAACAATACTAGTTTAACTGTACGCTATATACAGAATATTTTCACATTGCCATGAGACAGCCTTTTCTGACAGGGAACTGAAGCCGTTATATTGCTGTCTTTAAAGCCAACAGACACCTTTGACAAAAACATCATTTTACTTGGCAGAACACAGGAGTTACTGGTCGTTGCTGCCTCAATCTGTTAGTTTATGTTATTGTGTGACTTTCCAACACATTCTCTTAGCCAACTCCTCAAATACCGTCGCTTGGTCAGTGCCCCTCGGCATCGAAGACCAACGCAATGGGTACCCCTCTTGCGTTACTTTTGGATGGACCAGGGACGGCGTGTCAATAAATGCTTGTTACATGCATAGTGTCCTTTCAAAATAAACCTCCGTTTTCACAGGAAGTTAGGTTAAGGCAACACAACCACTTAGTTGGGTGAGGAAACGGTCGTGGTTGACGTTCACGAGTCAAGTAACTCAGGGGGCTGACGATACCGACAAGTCATGTGACTAACGACTGACGTGACAAAATAACTCAACGTTACTTTTAGTTTCACACGGGGCATGAACAGCGGTCTCCTGGTTGAAGGTCTTGTGTTTGTTTGACCCATCCACCACCCCTCCCGCCTCCCCCTAGTGGACTCTCACGCTTTTAATACTAGGTCACTTGTTCTAACCGTTGAAGAACACCACGGATGGGTTTACATCGGAGTTAGTTGAAAGCCCGGTTCATCACATACTGTTGCTAAAGGATGCCGCCGTGTGTCGGTTTCCGATGCCGAGGGGCACTGAACAAACGGCGGTATTTGACGAGTTGGGAGTGAGAACGGGTTGGACTTTCGGATCTGAAGTAACGTGGTGTACACAGCAGTTCATTGCTTAGCTTCTGTGCTGGTACTCCTGTCTGCTTCTCCAAACTGTGAGCACGCTGAAGTTACTGTATGTAATACACTGACTATGGATAAGTACCTCATACAACCCCATTAGGCTGGCTGACATCATCATGCAGAAACCTACATCAGGTCACGTGGGAAAACGTTTTTAGAAGGGCTTGTACTTCGACCAAAATTTTGAATGTTGGGATTTGAGAACATAAGGAACATCACTGGGACACTACAGGATGATATAAAAACCTCAAAAAAGCCCTTCTCTGACCTCAGAAAAATGTACGTAAGGTATCAAGAGTAAAAATACTTTTTAGGCAGAATGACCTCTTTTAGAGTATTTTATTAACACGCACGCACGCACGCACGCACGCACGCACGCACGCACGCACGCACGCACGCACACACACACACACACACACACACACATATACCATTCAAAAGTTATCAATCAGCTGTTATATTGATGTTTCTCTTCTTTCCTTCAATAACAATTTTAACAGCAATAAAAAAAGACACCAAATGTATTATTTACTTTTGAAATAGTTTTGGCCCCATAAGAAAAAGATTGAAATTATTCAAACTTCCATTTAGTCAATGTCCCCACAGTGTTGCATCATGGGAGAATACTGTTGAACTTGGATGTTAGTTTTCCAGTCCAGAAAAGTGTCAGTGAGCCTCGATCATTATCAAACCTTAAATGGGTCAACTGGGCCTAAATATTGAGTTAGTACCTCTGCAATCTACTCAGTTGTTAGACTGAAGAGGTTTAAACTGGGATTGTGTTAAACTGATATTCCAGTAGTGCTAACCCTAGACTAGAGGTTTAAACTGGGATTGTATTCAGTTGATATTACAGTAGTGCTAACCCTAGACTAGAGGTTTAAACTGGGATTATGTCCATCTGATATTCCAGTAGTACTAACCCTAGACTAGAACAGACTGGAACAGGACCGGCTGCATCACCGTCTGGTATGGCAGTTGAACCACCCTCAACTGTAGGGCTCTATAGAGGGTGGTGAAAACACAGCACATCACCAGGACAGAGCTGCCATCCATACTACATTCCTGACCACACCTCTGTATATATATTTTTAGTAGAGCTGTCAAAGTTAACGCGATAATAATGCAAATTAATTTTAACGCCGCTAATTTCTTTAACACATTAACGCAACTTGCGATTTTTAGGTTTAGCGGGCTCAGTTTTAAAGCTTGAGTGAAGATACTGGTATCATATGAAACTACAAAACCTAATGAATCCATTGGTACTAACCATGTCACACTAGCTAAAGAAACGGAAATTTTGACGAGGAAAAACTGTCATGGCCATTTTCAAAGGGGTCCCTTGACCTCTGACCTCAAGATATGTGAATGAAAATGGGTTCTATGGGTACCTACGAGTCTCCCCTTTACAGACATGCCCACTTTATGATAAACACATGCAGTTTTGAGGCAAGTCATAGTCAAGTCAGCACACTGACAGCTGTTGTTGCCTGTTGGGCTTGAGTTTGCCATGTTATGATTTGAGCATATTTTTTATGCTAAATGCAGTACCTGTGAGGATTTCTGGACAATATTTGTCATTGTTTTGTGTTGTTAATGGATTTCCAATAATAAATATATACATACATTTGCATAAAGCAGCATATTTGTCCACTCCCATGTTGATAAGAGTATTAAATACTTGATAAATCTCCGTTTAAGGTACATTTTGAACAGATAAAAAATTGTGTGATTAATTTGCGATTAATCATGATTAAATATTTTAATCGATTGACAGCCCTAATTATTATTATTACTGGATTATCATTACTGATGCATTGTCATTTATGCAGCATTTTAATGTTGTGGTGGTTGTGGTGGGGCTAATGTTAGCTACTTTATAAATAGTTGGGTACATAGATTTAGATAGATATTTTAGAAGTTGATCATATGTTTTACAATACATGTATGATTAATCTACAGAGTAACTAAAGCTGTCAAATAGTGCAGTAAAATGTACTATATTTCCGTCTGAAATGTAGTAAAGTGGAAGTTTAAAGTAGCACAAAATTGAAATTCTAAAGTAAAATACAAGTACCTGAAAATTGTACCTAAGTATACATTTACTACTATAGTAAATGTACTTCAAAATCATTCCACAGCATAACACATGGTAGTTAGCCACAATTCATAGTGAGCAAGGACTTTGGTTAAAAAAAAAAAAGAAAAAAGAAGAAAATGCGAGGAAAGGAATAACAGGATGGATCAAGACAGACAGCAAGATGGCAGCAGACGACAACTAGAATCCTCATGTTCACATGTTGGAGTTCTGATAGTAGCCACGGCATGGCAGGTATGCCAGGCCTTATACTCTGCAGCTGTGGTAATATATTGAACCCTAATTTCAACAACAACACATCTGGGAGTTTCTGATTTGAAAACTCTGCCCCCTTCCTCCTCGCCTGATGTTTCCACGTGGGATCAGTCTCTCTCTCTCTCTCTCTCTCTGTCTCGTCTCAACATTAGTTAAGATGGCTGCACGGTGGCTGCCGGGAGCGAGCGTTTAAAGCTCTCAGAGGTGCAGGCGGCTTAAACTAGCTCATTTGTTAGCTCTGCATTCCCAAAGACAACCTCACAAATGGAGCCACTATCCAATTATTATTAGCAGGGAGGAAAGAAACAACGGCTCCAATCTGTTAGCCCGGCTCAGGACGGACCGTTACACTGAAACACACACTGAAGGGTCAACAGGGTCAACTAAAGCTGATACATGAAGAGGTGTGTTTTTAATATGGTAAATGTTAAATGGAGTCTTATTAGTGGAGATAAAGCGATAGAGAGGGAAGAAGATGGTCTTTGTCAAATGTGAACATGTTCAGGTTCAGAGGCGGATCCATTTTAACATTTACACACACACACACACACACACACACACACACACACACACACACACACACACACAACACACACACGTGAAGCATAACAATACCTGTGCCTAAACCAGGGCTCAGCGAGCATTAAACTGTGTTCATATAAAAAAAGAAAAAAGAGAAGGAAACAGCATATGGAAGCCCCAGCAGAGGCATTCTTATTTCTATCTGTGAAAATTCATTACGCATTCTCACAATGAGTGTGTGTGAGAATTCGCCGTTTGTTCTCGTCTCAGGCTAAACAAAGGCACATGTGCTCATTTTCAGTGCGGGATGCAGCGCGACCTGATTTCAAAGGCACAACTTGAAAGACGACAGACAGCTATTTACAATATTTATACATTTAGGATGCTGATACTATGCATATTACATGTCTGTCTTCCACTGTGTGTGTGTGTGTGTGTGTGTGTGTGTTAGAGGCGACAGCAGTGGGGAAGGGAGTCGCTGATGAAAAAAGGTTACTTTGGAAATTCTCTGATAATTGGTGCCTTAAAAGGAGCTCATTTTTAACTATGTCACCACGACTGCTCGATGACAATTAATCTGTTTGCGGCTGCTTCCTTGGCATCTGTGCCAATTACTTTATATGCTAATATATGTAAATGACATCTCAGATGCCAGTTTCAAGTGTTATGCGAGTGGCGTATTGTGTCTTTTTTTAAAGTCATATTGTTGAGGCTGATCAACAATGCGAGTGCTTTAAATTTGGAGGTGTGTAAGTTATTGATTTCTTCCCCGGCTCAGTGTCTCCTCATAAACATTTACTGACTCACATATGATACATTTCAAATGAATTTCAGGATTTGTCTTTCTGTTTTTTTTCCCCCTGAATTTGTCTCTTGTCAGGACGGAAAAGTCTTTACATGAAATATTACTTTACACAAAATATTATTGCACAGCTTGTATGTATATTTAAAATGTAGGAACATTGTTTTGCAGAGCAGTTTTACTGACTTTCACACACACTAACAATGCAACATATTTGCAATGCATACATGTCCTACAAAAAACAAAATCTAATTCTGCAAAACATGATGGTTCATTTGATATTTTCCTATTTTTGTGAAATAATAATAAAAGGTGCCTCCCAGATTTTGGTTGTGTTAAGAGTTTTGCTTATTTTTATGTAAAAAACAAAACAAAAACAAAACAAAAAAACCTTGGTTGAGTCTGAACAGTACACAATTTTTTGTACAAAAAAATGTATGCATTCATTTATTTCCCTATATGTAGTATGACTTTATGGTATCTCCAGTGTCAAGACTCTCTGCCTGGCAGGCCAGAGGTCAGGGGGTCACGCTTTACTTTAAGCCCTCTATTTAGCATCTATAAGCAGCATGTAAGCACTTAACACATTATATCACACTATACTGTAGTTGTTAGCAAATATGAGGACTAGAGTTGACTCATATATTTGTCAATGATTATTACTCCTCCTATGAAGCATCCATAATCGGTGTATAAAGAGTTAATGACTGCTTATGGCATTATACTGTATATGATTACACACATGAACAGATCCTAACTGTGTGTTATAAAGCTACAAATTATTCACAGGCAAGTTTAAAACTTCATAAATTTGTTCAATATGCATGAAGACAAATCAGTATAATTACAAATAATTACGACTATGCTATGTGGTGTTATCCAGCATTCATTACATGTTTATACAGCAGATAAAGATGCTTCATTTGGGGAGATATAGGTGCTGACAAATACATTAACAATCATTTACAGCGACATTAAAGGCTGTTGTAAACCATTTATTAAGTGTTTATATACTGCTTATAAATGTTAAATATGGGAGGTTGAAATAAGTCAATTTAACTATTATATATTACATGACTTAACGACTGCCAGTTAACATTTACAAAATATGTGTCTTTTAGATGACGTGCATCGTCTAAAACACTGAGACAATGTCTATGATGGAAATGGAAATGATAATGAGGTAGCCTATGAGGTTCAAGTTCATTCTGAAAAATCACCAGCCAGTCTCCGTTCAACAAGAAATTGTAGATAATGTTAATTTTCTACTGTGTTTTTTTAAAGCAGAACTATGACATTTAAATGATGACATAATGATGAATAAGTAAAACTATATATAGAGTTGTACGTGGTGACAATTTTGTACCTTAATTTAACAGTACAAAAATGGACCTTAAACAAGGGTAAAAAAGTGTTTTTTTTTTACAGTATATATTATATAGTATAGTATATACAGTATAGTATTTTTTTAATCTATATTTTATTATAGTGCACTACTATACCCTGTAAAAAACAATTTTTTACACTTTTTTAAAGGTCCATTTTTGTACCGTTAAATCAAGGTACAAAATTGTCACCAGGTACAAGACTGGTCTAAACCACAAGGGCACTAATAAGTACCGTGTCAAGGGTACAAAGTCTGTACCTTAGAGGGTAATGCCCCAGTGACGAGTTGTTGTACCCCTAAAGGTACAAGTTTAGCACATTATTTCTGAGAGTAAATATTGAAATCTGTTAGTCCCTAGAGGAGTATTTATCCGTAACCTTTGACCTTTTTGTGGAAGTGTATAATTGGGATATGAACAGATAATACTCTCTGAACAGATAAGAACACAATTAGATTTTTTGCAGTAATCTTCTCCTTTTCACCGTCACCAGAGTGACACAATTTGCCACAAACACAGAGGAATCCTACACTTGGTGTATGTTGGGGTAGCGTGGGACGATCTGGGAGGGAGAAATTATTTGAATTTACAGTATGCAGTTTCTCAGCATCTATTCATGTACACACCTGTGAATATATTCATACAGAAAATAATTAATTGATACATTTTTAAAAAGTTGTCTAGATATACAAAAACTTTGCCTAAATAAAATACGTCTAAAATTGGCAAGTTTTAGATTTACAAACATGACCAGACACTTTTGTGTTTATATGGACACATTTCAGTCAGTACCAAAACACTATTGAAGGAAGCTGCAGTACATTTCCCTACAATAGAGAATCCCAATTTGATCCGATAGGGATTCAATCCCCTGGCTGATGTCGTTAAATGCTTTCAGTTATAGCCACACACTGTACATAACAGCATTAAGTCAATCAGCTGCTTTTCTACAACTTGAACAGCTCTTACTGTACAACAAACTGAGGATTCACTTTATCTTTTATTAGCTGCTATTCAGTGGAAGTGGAATAACGCTGAGTAAATGTTAATGAATGCACTTTGAGCATATTCACAGAACCCTTTCCTCTTTCTATAAATGGCAGTAATTACCCGTCGAGCTGCTTTAAGATGCTTTCTATTGTTCCACGTCTCTGTTCTCTGCTCTGTCTGCAGCCTTCCATCACTCCAACTGAAGATGTCACTGTTGTATACCAAATATCTGCTCCCTCAAGTTGTGTGTGTGTGTGTGTGTATATGTGTGTCAGACGGGAGAATGTGTTTTCATGTTCATCAGTGAGAAACAAAGCTATGTTGTATTTAAGGCGTTTGACTGTGAAGTTTTGACAATGCAGGGGGTACAACAGACAAAGAAAGGAATCCATCAGAATTAATTCAGCTGGCTGATCTTTAAATACGAGATAAACACATTAATGTAAACCCGATGCAACTAAATTACATTTTAGAATTTGATTGTTGAGCAAATAAAGATAAATTGAGTTAAAAGTGCAATTTTAAGGTGTGAAAACTGTCACTTTTCTTAATATTTTCTCCTTATTTTACACCTTATTTAGTCCTAAATTCCTGAAAATGACTTTGCGCGTAACATGCAGTGCGTACAGATTTAACATGGCCTATGAAAATACAAAAATAATTATTCCAGTATTACTCCAGTGCTGAAGTATTCATTAAAACAATTATGAAAATGACGCCTGGTGTTTAAGGAGTGGGAGGTGGTGCCATACACATGCATTGTTATCTGGCTTCACTGCAGTCGTCTACTGTACATGTTGGGCTGTTTTTTGGGGGGTAATTACAACATCAACATCAACATATTTTGGGAAGTTATGATTTGATAATTATATTGAGTTTCACCGGGAGAGACGATTAAAAAAAGATATAGTCAAAATAAAAGTCAGGAATGAAAACAAGAGGCTGAACATGAGACGCTCCAAAAATTGTGCGTCAATAAAACATAAAATATTCCTCCGACCCTGTATGCTTAAACACAAACACACACACACACACACACACACACACACACATGCAGTAAATTACTTTCACTCCTGCCAGTATATTTGAGTAGATTTTATATGTGAGGTAACAGATTCAACAGGCTTTTTATTACCAGCAGAGACAGATTTTGTGTGTTTCGTCTTTCGTTAAATTCCTCTGTTTTTGTACTGCAGTTTGGTTGATGGCTTTCTAAATAAACTTGACTTTATCTGCGGATGTTCAGGGAGCATCCGTCGAGCATTTGAATTCATCCACACCATTTGGCTTGTAGCCTGGTCGATGTCGAGCTAACACAAAGGGAATATTGTGAAATTGATAAATCTGGACAATATTATTGATAAATATTGATAACGTAATGAAAATCAGTATATGAATTTAAAAGACAAAAATGTTGGTGACAAATCACACGGTGAACCAGCTCACCAGTGACCAGTGTGCAGATCAGGACCAACTGAATCCAGACTTGACCAAAACAATATTACATGACACAGTAACTATAACTGTTTCAGTGTGACATGACAAGAAATACTGGATTATTAAGAATGAAACATGCTCTGGGGAGGGAATACAATTCCATTTAAAATGCTTTCATTTGGCTGCTGGGGGAAATTGCTCCCAAAAAATTCTCTATTTCCTCCTGTTTGTTTGATAAAAACTACAGTGACCAGCTGTTTTAGGAAAATACTTAGCCTTTTTAAAAAATGATACTACATATTTTTGAACTGCTTTTAAAGATTTACGTCTTTAGTATAGGAGCTGAGAGCCACAGACAGGAAGTCAGAAAGTACTGAGGGATTTGTTGACAATATCAAAAATATAGAATAACACCAGTCTTATGCTTTTAAACAAATTAAAATGGTTTGTATATGAATATACTCCACATAATAAAGATATCAAAACTAGTCTTTAACACATTACTAGGTTCAATGCCCTTGTTGAATGCTGTTTGATGTTCACGTCCTTTTTGTAAAATAATTAGTGAACTGTTTGTCATAATTTATTTGTGAAAAAATAGAATTAATGAAACATTATTTAAAAGTTTTCTCTTTTATTAAATGTTCAGACAAAGGCTGTGATATGTGTACAAAAAAATATACAATAATAATTGTCCAAAATAATGTAAAATTACATAGTTTTAAGTCAAAAACCTTCAAATTTTCTTGGAGGAGGAGCCCCTAACCCAATATCTCTGGAATGTGTTTCTGCATAATATGTAGGAGCATCCTGACTGTGACTCTGCTCCTAAAACCTGAAAGAACAGCTCACACACCTCAGCTCTGCATGTATACCTGCCTGTCTGTCTGGCTCGCTGCTGTTGATTCCAGCCTATAGACATCCTATAATACATTATAGAGCGATGCTACGAATAACACAGGAAAGCACTTTAAGTATTAACACTACATACAAACACACCACCTTAGCCCTATAATGTTCCAGTTGGAATAATATAGGAGTATTATAGGTCTACTATAGAAGATGCATAGCCCTTGTATTATAATAATATAGCAATAAAAACACAGCTGATTATGACTGACACAGTATAAAATGCTTAAAGAAATAATGAATAAATAGGAATAAGTGGCAACAGATTGCTGATACCTGCCGATACACACACCAACATGTGAATCAGAGAGTACTGGCACTTATTTTTTTTCATTTCAAGCACTGTGATGCACCACATGATCAGAACCAAAAGCGAGTGTGCTCTGCCCGGGTCTGGTCTCGGATAACAAAAGGACCCATGAACACCTCCAGACTGTGGTCTTGAATCCAGCCTTGGTCCTACTTGCTAAATGGGATAGTCATTAGTCATTGTTTAGCACCGCGTTGGAATGCTCATACGTAACTTTATCTGAATCGAAGCCAGTAACTACTGCCTTTTAAATGTGTTACCCTGTCAACTTCAGTCTTGCATAGTTTCTTTCCAACAAAACAGACGTGCTCCACCAATATGCAGCTACTCCCTGACCTTAAACTGCCCCAACCACCAGCACACACACCTACCAGCTCTCTCTCTCTGTCTCCTCTCTCCATCCTACCCTGTATTTATCAGGCTGTGTGACTTTCTAATCCCTCTCTTTAGCAGCGGTGTGTGAACGCAAACACTCCTCCATGTGATTATGTAGGGCCCTGGGCTGCTGATTATCTGGAGAGACCACCGCAGAGACCCCCGGCCATGCTCTCCCAAGCCAGCGCCACTTTAATTCTGCCTAATTGATCTTCACACTGTTAGAACTTTTCCCCTCCCTAAATCAACACAGGTAGAACTCTGTTTGATTGTTGCGGCTGCGGGATAATCTGTTTCAGTTTCTTTTTAACTGGATGTTGTTGATGTTGACACATTCTCTGTTTCTTTACTTAAATGTGGAAGCAGATTTTAGTTAAATAATCATACAATTCTTACATTTTTACTCACACTACTGTTACCAAAAGGTAATTTATTCAAGTGCGCTATTACTATAATTCTTTTAAACTTAAAATAAGAGAGTATACTTTCAGTTTACTTTTTATGTACTTATCAGAGATATACTTAACAAAAGTATACTTAAGTATACTTGGCTTCTACCGACAAGTATACAGAAAAGTCTAAGTATACTTGGCTTATACTTGTACTTAATCTTTTGATCTAGATATACTTAAGAAAAGTATAAGTTCGTATACTTGTAGTATAAAAACTATTTAACTAGTTGTTTACTGAATATACATTAAAGTGCACTTTCATAAACTATAAAGTGGGCTACAAGTATATACAAGTATACTTGCAGTATAAAAAACTATTAAACTAGTAGTTTACTGAGTGTATACTATAAAGTGTACGTTCATAAACTAAAAAGTGGGCTACCAGTATAAAACTAGTAAACTATCAGTACAATACTTAGACTTAAAGTATACTTTTATAAACTAAAAAGTGGGCCTATTTAGTCCCAAGAAGTATTGAAGTAGTACACTTACAAGTATAAAACTAGTAAACTATCTGTATACTTGGTGGGCAAGTATAAAGTGGGCCAATTTAGTCCCAAGAAGTATTAAAGCAGTACGCTTATAAGTATACTACTAGTACATTGATATTAGTATACTTACTACATAAAGTATACTTGGGAAATATACACTTGAACTTTACTTTAACTTTACTTACTTTATGGATTGTGATGAAATGTGGTTCATCATTCATGTTGCCCTCAGGATAAATTGCAATAACTTTGGTGATCCTCTGACTTTTCATCTAGTGCCATCATCAGGTCAACATTTGTTCAATACTTTGGTTTATGACCAAATACCTGCAAAACTAATTACAGTCTCGTCAGCAAACCGTACTTTATGTTAAGTGCTCTCTAGGAAATTTAGTGTCCAGACAGAACAGGTGGATGAGGTGGAGGAGGTGAATTATAGAGGCGGTGTGATTACATGCGACATTGGCTTACAGCTACTGTCTGTACAGTTTGTAGCCTACATTGCAGATTTGCAGACACAGCAGATTTGCACAAATGACAAGAGGCGAACATTCGCTTCGCTATCTGTCTGAACCCATCTTAAGATAGTGAAAATGACAGACCTTATATATGCTAGACATCAGCATTTAGCTTAAAGCATTACCACCTTTACTTCCATTAAAAACAATTTAAAGGTGCTAAATCCCAAATTCAGAGTATATCTGTGATTGAGGAGTTGCCTCCACACAGCTCTCAGCATGGTGACGACTAAGCTAGCAGCTAACGGTGCTAACAGTGCAATCTACGGCATCAGTGATTAGATAGCTAACAGTGTTTACAAGGGGGGGAACCGGAGGGTGGGTGCCACAATTCGTCGATGACGGCGTCAGTCTGGACTGAGTTATCAGCTGTAACCGCTGTATGAGCGCAGTGCAGAGCGGTGGCTGTGAGCTAGACAGTGGGGCACGCTCATATGCACGAACATGCAGTAACATGCACTAAAAGCATGCGTGACCGAATGACCTATGTCAACAAGGAACACAGTCTCACGGCAGTTTGTGAAATAGTCACGAAATTTAATCTATTTGATTTGTGTACACAGACACGAATTTCCCTTTTTTTGTGACGCTCAGCATGACTTTCAACAACGTATATTTTTCCTACGAATGTCTAGCAACACTTGATGACGTGTCAATTTCCACTCCAGTCTTCTAAATAAAACTACTTAATTAGGTTTAGGAAAAGATCGACTTGGTTAGGATTAGGCAACAAAACGTAGTTATGCTTAGGAAAAGGTCGCAGTTTGAGTTAAAATAACTCCGGAAGTGCTGTAATTTAAATACAGGAGTTACGTGACAATTAAATCTACTTTGACTGAATCCACTTCGAAAGTCTGGTGTTTTGTGACCCACCCATCCACCCTGGCCTCCTCCCTTCACGGCGTTCGCCGCTCTTTATACTTCCTGGTTCACAATTACGTGGATTACATACTAATTGATTTTGTGCTGACCATCACGAAAAATATGACATTTGTGTCTATGTACACAAATTAATACTTTGCGACTGGGCAACAACAAAGCACAGAGAAGCTCAAATTACACCACACACAGAGGGAGAGAGACTTCATTCTCCACTCAGCTAGACATTACTCCTCTATATCTTTACATAGACAATAGTTGTTTGACGTAATATTAATGCTCTGAATTTCGAATTTAGCAGCTTAAACTTTGAACCACAAAGACAAAATAAAGTGCACTTGTTATTTAATTCCTTTCCTCTTTTTAACTATTTTTTCAAAGATGTCCGAGGCTCCTCTCATTGGTCACCCCCCCCCACCGTCACTCCCAAAGTGGTTTGAGTATCGTCTCCTCTTCAGCTTTTTCTGACGTTCTTCAATGCCATCTCTCTGTGGCGTTTAATGACTTTGACGGAGATGACAGTGGCCGTGGCGCTACCTGTGATTGGATCTTTACACAGGTGAATATGCAATCCGGGGCTCGATGAAAAGCCTCCACGTCCGTGACATTTCCCAAACGGACTCCCTGAGGGCGAAACCCTGCCGACTGCCTCGGCATTAGTTTTGTCTCTGTGTTGTCTATAAGGGGGACTGAATTACAGATTGTTTTAAAAGTCATACTTCTCATGCAAAACAGAGCACCACCCCCCAAGTCTTGTTCACTGTGGCATTTAGTTCCATGCTAAAATTGGAATATGGAAGGTGGGAGTGAAAGGTTGACTTTTCAAATGACTTTAGTGTATGTTTGCTACTGTTTGGACTGAGCCAGAGGAGATGACAAGTGAGGAATCTGTATCATCAGCTGATGACAGCTGTTACTCATCAGCACACAGCAATTATCTGATAAAGTCATTAGTAAATATATGCAAATATTTTTCATACATTTGTAGTTGCGGCTTATGTGAGTATGTTGGTGGGCACTGTATATAGTATATAAGAGTGTGTATGTATATAAATGTATTTAAAATGCAAGGAGGAGGCAGAGGAGAAAGGAAAGCAGTCCATGTGAAGGGGTCATTCAGCAGCTTCCGCCTGAGCTGAGCTGCCATATGTACGGAAATGTTTCAGGTGACAGCAGTCACCCCCAACATGTTCTCCGAGGTTATCGTGTTGGTGAGGTGTGTTTGTGTGTGTGTGGATGGAATATAGGTCACCTACACCTTAGTCATGCCAGTTCATCTGTCAGAGAGCATTTTAATCACCGTTAATAACCACCAAGCCATCTGTCGTGATCTGTTCTTACACTAACTGGTAGAACGAGCCTTAAAATAGCGACGATTGTATCAATGACTAAAACTACGGGCTGAAAACTATGGTCATGTGGTAACAGGTGGTTGTATATAGGGGGACATGTTCAACAATGGTGTCTGGCGTCAAGGTGAATGTCCTCCTTGACCACTGACACATGGTCGATGACCTTTGACCTCTTCCCAGTGGATGATGAGTGGTTTGGGTCTGGTGTTCACTTATCTGCTTCTAACGCGGGGAACGCACTGGGCGCGTCGTGGCCGCGTGGCGGCTGCGTTACCTGTTGTGCTTTATTTCGGCGTCCGCGTTAACAGGTTAGAGCATCCGCACTGCCCGCGTGAGACGCGCGTCTCACGCGCATCTCTTCTAGAGCTCAGAGGTCTCGCCTATTTTTGACGCGAGCCGCGCGCGGTTCACAGCAGCAACAGACAGAGAAAGTGATCTATTGACAATATATTGACATCATATCAGCAAGATTACTACAGTTTCAATGTCTAGACATCTGTAGAATATGTCACAGACAGTGAAGGTGATCTATTGACTGCATATTAACATCATACCAGCAAGATTACTACAGTTTACATGTCTCTATCTGTAGAAAATGTTACGGAGATGAAAAAAAGTAAAGACTTGTTTTTAAATCAACACTTTCTGCTTTCATTTAATATGTGCAGACAGTGCTGTGGAACAGGCAGTGACTTGGAGAGCTCCATGAATGAATATAGTACGGGTTTTAATTGTGGTTTTTACTATTATTTACAAATTACCACACGTTTCTTATCTTTTCTCTGTCTTAAATGAATATAAATGATATTTATAATGAAATGAAATGGCTATTATGAAAGGCAAACTCTATGTAGAAAGAAAGGGCTGACACGCAGCTGAAACGCAGCTGGTGAGGATGACCGACGCCTCAATCACGAAGCCAGCACGCGACGCAGACGCCACGCGGCCACGATGCGTGCAGTGCGTTCACGGCGTTATGTTCATTTGGTCACTTGTCCAGTGCCCTTTCACCGATGTGGAGTTTCCCCACAACTACTGCATGTGATGTCGTACACCACTCCAGTTAAAAGCTTCAGAATAAATTAGATGATACCTTAAATATTATTTTGCCAAACGACTATTCACAAGGCCACACTCAATGGTAAGTTACCTTCAAACACAGGTAATGTTAGCTTAGTTGTTCTCAACCCCAGAAAAATGTGTTTCTGCAAACCACGGGATACATTGAATGTCTACGTTTCTGAACCAAGAATACGTTTCATAAATACGTTTCATATCAGCCTCATATCACGCTTGCAGAAATGCACAATGCCACGTGTTTAACATTGTGAAACGATTGGTTAGGTTTAGGCAACAAAACTACTTGGTTATGGTTAGAAAAAAGATCATGGTTTGTGTTCAAATGATAACGTAACAACATAACGTAACATAACAACATCACGTAACAACGTAACATAACAATATAATGTAACAACGTAACATAATATCATAACGTAACAACGTAACGTAACAACGTAACGTAACGCAACGTAACAACGTTACATAACAACGTAACGTAACAGTGGCTGACTCCGCAGTAGGAACAGTATGTTTCTCACCACATCTCCAAAATAATAATAATAGAGCCATAACTGTCCTGTTTCAAAGACATGTTGTCTCTATTCCAGATGTCATGGCATATTGGAATCGGTTTGTAATGATATATAGACTATTGGAAGAAGGTCTGGATTCTTCCTCATAAATACATAATAGTGAATAAGGTTAAGGAAGTGTCCTTCAAAACTATTAATAAATATCACCCTGTCAGTCACTACATTCAGAAATAAAAAAAAGGACATAAAGACCTTTGCAGATTTGCCATTGATCATATCTTTAAAGACATTATTATGGGAAAATGTGGTGTTTGGTTTATTCAAAAACCCCAAAACAATATTTTCTCATAATAAATTTGACATGTTTACTTTTAATCTTTTATTCATAAATATAAATGTAACAATAAATACTGCTCAATAAAATGTGCAATATGTGAAACAACTTTCTATTTACTAAGAAAAAGGCTATTAAGACACTCAATATATGTAGGTTTTAATATTTTTGTTTAGGGTGAAACCCCTGGCTCCTTTGTTATTGTTATACTGAATGTGAATTATGTTCTTTTGTTTCATAAAGAAAGAAAGTAGAGATAAGTAGCCTCCTGTCCTCCTCAATTTTTTGAGTCACCAGCCGCCACTGCAGTAGGCAGTATATTTTTGGCATCATTGGGCAAAAATTCCATAATAACCTTTCAGCATATTGTAATTCAAGTGTTCTGAGAGATAACTAGACTTCTGCACCTCCTCATGGCTCTGTTTTCAGGCTTTAAAAAATCTAGCCCGTGACAGGAGACTTTGACCAATCACAGGTCATTTCAGAGAGAGAGAGCGCTCCTATTGGCTGTGCTCCGGTCTGTGACCGGTACTTGCCGTTCCTTCAAGCCATCTCAACCTGATCTCAACATGGCTGCCGGGTCACAAACTTTCTTATTTTACAGCTAAACCGTGGACTACAAGATGATTCTGAAAACATTTGAGGTGAGAAATAGGCATTAATGTTACATAATATTGATTCATATCTGGTCAGCGCTGCCTAGTTTGACCATTTGGTCAGAGTTCGCGAGTGATTGAAAGCCGGCTCTCATAGACAGCAGATGGACAGCAGATCCCAGATTAGCTCTGACTGCTTGTTTTCCTCCGGTCTGTGAAATCTTGCAGATACCGTTAGGAGCACCGGAGGACACCGGAGGACACAGAGGCACACAATTTTTTCAGGTTACCTTTCTCATGTACTACTGTCAGGATATAACGACCGTTTTATAAAAATAACTGTTTTTAATCATATTTGCTCGAATCTCGCCTACTTCAGCTTTAAGGGCACATGCATTGCTTATGCAGCGCTCATCTGGTTTTCATATGGATTTTATTAATTTCTATCCCTATATTGACCATTTAAGTTTTCATGGAGTGTTTGTTTTCTTTTGTATTTTTTATCAAAGTTTCGATAATTCACGTGTTTTCAGGAAGAACAGACTGAAGAGAAAGGAAGGATTAGATAGACTGGGAATGACTTGCTACGCAGCTCACTTCTTGGATATAAACCAGAGATTTTGGGAGTACAGGCAATGGTTTATCAAGGGCTTTCACTAACTGCATACTACCTATGATCAACCATGTCTGCTCTAAGTGTATACTGTAAGTTTTGAGTGCAGTAGATCCTTTCTAAAGCACTAATCCACTCATTTCAGCCAGGCCTTTAATGTGATAGATGTTTATTGGCTGATTTCAGAAAGACTTTTAAACTGAAACCTCGATTTAACAACCTAGTCACATGTGTGTGTGTGGGGGGGGTCACTTCGGTATGCACAACAGTAAGTGAACGCATCACCGTTCAAAGTCACTTCAGTACATGGCTACAAAAATAAGTGAACGCATCACCGTTTAAATGCACTTCAGTTCGTACCTACAACAGTAAGTGAGTGCATCACCGTTCACCCATTAGGATACATATTGAAGCTCGGCTTTGGATTTACCTGAAAAAAATCCAAATTTCAGCTAAGAAAAAAATTACAATATTTAATCTTCGGTGCATGATTTGTGGCAATCTAAAGGATGGATGGTTTGTTAAAAAAAAATCACATTGTCAACATAACACTGTCATCAGCACCATGCTATCATCCATTCAGCCACACAGCCTCATGCTTCCATTGCCCCCACACCTTCCATTTACCCCCACACCATCATTACAACCACGTCATCACTACCGTCATTAATGCATAGAAGAAGAAGTAACCTTTATTTGTTATAGTACAAACATGAAATTTGACCTCTGCATTTAACCCATCCTAAGTATTTTAGGTGCAGCCTAGGGGACCTGGGGTTTAATGTCTCCCTCAAAGCAGTCTGTAGGAGCCGGGGCTCGAACCGCCAACCTTATGGTTAAAGGACGACCCGCTCTACCCACTGAGCTACAGCTGCCCCTACTATGCATCTCACTGTCTTAACTTCAGTAATTACTGCCATCCCATAATCAGTGCACATCCTTTACTGCACAGGTGCCAGGTCAGCCTCCTATCCACTAAGCTCATTCATTCTTCAATATGACACGTACTGTGATGATACTACAGGCTTGCAAACTGCTATGTACAAACACTGGCATTCATGTTGACTACTTTCTACTTTGTAGCTCAGATTGACTCTATTTTCCATTGTAACTCATTTTTAAAAGTTGCAAGAGGAAAACAATTCCCATCTCTATATCTAAGCCACACTAATTCTCAAAGCATCTGTAGGAAGATCAACTAGAATTTCTTTTTGCATTCATTAGTAAACGGTTTAAAGACAGCGTATTTTGCAGGACACTGAGGACATAACTCATTGATCCCTGATGGGGTGAACCAGGGGACAACTGCAGTGAAGCCTAAACTACAGACCTTGACTTTGGCTAGCCTCCTGTCAACACTTTAATAAGATGCCTGGCGACACAGTACGTCACGGGGAATGCCAGGACACCGGGGCCTTGTGCCAGCATTGCCCGGAACCACAGAGGAGTGTTTGGGGAGTGTTTCTCTGACCTCTGACAGAGCGAAGGGGGGACTGGCATCTGCTTTAATAAGGCTGCCCACTCTTCATTCACCATGTCACCCCCCCACTCCCCAAGCTGTGGAATGGGCACTGGCACTGGAGGAGAGGTGGCAGAGGTAACAGCTGGCTGCAGCCGTGGCGGCATGGCCGTGGCATGACCACAGCTTTATTAGTGGCGTCCAGGACACCAGCTGATCCTCTCCCAGGGTCCCTGTCACACTGATGTCTTCATCACTAAGCTGAGCAGACAGGCCAGGCCTGCCAGCCAGTGGAGGTGACAACAAATCCAATTACCTCCCCTCCATGGTGCCCGGACCAGACTTGGGGAGGGGGGGGGGGCAGTGGGACAGTGGAGGATGTTGCTAGGATAGAGGATGAGGGACATGCAAGACAGGACGGTAGGACAAGAGGTGGTATTCTGACACCAGACTGATGGAGAGGCTTTCATTTTGGCCTCCGAAAACCTTGGTTACTGTATTTTTAATGCTCTAACACATCACATTCCAGCCCAATCGCACAGCAGTTCGTGAAATAGTCATGAAATTTAATGAACTGATTCCTGCACATAGACGTGAAATTTACATTTTTCTCATGATGGTCAGCACAAAATTAATTTGTATGTTATCCACATAATTGTGAACCGGGAAGTATAAAGAGCGGCGAACACCACGTAGCCAGGAGATCGGTGTTCATGTGCCGTGTGAAACCACAAGTCAGAGTTGATTTATTTGTCATGTAACTTCTGTACTTAAGTTACGGCACTTCTGGTGTTATTTTACCCCAAACCGCGATCTTTTCCTAAAGCTAACTAAGTAGTTTTGTTGCCTAAGCCTAACCAAGATGATCTTTTCCTAAACCTAACTAAGTAATTTTATTTTGAAAAGACTGGAGCAGAAATTGACTCGTGCTTCACTTGCTGCTGGACATTCGTAGGAAAAAGCTCGAAAAATACATTGTTGAAAGTCGTGCTGAGCGTCACAAAAAAAGGGAATTCATGTCTATGTACACAAATCAAATAGATTAAATTCTGTGACTATTTCACAAACTGCCGTGAGACTGTGTTGCATATTCAGGACAAATAAATGTCTAAATTGACGTGCTGTATTAGAGCCTTTCAGCTACATGAGCTGAAAATGTAAAATTTGACTTAAGGACTGCAATTCAGACCAGACCATAGAATTTCCTCTGAGCAGCATGAATGTGGTCAGCATGTGGTCAGCGATTCTACAACACCTGAAGATATCTTAGACCAAAATGTGTGAGTTCTGCACAGGCTGAAAACTGAGACCTGAACCTGGCATGTGTCTGCTTCTTTAGGACCAGATGTGACTGGATCTCATTGACAAGTCTGAGACCTGGACCTGACCAGAGACTTGAAGCTATATTTCGGCATTGTTTCATCCATTAGCTTGCTAGGCTAATGCAACGCATGCTTGTGTCTTTCCCTTTCCACTCCGTATGTGCTTGCAGAACATGACACCCATGGATACAGATGATTGGCACAGAAAGACAAAGAGAAACATTTCTTAATAAATTACATTTGTATACAACCAAACCCAAAACCTTGAATGAGCTCAAGTTTTATCCAACAAAATGACTCAAACTTGACCATAAACCTGATACTTTGTCAGGGCCCTCTCAGGTAGGGGTCAGGTAGCAAAGCTCTACTGTTGACAGACACAAACTGTCGGTATGAGACTGTGACGCATATCAAAACTCCTGAGCCTATTGTTTTATACACAAGTCCGCAGTGTTTTAGGAGATTCCACTGTCCTATTCCCCAGCATCAACTCTGCAGAAAAGCAAAAATTCTATTACATTCGGCTACCATACCTACTTCTTCTGTCTATTTGGTAAATACATTATGTGCGACGGCAATGAATGATGAGTGTCCCATTCTGCAATATGGCTGGTGTGGTAAAAAGAAAGAAAAAGAAAAAGAAAATAGTCTCTTTCTCAAACAAAATGTACACTTCAGGGCTGTACGTGAACTGTTTTTTAACTGGTGCTACAGTGGTTGAAAGATTTGTAGCACAGGCCACAAATATGTAGCACAAGTAAGTCCACTGTAGTTTGAGACTATTCAAATTCTGTGTTGGGCTTTTAAAGGAATAGTACTGAAAAAATGCAGACGTTGTTCTAAATATATGTATTTATTTATTTATATTATTTATGTAAAAAGCATGGACATTTGCTTGGGAAGTAGTGTGCTGAGAGGGCTGCAGCACCTCTTAAAACCACGTATGTGTAGTACACAAGTATTTGTGGTGGGAAAGGTTTATTATCATATGTACTAGTCCATTATTAGCTTCCTTGTGATGCAGAAAACATTGATCATCTTGTCAGACACCTGGAGACAGTTCATTCCAGGCAACTTTAGAGTACATGAGGTATTATTACATATGGTCTTTATTAGTTGTAATCCACAGAAGACAATCCACAAATGTGTACCATGATTTCCAAATATTTCATTATCCACAAACATGTATTTTTGTATTTGTGTTGTGTAAAGTCACATCCACAAAAATAAAGGGCGATTTGCAAATAAGCATAACTTACTCTGTAAATATGTATTTTAATTCCACATAAAAATGTTATAGGTTTACATGTAAAGTGATATATATGCATTTGTGGATCCATTTTTACACCAGGAATGATTTTTGCGCATTTGCAGATCGCTTCCTGTGCATTTATGGGCCACGTGACATTTGCAACTTCCCTCCTGTGTGCTTACATAATTTTGTCCAATTCGTAGCGCAGCAGATCTGTAGAAACAATCTGTAAGTATAAGGTGCATTTACTAGCTCCACCAGAAGGTGGTGACATTCCCTCACATGAGCTGACGGAACTACAGTCTACAGCCACTGGCAGAGAGCTAGAAGAAGAGTCAGTCTGACCAACAGGAGACAAACAACAGCCTGGCTTCTGGAGGTGCAAAGGTCATGATTCAGGATCGGGTTAATCATCTGCAGGTGAGTGTGCTGTGCTGTGCTTGCTTGAGTGTATTGATCATATGGACAGTTTTATAATATTAGATGGCGAAACGAACATTGCCCAGCTGATCAGCGAGCTATGCCCGCGGGCGATTGTGGAGCTTTTCAACTCCAAAAAGGCAGATAAACACAGGTTCCCGTTAATTTATAATGGACATTTATGTTGCGATATTTAAACAAAACTATCCATCAACAAGGAAATAACAGCCCCTCGTCTACGACACCGGTCTCTTGAGAGAGCTCCAGCCAGCTCATAGCGGGGTCTGTGAGAGTGACTGCCCGGCTGGAGAGGTATCGACCCCGGCAAGGGCTAGCTAGCTGTCACGGCAGTTTCTGGAGCTTCTAAACTCCGACAACGGTGGAGTAAATGTTCGATTCGCCATCTAATATTGTAAAACTCTCCATATGATCAATACACTCAAGCAAGCACAGCACAGCCCAGCACACTCACCTGGAGATGATTAACCCGATCCTGAATAACGACCGTTGCACCTCCAGAAGCCAGGCTGTTGTTTGTCTCCTGGTGGTCAGACTGACTCTTCTTCTAGCTCTCTGCCAGCAGGTGCAGACTGTAGTTCCGTCAGCTCATGTGAGGGAATGTCGCCACCTTCTGGTGGAGCTAGTAAATGCTCCTCACTTACAGATTGTTTCGACAGATCTGCTGCACTACAAATTGGACAAAATTACGTAACCACACAGGAGGGAAGTTGCAAATGTCACGTGGCCCATAAATGCAGAGGAAGCGATCTGCAAATGCGCAAATATCATTCCACGTGTAAAAATGGATCCACAAATGTGTATATATCACTTTACATGTAAACCTATAAAATTTTTATGTGGAATTAAAATTCATATTTACAGAGTAAGTTATGCTTATTTGCAAATCGCCCAGTACACATTTGTGGATTGTCTTCCGTTGATTACAACTAATAAAGACAAATAAAAACTTCCATAAGGTAACCTATATTTCTGACGCTGTACACTGACACTTGAAGACAATGTTTACAATAAGATGTGTGAACGGATTGCATATGAACAGGTCCAACGCTGGTTGAATGCGCAACGGCAGGTCCGCGTTATATTGCGTCTGGTGTATGAAATGGCTGTAGGCTATCCTCACTGTGCTACATTTTTATAAACTATGATAATCTGGTCTCGGGTCACATCTCTCGACCGTGTCCAGGCATCGCAAAGCTGTATCACACGAGTGCTACTGTGGTAATTTCATTCATCGCACATTCCAATTTTTTTGTAGCATGCACTGTACAGACATGAACTTATTCTAACTCTGACTGACAAAGCTTCTAAATTATTCTAGAGGACTCTAGTATCAAACAAATGCATTACTATTTGACTATTCTGAAAGTCACTGCTAAGACACTGTTAAATAAAAGCATTTGCCTCTTTAAAGATCCGTCAGGTGAGGATCGCTGCCCCAGAGCACAGACAGCGTGGTCTGACCGTTGCCTTGAACGTGCCCAAACTGGTTTCCCCCCATTTAGGTCCTTCTTTTATTTCCATACCAAGCAGGGAGGATGTGGAGGTTGACAAAACACAAACCCAATGAGCTGACACGGGCCAAGTTTTCAAATCCTGCTTTTAAACATTAACTCAATTAAATCTCCATAAACAAATTGGTTCCTACTGATGGTCTGGGACGGAACAATGTAAGTGCTGATCGTCACAGGCCAGTATTGATCTGCAATCGGCACAGCTGTCCCCTTTGTGGATTAAGGTGAAGGAGAGGGGAAACTTGTCTGGCAGTGAGGATGTAGGGAGGGCCTTGAATGGAGAGAAAAGGAGGCAATTCGCCAAAGCAGAACTCCTCAGCCGTTATGTTTTCCTTCACTCTGTCAGTCTCCTCTCCACCAGAACCCTCACCTTATCATCCACAGAGCTTTAGTGTCGGGAGTTTCGCCTTCAATCGGTGACTTTGGTGCCCAACCGGAGAAGATCATTCACCACTTCCTCTCCTGACATCCTTCCATACAGGGATGGGATGATCGATCCATGAGTGCAAAAAAAGAGGGGTACTGGGAGGGTGTGCGTATGCCGAGAGAGATGGAGGGGCTCTCACTTTTGAAGGTGGTTGAAGTCTTGCCAAGATATTTCATATTCATAGTTAAATATTCAGCGCGCATGGTGGACAGGGGCAATTTCTGCAGTCAGCCCGCCATTCAAAAGTGAAAAGGATGTGGCTTGTGGATGAAGGGAGCAAGAGAGATAGACACGCATGGGGCTTCATGGTAGTCAGATGAGAGGCTGCCAGCTGCTGATGGGTGACTGTTTGAGCGTGGCGCCTCAGGACATGCCCGTTGAAAGGCGATGCGATCCGATACCCCCACTTATGCGGGGCTTATATACATATGCCCCCTTATGCAGAGGAGGCCCATATCAATTGCAGAACTTCCAGTGTTTTGGTCATTATGCCAAGTTGTTTGAGAGAGCGTCTTGCATGTCTGAATGGGGAATGTGGACTTACTGGGCTATGACCACTGAGAAAAGCCTCCTCTGCATAAAACCACCTTGTGGCTGCTCAGAAATGTTGTATCGCACTGTGTGGAATGTGTCGGTGAAGCTGCTAAGTGAATGAAGTTTTGATAAAGCAACTTAGTTTCACCACTGAAACTGTACATGTGGTGTAGTCCTACAGTCAGCAGGGCTCACTCTATGGATGAGACACAAATAAACAGTATTACTATGCAGTACTATACAAACAGACAATGACTATATCTTAAAAACATTTTTCCTCTCTTAATGGTATCTTACCATAGAGCTACTCTTGTCCAGGTTTAAATAAGTCTATGATATTTCTGGATTAACCCCAATACAATAGAGGTGAATGGAATTTACTAGTCCTATAGGAACTATTACATCCGCTGAAAGTAGTTTTAATGGAAACTGTTCACAGCGAGAGTTTGGATTATCATCAGCGGGGCATTGTTTTTGGAAAGAGACATTGCTGTTATATTTTTTTAATATGTCATTTTTGAAAAGTAATTTGACGTTACAGTGAGCACCACAAATTAGATTCTGTTAACCTCCGTTGTAAGCTATTAAGGCGAAGACAGAAATCATATAGATAGATGAAACTATTAGCATAGATACCACTAGAGGTAAGGATAAGTTAGGCTTTTTTTCTTTATACATATATATATATATATATATATATATATATATATATATATATATATATATATATATATATATATCTTTTTATTAACACATTAACGCAACTTGCGATTTTTAGGTTATAGCGGGCTCAGTTTTAAAGCTAGCGTGAAGATACTAAGGAAACCTAAGGAATCCATTGGTACTAAATAACGCTCCCCTTTACACACATGCCCGCTTTATGATAATCACATGCAGTTTGGGGCAAGTCATAGTCAAGTCAGCACACTGACACACTGACAGCTGTTGTTGCCTGTTGGGCTTGAGTTTGCCATGTTCTGATTTGAGCATATTTTTTATGCTAAATGTAGTATCTATGAGGGTTTCTGGACAATATTTGCCATTGCTTTGTGTCGTTAATTGATTTCCAATAATACAGATATACATACATTTGCCTAAAGCAGCATATTTGCCCACTCCCATGTTGATGAGAGTATTAAATAGGCAAATCTCCCTTTAAGGTCCATTTTGAACAGATGACAAATGTGCGATTCATTTGCAATTAATCACGATTAAATATTTTAATCGATTGACAGCCCTAATATATATATATATATATATATGCTAATTAATTAAGCTGTGAGTGTCAGTGGTAATCCAGTGTTTCAGTCTACACCCATCAGAGATCTCTAACACTTAATACCTAGCTCTAAAGAGCTGCTCTAAAGAACATGAACAATTGTACAATATAATTTATTCTAAAAAGATGGAGCAAAAATGAATACTATCTCTTTGAAGCTTATATTATCCATATCTTGCGCACAGCTAAAACCACAAATTGTTTTTAAATTTATGTTTGTGTACAGAATAAAACAATGAGACACAGTACAGAGTGTTAATCAGTGAGCTTTATAGGTGTTATGTAGGTGCACTTTTCCAATTTAGACAGAGCCAGACTACCTGTTTGCCCCTGCATTCAGGCTTTATGCTAAGCTAGGCTAACAACGTCCTGGCTTTAGCTTTGTACTTTGATATGACTGATATTTGATATTCATCTTCTCATGTGACCCTCAGAAGGAAGGCAAATAAGTAGATTTCCCTAAATGTGGAACTATTCCTCCCTACTGTACTAAACTGTATGTAACGGTGCAGCTTTAGGCTCATAATTGAACTTAGTGTCAGTTTCAGTGAACTGCTGTAACAAGCAGATACAGAATATATATGTAACGTTTTTGAACGGTGTGAAAAAAATGTGGTTGTAACTTTGAAGCCACTTGAGGGGAAAATTGAGGGACAATCATGTTTCAAGAGGTTTCCAATCAACACTTGTTAACTCTATGTGGTAAGTGTGGATATGCAGAAGTTGTGTTACACTTTAAAGAGTGTAGTGTTTCCTCGTTCCCACCTCCTCTCCTGACTGCCAGTTTTCCATCAGCTCCACTTACTGAGAGGATAAAAAACACACATCCCTTCTTCCTGTGATAGTGCAGGTCACACCTCTTGGTTTCGAAGAGTGGGAGTGATTAAAAATGACAAGGAGACATGTCGAGTGACTCGTGTTATTCATCAAAGAGCTCCACCTCGCTCCATATCAGAACCAGCCGGTCCACAGGGGGAACTGGGGCGGGAAGTGAATCCGCTCCCCTCCGGCCCCAATCCAGACCCCAAAATGCTGATCCCCCCTTCTCCTTCCCCTGACTACACGTCCAAGTGATTACACTACACCCCCCAACCCCTCACTCACACAGAAACACACACACACAGACGCACACACACGCTCAGAGGGGCTAATTAAGGCTTTAATATGCAAATGAGAGCCGCAGTAAATTACACAGCTGGCAAATATGCCTGTTTTTGCCTGAAAATACATCAGGAGTGCAGCGAGGAGTGTGTTGCTGCTGTTGTTGTTGTGTTTGCAGAGAGACAGGGGATTGCCCCCCCCCAAACCCCCATCTAACTCCCCCTAAGCAACCCAAGCCCCCCCTCATCTGCTGGAGTGACTCATCCAGCTTTGTCCCTTTCAGAGGTATCAGGAGGAAAAGTCGACTCTCGGCACAAGTAATGTTGCATTTTAGTGAGGGACACAACCAGAGGTTTGTGGCTTTGAAAATGAACGTTCTCTAGTGTGATAATATGAAGCTCATATCACAGTCTGTGAGGTCTGGCTTTGATTTGATAGCAGACTCTCTGAAAACAGTCTGAAAAATGTGACATTTTATTTATATATTCAGTTGTTTGAATATAGTTTTCAAAAATGAATTCTTTCTTTGGGACACTATACAGTCTGCTTCTCTTCACTGCTGGTTAGGTGGATGGGTCACAATGTAATTTTTTTTAAGAGTTACCGCCTTGTGGTTGTATGCCTCCACCAGCCAGTTAAGTTGCAGTTTACATGCATGTTTGTCCAAAATGTCATCACTTCATCATTTTATCCTATTAGACATTTGTGTGAAATTGTCATAACTAGTGCAGTGCCCCTTTCAAAACATGCCTGTTCAGAATACGCCGAATGCTCGGCCTGTAAAACACATCATCTCAACCCAACCGGTCAGGAGCCTGGTTCTGCCCAAGGTTTCTACCCGTTAAAGGGGAGTTTTTTCTTGCCACTGTCGCATAAGAATGCATGCTGAAGGGAGATCTCTTGTTTGGTCTCTAAATTATAGAGTACGGTCTAGACCTGCTCTATATGAAACGTGTCTTGAGATAACTTCTGTTATGATTTGATGCTATATAAAAATAAATTGAATTGAATCTAAGTCGCGGCTATGCGGTAAGACACACCGGTGAAATACACTCATACATACATATAATAATTAAAATATGATGCATTATTATTCATTAAACTATCCAACATCATATTAGAATCCACCTTGAACAGGCGTACTGATAATGCCTCTCTTTCACTCTTCACTTGAAGTAAAAATTTGCAGGACTTTCACTGTGTGTTATGATAGTTTTACTATTAATAGTTAATAGTTGTTGAAAAGAAAAGTTTTGAGTACTGTTAATAAAAGCTGTTAATATGTCACTTGATTTAGTTTTAATATGTTTTAATGTGAGAAAGTAACCATTGAGAGTCCCAATATATGGTCCGTTTATCCAAATATCTTCCGTTTGAAAATTTGCTGTGATCGTTTATGGAGGTCTGAGAGCCACTACAAGGGGCTGAGCACAGCCTACTTCAGGCTGCTGGTAAATTCATACTTAATCATTCACTTAGTTGACAGTATGCTGTATATATTGATTGAGTACATAGTATACAGTACATTAGTATTTGATTTCGAACATAGCTGGGTGGGGGGGAGTTGCAATGGCAGAGTGACGCTGTTCCTGTAGGCTATCCGCTCATGCTCATTGATTCCAGGGAAGTGAAGAAAAAGTTTGGTTGTAACGTTATCCAATGTTAGCAGGCTATATCCAGCAGCAAAAGTGGACTAATGAGTTTTGGTCTGGGACATACAGTCTTACTCACGGGGGAAAACACACCTGCAACTTACTCACGGCCACACAGGTGAAATACACTCTGGTTCGATTCTGCGTCCAGCTGGCTATCCGCAGCCTGCCCGCTGCAGAGCCCTGAAGCCCCGCCCCCGCTGCTGCACAGATGCTGTGTGCTTGTCTATTCAAAGTTTAATAATATTGAATGAGTTACGTGTCCAAATTGCACCAAATTCGACATAGCACTCCCTTGGGTCCCCAGCAAAAGTCAATTTTGTTGGTGGGGCTCAAAGCACTGAAAAGTTACATGAAAAAAAAATTAACATCGGTTTGTCTTTCCAGAAATGATCATCCTGGTTACTCTTGTTACTCCATAGATCTCCCTGTCAACAGTTTTCAGAGTGATTATTTCTTCGGTATAAAATAATCAGGGCCATAGCTGCAACTGGGAACACTGAGGTCGTGTCCTTCATATATTTTTCGTGGAAAATTTGTGGTTTTACAAATCTGGGGGCAACAACAACCCTGGCAAAGCATGCAATGGCCCCAAGGCTCCAGACCCCTAGGGTCCCCCCCAAAATGGTAATTTGTTTAGGAATTTGCTAGTAAAATATCAACTACGAGGGGTGCTGTGTTAAAATGCAGTTTTAAGACCTGAATTATTTTAATTTATTTTGTGCTCACAAAGTACATATTCCAAAATAAAGTTGTTTTGAATTAACACATTAATAGACGCATAGAAACCCTAGGGGCAGGTAATATTATACAGAAGCCCTAAACGGACATGATTAAAATAATTTTTTAATACCGTTATCTTGAGATCACGAGTTAATTATGTCGTTTTCTCGAGAAAAATATATTTGTTAGCTAGAGGTAACGAGATATGTAACTCGTTATCACAAGAAAACAAAAGTATGTTTTCTTTGATTACTCATAATGTTTGGGTCAAATCAGTCCACGGTAAATGCATTTAAACGGCCCAGACTGAGAGACAGTATGGATGTACATCCATGGTTGACAGTGATTGTGATTGAGTGAAAATGATGTGCCGCCATCACGGAAACAATAAAACGTAAGGTTTAGACAACAAAAGTACTTGGTTAGGTTTAAGAAAGAAAAGATATTGTTTGGGTTAAAAGAACTACGTTTGTTATCTAACTTCTTACGTAGCTTACGCAAGTTAAAATTACTCAACGTTGACTTTTGGTTTCACACTGGACACAAACGCCAGTCTCCTGGATGAAAGTCCCATATTTGATCGACCCACCACCCTGACGACCTCCTCCCTATGTGGACTTTGTTTAAAACGTATTTTAGTTGAACCTGGGAATTTGTGTGTAATTGACTTTCCATTGGCATTGTCTCTGTGGTGCCAACACGTAATTGTAACACATTTTCAACACATAATACGCAGTAAAAGCTGCAGTGGGTAGAATTGGAGCAAATATGATTAAAAAAAAAGTTATTTTCATAAAACGGTCACTATATCCCGACAGTAGTGTATGAGACAGGTAATCTGAAAAAAGTCATGTGCCTCTTATTCCTCCGGTGTCCTCCGGTGCTCCTAATGGCATCTGCAAGATTTCTCAGACCGGAGGAAAACAACCAATCAGAGCCGAGCTGGAGCCTTGCCGTCTCTGAGCAGCTGTCAATCACTCGCGAACTCCGATCAAACGGTCAAACTAGGCAGCGCTGATCAAATATGAATCAATATTCTGTTACTGTAATGTCTATTTCTCTCCTCAAATGTTTTCAGAAACTTCTAGTATGGTACTGTTTAGCTGTAAAATGACAAAGTTTGTGACAGTTACATCATACACAGTTACATCATAGACTATAATTTTTTTTTTCGTTATTGGATATTATTTATTATATTGTTTCATTACTACAAGAGCTCATATTCTAATTCTGGATTAAATACTGGAAGTGTTAATTCCGAAAGCTCTCTTCATATTCTCTGTTAAAGCACGATTTTTTTTGTTAGCTCATCCGAAATGAGATGTTCTCTGGTGATTCACTTGGTTAAATAGTTGTTAAAAACAGTCTCTCCTTTACCCTCTTTGAACTATGTGAGCTGTGTTGTGTGGTGTGGTTCCAGTAGGTGATTGACTGATCTGGTAGCAGTGTGAACCCTGGTCCCCCCCCCCCCCCCTGCTCGGAGCCATTCCCCGCTGCCCTCTGAGGCGTTGCTGGGAGGTTTGTTCTGCCTGGTTGCTGTTGTCTGCCCACATACTCTGTTCCCCAGAGCACCAGTGTCATCATGATGCAACTGAAACCTGAGTGCCGACTACATGCATGGTCAGGCCGTCCTGTCACCTAGCCACCCTACTGGGACTGACCGTGACAGGAAGGGTGCCCAAAAACATACCCAGAGACCTCTTTGTTTCACGCTGTTCCTAAAATAAGACTCCACACTCCTTTAAATGGTGCCCTCTGTGCAATACATTTCCCACAGCAATTTCTCCACAGACCCATACAAACACATGTATCTGTTCGCAGATGTCACTCCCATACCTCTCACATTCACAGAAATGTGATCTAAAGCCAGTAGACTAAACTGAGGCGTGAACAGTCAAGGTTGTTGGATGAAATAAAGAGTAGCCACGGTAGATCTTTTCATGGATATCAACAGATATCAGACATCTGATATCCATAGCCATGTTTCATTATGGCTACATATTCAACGCTGGCTACAACCAGCACACAAATGTGGAAAGTATTAAAGTCTAAACATCACGAAAACAATGTTTAAAGAGAAGGGCTGCATCCATTTGGGGGGTTGATAATATCCTTTAAAGCCATTCTATTGATTTTTCTTTGGTCTTGTTCGATAAAAGAAAGGTTCACTATTTCGCCCTTCAGGGTTTTTGCAAGTCCATATTTTTCATATGCATTTTTTTTAATCCGTCATCCGATAAAAATCATTACGAACAGAAACCTTGCATTTTATTATTCTCTTTGTTTCGAAAATTTGCAATACAAGACAAACCTGAATTAATTACATGGTGGCAATGGACAGTGCTAGATCCAAACGGGGCTAATGAATGAATGACATTAGCAAGAAGCTATCGTATAGCTACCTTGAGCACAATCACTACTGTCTGATCTTTCCTACATCATTTGTTTTGCAACCATCCCTGATTCCAAGCTGCAATCACCTGCCACAATATATCTTTAAAATGGGTATCTCTGTATTCTTTTATTTCTTTATCATAAAGTGCTTTGTGCCAGCAGAGGTGAATCAGTTTATCAGATGTCGTTTTGGATGATGACGTTTGCACGGACGGTGGCTCTGAGTGGTCAAACAACCCTCTTTTTCGACAGATGCGAAAAAATGCAGTCAATTTAATCTGTTCCGAAAACTTTAATGATGGAGGAAAGTTTCGGAGTCGGAGTGTAAACGTGATTGACACAATATGAGGGTGTATTTATTTTAAAATGTGCGATAATTTCTCACTCGAGAGCAATAATGGTTAAACAAGGCTAAGAGTTTAGAGGCAAACCAGCTGCTCTTGCTGTATTGAGCTTAATGCTAACATCCCCATGGTAACATGCTCACAGTGGCAATGTAAACATATTACTTATTAGGTAAATGATTTGCATCCAAATCACACAACTAATATAACACAAATCCATCAGGAAAGTTTATTGTTTACATCCATTGCTTGTGTTTCTTGGCAATCTTGGCACCACGTTAGGTATGGCAAACTTACTTTGACAAGTCTGGATTACCAAAGTGAGCAACCTCTCGTGGCAATTACTGCACTTAAATGCGGGTCTCACATTTCAGCCCAGTCACACAGCAGTTCGTGATATAGTCACAAACTTTAATGTATTGATTCGTTAACATAAACAGGAATTTCACATTTCTTTCGTGATGGTCAGCACAAAATCAATTCCTATGTAATCCATGTAATTGTGAACCGGTACATTAAAGCTGAAGTAGACGAGATTGGAGCAAATATGATTAAAGAAAGTTATTTTTATAAAACGGTCGCTATATCCTGACAGTAGTACATGAAACAGGTAACCTGAAAAAAATCATGTGCCTCTGTGTCCTCCGGTGTCCTCCGCTGTCCTAATGGCATCTGCAAGACTTCACAGACCGGAGGAAAACAAGCAGTCAGAGCTGATCAAATATGAATCAATATTATGTTACGTTAATGCCTATTTCTCGCCTCAGATGTTTTCAGAATCATCTTGTAGTGTACTGTTTAGCTGTAAAATGAGAAAGTTTGTGACCTGGCAGCCATGTTGAGATCAGGTTGAGATGGCTTGAAGGAATGCCAAGTACCGGTCACATGACCGGCGCACAGCCAATAGGAACGCTCTCTCTCTCTGAAATGACCTGTGATTGGTCAAACTAGATTTTTTAAAGCCTGAAAACAGAGCCATGAGGAGGTGCAGAAGTCTAGTTATCTTTCAGAACACTTGAATTACAATATGCTGAAAGGTTATTATGGAATTTTTGCCGAATGATGCTAAAAATATACTGCCTACTGCCACTTTAAGTATAAAGAGCGGCGAACCATGTAGGGAGGAGGTTGCGGTGGGTGGGCCAAAATACACAGGACTTTCAACCAGGAGGCCAGTGTTCGTGTCCCATGTGAAACCACAAAGTTGATTTATTTGTCACATAACTTCCATACTTAAAGTGGCAGTAGGCAATATATTTTTGGCATCATTGGGAAAAAATGTCATAATAACCTTTCAGCATATTGTAATTCAAATGTTCTGAGAGATAACTAGACTTCTGCACCTCATCATGACTCTGTTTTCAGGCTTTAAAAGATCTAGCCCGTGACGGGAGACTTTGACCAATCACAGGTCATTTAATTGAGAGAGCGTTACTATTGGCTGTGCTCCGGTCATGTGACCGGAAGTTGGCGTTCCTTCAACAGATTTTACAATGGTGGCCGCGTCACAAACTTTCTCATTTTACAGCTAAACCGTGCACTACAAGATGATTCTGAAAACATTTGAGGCGAGAAATAGGCATTAACGTAATATAATATTGATTCATATTTGATCAGTGCTGCCTAGTTTGACTGTTTGGTTGGAGTTCGCGAGTGATTGACAGCTGGCTCTCATAGACAGCAGCTGGACAGCAGACCTCAGATCAGCTCCTACTGCTTGTTTTCCATCGGTCTGTTAAAATTTGCAGATGCCGTTAGGACACCAGAGGACACAGAGGCACATGATTTTATTCAGGTTACCTGTTTCATGTACTACTGTCACGATATAGCTACCGTTTTATAAAAATAACTTTTTTAAATCATATTTGCTCCAATCTCGCCTACTTCAGCTTTAAGTTACGGCACTTCCAGAGTTATCTTAACCCAAATCACAATCTTCTCCTAAACTTAACTAAGTAGTTTTGTTGCCTAAGCCTAACCAAGTGGATCTATTCCTAAACCTAACTAAGTAGTTTCATTTTGAAAAGACTGGAGCGGAAATTGACAGGTGCGTCACGTGTTGCAAATATGTTGTTGAAAGTCGTGCTGAGTGTCACGAAAAAAAAGGTAAATTAATTTCTTTGTTCATGAATCAAATAGATTAAATTTCGTGACTATTTCACGAACTGCCGTGAGACTGTGTTGCACACTTTTACCTCATCTTCAGACCTGTCTCGTAGAAAGACCCTGGGTCAAAATCCAGTGTTTCATTATTTCAGTTTTCTTACAGGTGCATATTCCTAAATAATTTTTTCAATTTAGCAAAGTTTGCTGATAAATAACAAAGCTGGGGCAGCGTTGTATCCCAGAATAGGAGTACTGGTTGGTTTCTATGGCTCCATGTACACTGTACATGATGGGTACTTAAAGGCAACAGGAACTTGGGGTTCAATAGGGGCCCACAGTTCAAATTTGCCCCTGGGCCCCATAGTGGGTTAGTCAGCCCTGCCCATTCTCTTATTGGCTAATCTGTAAATATGACCATTTGAGCTGTTCCAAGATGAAAATTTATTTTGTTTTTGGATGAAACTGAGTTTGAAACGCAGTTTCAAAGTGTTTAAAGGCATCAAAGTCAAACACTTTGAGCATAATTTAATAATATGAAAGGTGTTGTATACACTCAGTAGCCACTTTATTAGGTACACCTGTACAATCTAATGCAATCCAATACATGTGTTCTGCTTTTATAATGCCTGTAATGTTCAGGGTAGAATATGTGGCAGAGCTGTTGTATTGAATTGCAATAGATTGTATAGGTCTTACAGTGGCCTCTAAATGTATGTAAAGGCTTTATTTAACAAAAGAGAAGTAATGTTAGTAAAAAATGGGTGGCTGTGGCTCAGAGGTAGAGCGGGTCCCCTATCAATCAGAAGGTTGGCGGTTTGATCCCCGGCTCCTCCATTCCCAACAAAGTCTCACGGCAGTTTGTGAAATAGTCACGGAATTGGATCTATTTGATTTGTGTACATACACATGAATTTTCTTTTTTTTCGGCACGCTCAGCACGACTTTCAACAATGTATTTTTAGTGTGTTTTACTAAAAATGTCCAGCAACACGTGACGCATGTGTCAATTTCCGCAATTTAGTTAGCTTTCGGAAAAGGTCGTGGCTTGAGTTAAAAATAATTCCAGAAGTGCTGGAAGTTAAGTACGGAAGTTACGTGACAAATTAATCAAATTTGTCTTGTGGTTTCACACGGGACATGAACATCGGTCTCCTGGGTGAAAGTCCTGTGACCCACCCACCCTCCCTCCCTATGTGCTGTTTGCCGCTCCCTATAATTCCCATCGCGAAAAAAAATTGAAATTGGTGTCTATGTACACGAATCATTACATTAAATTCTGTGACTATTTCACAAACTGCTGTGTGACTGGGCTGCCAGTCCGTATGTCGAAGTGTCCTTGGGCAAGATACTTAAACCCAAATTGCTCCCCAAGGCTGTGCCATCGGTGTGTGAATGTGTGCGTGAATGGGTGAATGTTGACATGTGGTCAGCAGACTAGAAATATATACTATATAAATGCCATGAAGTCCATTTACCAAAAATACCTTTAAGCATTAAAATACTTTGTTGTCCTTTTGGCTTCCTCTCAAAGAACCACAACTGCTCCTGTCGCCCCCCTCCACTGGACCACTGAAACAAACAACTGAACCTACTTCCTGCATACACACACACACACACAAACACACACACACACACACACACACACACACGCTCCATGCTGCTGTAATTATCACTCAGTGAGACAACCTCTAACAGCTACACCTTGCTGACATGCGACATTCAGGAGAGGACACTCTCCAGCGTTATCACTGAACTCCTCTGCTGGAGAACAGCTGACAGGACGCTCACGTTGGCTAAATCCAAAGCCAAATATTGAAGCCTCAAACAGGTAAACAGGCTGCCGAGGCTCCTTGGTCCGACCCGCAATTAAGAGCGCGCTGGGCAGGGGAAGTTTAGTGAATTAGCTGGGTTTACAGAGTCCCCTGATAAGGATGTATAAACAGCTCCACCTTGCAACGGCTACAGAGAGAAGTCCCCCCCACAGAAAAGACTGCTTTCGACTAGGGCCAGGGTGCATGAATATTTTAGATGGGTAAATAATTAATAATTAACAGCAAACAGGCCAGTGATCAAATGGAGCAGCGTGGCAACAGACATGAAAAATTAGACTCTTGTAAACAAAGACAAGAGGACCCAGATTTCCTCCCCTCTTGCCACATTCTTTTCTCGCCTTTTAAATATGCGCATCTTCAATCGCATCGCACCCCCCCCCCCCCCCCCTGCATCGTCGTAAAACCACACACATACAAAAGGCACATGTCTGAACACACAAACATATAAAACCATATCAGCGGCTCTGTCAAACACACACAAAGTGCTGCCATAACCCCTCCGTCACTCACTCACATTCATACCCACACATATTTTCCTTCAGAAGAATGAAATTTTCACGTATTCCTTGGCGACCCAGGGAATGTGACTGAGCGAGAACACTTGATCTGGCCACCCGCTGCTTTCTGATGGAAAGATTTGCTTTTTAATACAATCGTCACTCCTCCCACCTGGATATGCCACGCCAAGACAAATCCCAGCTGTGTGACTCCAAAACCTGACAGAGCTTAAAAATTCCCTTATTACCATTCCCTTAAAATATCCAGCCACACTAACTCCCAACAATGGTGGAAATGCTAATCACGTCTCTCGGCGGCTTAGAGGAGCATGAAAACAGAGCCGCCAATATGGAGGCTTTGGTGCATGTGCAAAAGTGAGGAAGAAGAAGACGACGAGACCAGCTTTAATGACACACATTCACAGAAGCGTCATGGCTCTTAAAAGCCGATTCTCCAAAATCTGGCGCATCTTGCCGCTTGACTTTAGCCAGAGGAGACATTTCATAAAAATCAGACTTAATCGTGTAAACAACACGCAGACAAACAGAAAACCACTGCAAACAAAAATAAAACAACTTTGGAAGCTGTGCACGGATCGCCTTCAGAGTTAATTTTAAAGTAAGCATTCCGTTCCTTGGAGATTTTAATTAATGCTTTAATATGCAAATAAGTTAGCAGAGATAAAATCATGACAAACAGATGGCAAGTGTGGGTAATTATTTTGTGAATCCAGCAGGGGCATGTATTAAAGTTATGGCATCGTTTTCCTCAGGCCTCTGCAGCCATGGATGGTAGAGGGGGGAAAAAACAAGTATCACTGATGAACTGAGACACAAATGACTTACTTGTGTCTCCAAATGACAAATGAGACCACAGTGAGACTGAATACATCACAAAAGACTAGACGTTAAGGATAAGTAATCCTCAGTCACCAGTACCCCTTAATTCTAAATTAGGAAGGGAAATTGAAATGAAAGCACCAATAGTCATTTCAATGCCTGCAGAGCTGAAACACAAAGTGTGTCCATTTTACTATGAGAGCACCTCCGTTAGCCTGTACTGTTTACAGCGGGCAGGGTGGAGGTCCATACACAGCTGCGTAGCAACACAAATCACAATTCATAACACCAGGTAATGTTTTCAGGCTTTAAATAATCCTGTCGATAAAATAATCTCACCACAAGGTTTAATTAGTAGCTACAGTTTCAATTATATCACATGCAGCAGATGGAGATGTCATGGATGTTCAAATTTCCATTTTTCTGAGCCCTTCAAGGACTTCCCCTCCATGCCAGGTTAAAAGTTGAGATTGGAAGTTTGTTGCCTTGCATGACAGCTGGATTCTCGCGATATCACAAGATCACGCAAGAATCACGGGATCACAAGATCACATGAAAATCCATTTTGTCAGGCTTCAAGTCACTAGTGCAGTGCCCGTTGAAAGCATGCCTGTTCAGAACGGCCTGAATGCTTGGCCTGTGGTGTTGCTGCTTGCAGCTTTCTTGAAAACCGTGAATCATACAAACAACTTCCCACTCGACACTGCGCTTCCTTGAGTCCTGAGCAATACACCTGCCATGACATGGTCACACACCCACGTCCCAGCTACTCGTGGTCAGAAACACTGATGAAATACACTCTGGTTCACAGGGGCAGACTTTACCGTTAGGGAAGGTAGACAACTGCCTGGGGCCCTTTTAGTTGGGGGCCCAGGCAAACAACTATAGATTTATTATAATGTTTACATATGAAAAATACTGAATAATGTTACTATTCTAACTCATTGCACCCCGAAATAACTTACAAAAGGTCCCCAAAGCACTTAAAAATATGCAACTCAACTGTAATACTGTGTACTTCTACTTCAGAGGAAAACATTGTTGTACTACATTTACCTAGAGAATGAGAAATGTTACAGGTTACGTTGCAGATTCAGATCTGACTTACAAAATATAACACTTAAAATATAATATTCATGAATCTATCCAGTATCATATTAGAACTGAAAGCTCCATCTTGAACAGACGTTAAGTAGACTGAAGTACATTGTGCCGATAATACCTCTTTCACTCTCCACTTGAAGTAAACATTTGAATGCAGGACTTTAACTGTGCAGTATTAATAGTTTTACTATTAAAAGTTAATCGTTTTACTATTAATCATTAATAGTTTGACTTCAAAAGATTTTTTTGAGTACTTCTTCTACCACTGCCAATACCATAATTCCCAGTTAGAGAGGGTAAAAAGTAAAGCTAGAAAACATTTGGGGGGCTCTAAAATCACTATCTGCCCCTGAAAAAAAACAACCAGGTTGCGGCTAATTGCGGTCAGAAACATCAGTGAAATACACTTAGGGGAGGTATTAATTTCCATATAGGCATTAGTCACTTTTTTTGACATAACCAGCGTGGTTATAAAGTACAGCATAGATTTAATGAGTGGTGGTATTTTGTTTCTGTTAGTATGGCAAAAACGTACACAATTTGAGTTGCAATTGCAGTGTGACTCTGTTCCTGTAGGCTATCCACTCGTAAGTTTGGTTGTTATCCAGCATTCGTAGAGTTTGGGCTGCGGCAGCCGCAGGGGGTGCCAAAAAAACGTAACCCGACATCATGCTGCGTCATGCTGTCCAGAGCTGTACAATCCATGAGGGAACAAAAGACGTTAATCGTCATGCAGTCAATGGGCCACACCACCGCAAAACCCTGCGGTGAATTGCTGTAACACCTGATCTGGTGTGAATGCAGCCTATATCCAGGATCCAGAAGCAAAAGTGAACTACAATGAGCCCTGTTCTGCCCGCTACAGATGGCATGCTCGTCTCGTCTGCAGACGACAGAGCTCTGTTTGCTTGTTTACTCAAGGTTTATTCGTATTGAACGTATCACATATCAAAATTGCACCAAATTCGAAAAAAAAGCACTCTCTTGGGTCCCCAGCAATACACCCGCCAAGTGTGAAGTAGATCGGATGAGCGGTTCTCGAGATATGCGAAGGACGTACACACAGACAGACAGAGACAGATTCCACGCTTTATAGTTAGATGCGTTTGTGTCCAATCAGCGTCCTGTGAGGAGCTACTGGCAGCCACGGCCGTGGTTTAGGTGTATGTGTGACGACACAGAGAGGCGACTGTTCGCTAAGAGGTTAGCGTAGATTCTGCAGTAGCATCAGTTCTATCAGAACTGAAGAGGATTTCTTCATTGAAAGAAGAGCAAAGAACGGCACTGAAGGCTTTTCTTGATGGAAAAGATGTTTTTGCTCTTCTCCCGACTGGCTTCAGCAAGAGTTTGATAGACAGATGGTTCATTCAATCACCTGCCAAGTATTTCAAGTATTGGTAAAAAGTACTATATACATTTACCATTCACAATCAATAGTTTACCCAGTCCCTGACAACTGGGCAAACTGATAAAGATTGTTTTGCTGTTTCCAAGGTCAAAAACGAATTTTAACCTCAAGGAAATAATTCTGTTTTGGTGATCACTGTGTCAACTGACTGTAGCTTCATCGTCTTATTGATAGCTAACTGTAATAGAAGACAGCATGTCTAAGATCATGGAACTAACCTGTACCCAACATTACAGCTCTGTCTACATCATTGTGACTTGTGTTTCAACAGCAGGGGATTCAGATGTGTAACTACAATGATAGCTGCACCTACCTGCTCCTGTGGGGGTATATGGTCCAAATCCAGGCTAGCAAGGGAACGGTTGATCCTCAGGGCCAGACATAAGGCCATCAGGCCTCCGACCTTCACCTCATTCTGACGGAGGTCCAGCCGCTGAATCTGACCGCTCTCTGCAAGGAACTCTGCCAACGCCACAGCACCTTCCCCAAGGAAAACGTTGAAATGTTAGAGGAGGCTTGACATTTCTTTTACCCCTAACTCTTTTGCTCTTACCCGCGGGATTGCGGGCGATCCTGACCGACTTTACTGTCTTTCAGAGGCTATAGCAGGTTCAGTTTTAGAGCTAGAGTCAAAGAACAGATATCACATGAAACTAGAACCCAACCCAACCAACCATTTCATGCTAGCTTGTCAGCAAGGAGGCTAAATAATGCTCAAAACTTTTTGAATGGGTTTTTAGTTAGAAGCTTGAAATGAGGTCTGTGGTTAACTCAAGCTTAAGAGATTTTAACTAGGGCTCTCAAAGTTAACGCGATAATAACACGTTAATGCAAATTAGCTTTAATGCCAAAATTTCTTTAACACATTAAGGCAACTTGTGATTTTTAGGTTGTAGAGGGCTCAGTTTTAAACTAGAAAATCTAAGGAATCCATTGGTACCAACCATGACATACTAGCTTGTCAAGAAGAAGGTTAAATAACGCTCCAAATTTACGCTAAATTTTGTCAAGGAAAAACTGGCATGGTCATTTTCAAAGGGGTCCCTTGACCTCTGACCTCAAGATATGTGAATGAAAATGGGTTCTAGGGGTACCCACGAGTCTCCCCTTTACATACATGCCTGCTTTATGATAAACACATGCAGTTTGGGGCAAAAAAAAAAAATGCTGTTTTTTGAATGCAGTATAAATGTGTCATTTTCACGTATTCTAAAATGGTGTATTTGAATATGGGTATCACTGTAAAGCTGAGACTGTTGTGTGTTGTGTGATGATGTTAGTCCTCATAGTGGCCATTTCACTGTAGTGACACCATTTTTTAAAACTTGACCTCACTGTATAAAATGACCTGTGGTGACCTCTAGGATAATCACAGCCTCATGAAACTTTACAACCACAAACTAGAGACCTATAGGGCATTCAGAGGATGGATGGCTTTCCTAGCTAGATTGACAATATGGGGGTTTCTGAGCAGTTTACAGAACAGAAGTGCTCGCCATCAAATCACAGAAAAATGCAATTCTTGCAGAAATCTCCAAATGTCAAAAGTTTTTGATACCAAATCACAGCATGGCTTTTTCTATGGTGTTTCTCAAGGTCTTGGTGTCTTAATGTGGTATTTCGGAGGGATTATTGATCATGTTTATCAATCCAGTGGTAAGACATGGTTAAATTCAGCACCAAATCTGTGTAACAAATGGTATCAACCAAAAAATTGCTGCAACAATTTATTATACATAATAGAGCATGGTAATGGAAATCATATACTTCAATCATAATGTTCTAAGCCCTTATACACTTTCACAATTCATTTTAACTAATTCATTCATCTTTATTTCTTATTAATGACTAGAACAACTTGACACAGTGCTGAGCTGCATGTCAGATTAATCTTCAGGTTCCCAGCTTTCAGATGATGTACACCACTTCTATATGACATCTACTGTTGACCTGCTATCTCCCCCTAAAGACCCCCTGTACCCCCTAAAAAAGACAAAAACAGGTCTGTTGAGGGTTAACTAGAAAATCTATGGTTCAGCTTCAGACACTGCATCCAGAGCAGCTCTGCCTTTAGAAATGCTTCTAGAAATAAAGTTTGACTGTGCTTAGGTAAAGCATGCTGCTGGTGTCTCTAATGTAGTTTAGCTACATATTAGAGCATTACAGGGAGATGATGACTTTAGATGACTGATCAGGGAGTCATTATAAAGTACAGTAATTGTGGAGAACAAAAGTAAATGCTTATGTAGTGTTCTGTTCACTACTAATAAAGCTTTACTCATGGACAAAACAATTTTAGGGCAAAATCTCAACAACCTAAAGAAAGTTTTAAATATCACTGATCCAAATTACCAGTTTAAAAAGACAAAATTGATTATTTAAAGAGTAGTTCATTAATGAATAGACAATTGACAGCAAATAATTGGCAAGTATTGATAATCGATTGAGCAGAAATTCCAAATAATTAATCGGTTCCACCTTCTCTTACTTAGTCTTCTACAACACTCAATGTCTTTGGACTGTTGGTTGGACAAAACAAGCTATTCAAAAGTGGCAGTTTGGGGTCTGGGACATTGCGGGATATTTTCCACTATTGTCTTTTAACGTTTTATAGAATAATTAATAAAGAGAATAATCAGGTCCAAGGTCTCTCACTTGTAAAGAGAGTTTTGATCTCAATGAGACTTCCTGGGAAAACAAAGGTAAAATAAAAATATATATATAATATTCAGCAGTTGCCTTCCTATCTCTATTAAAAACTAGTCTAAACTACACTAATTATATTAATTATAGTTATATATTATATGAAGATGATTGTTTATTGTTTTATATTAAAGCTGCAGTGGGTAGAAATGGAGCAAATATGATTAAAAAATGTTATTTTAATAAAACGGTCACTATATCCTGACAGTAGTGCATGCCGTCCAGCTGAAGTCTCTGAGCAGCTGTCAATCACTCATGAACTCAGACCAAACGGTCAAACTAGGCAGCGCTCATCAAATATGAATCAATATTCTGTTACTGTAATGCCTTTTTCTCATCTTGTAGTGTACTGTTTAGCTGTAAAATGAGAAAGTTTGTGACCTGGCAGCCATGTTGAGACCTCTTGAGGAAATACTAAGCACCGCCCACCAGCCAGAGCACAGCCAATAGGAATGCTCACTAGGAACGCTCTCTCTCTGAAATGACCTGTGATTGGTCAAAGTCTCCCATCAACAGGCTAGATTTTTTAAAGCCTGAAAACAGAGCCATGAGGAGGTGCAGAAGTCTAGTTTTCTTTCAGAACACTTGAATTACAATATGCTGAAAGGTTATTATGGATTTCTTGCCCAATGTTGCCTACTGAAGCTTCAAGATAACCCCATTTAAAAACAACAAAAATATTGATTATCTTAATCTTGATTAAATGACTGTACTTTGTGTTTCCTTCAGTTGTAAATTCAAATACAATCCCAACAATGAATCATGTAAAAGACCTGTAAAAGACAGCATATGTAATGTTGTACCTTCACATGTGATGTTGGCTTGGGCCAGGCCGAGCTGCAGCAGCGAGCTGTTCACCATCATAGGCTCTCTGATCACCTGCATCCCCTCGTTCCCCAGGAGGTTCTCACCCAAATCCAGGACCTGTAGGACCTTCAGCATTGGCTGAAAAACAGCATTCATCTCAGCTCTTACTGGGCTTTGGACTAAACACTGTTCAATCTGGATCCAGGGACTCGGTATCAACAAAGACTGAAGACTTATAATCACTGTTTTTAAAAGTAAAATATATGACTATACTCGACAGTGAAGCTTTGCTTTAGACTCTGTGTAGTGTGCTACATTCAGTGTGGAAATGCTGAGAAGTTTTAAGCATCATTATTATTATTATGCGGTGATTATTATTCCTTTTCAAAATGTTTCCTCTCGTGTTAAATGATCAGAACTTCTGTTTCCACTCTCCAGAGCCACATTAGCATTGAAGGTTGATTAGCTGGCGCATAAAGCTGGGGGTGTCTGGGGCACAAGAGGCCCATGTTGCCCAACAGCTTGAAGAGGAACGCGCCACCCACTCTTCGGTTGCCCCCTCGCCTCGCCACCCTTGTTAAACTCCTCTGGTCACTGCTCTGAAGAGAGAGGGAGCGCGGGGGCGGAAAGGAAGCCAGGAAGGCAACAGACAGACCCGGAGAGCGTCTTCTTTTGAGTTAATTTGCACCACGGTGACAACAAACACACTTGAGAGGCCCCCCCCCCCTCCCATTTTCCTCGCTGAGTCTCGGCACACACAGAGGCACCGCCACATCCAACGCGTGTTGAGAAGCTTCTCCAGTGAAGAGGGGAGGAGGAGAGGGAGGAAGAGCATCTCGAATGGATATGCACGAGGGATAATAGCAGACAATTAAAGAGGCGACTGCGTGGTTGAGAGTGTGTGAGAGTCGAGCATGGTTGAAGCCTGTCAAACGTAAACCACGGGAGGGTTGGAGTGAGAAGTTTGAGGGGGGTAAGAGTGTGAAACCACCAAAAACACAGTATGCTTTCACACATGACATGCTGGCTTTAAACAAAAAAACAGCGGAACACATAAAGTAGAAAAAAAAAAAAAACGAGAGCCCTGCATGACATATTCACCTCTGAATTGTTTTTCCTTTTTTTTTTTTAAACAAAGAGTAAGTTTAGACTTCATTAGCCAAATTCTAGAACTGGGAGTCAGGTGGATTTTGGCCCACATCTGCTCCCCTTGTCTTAGTCCCTTAAAAGACGAGTCAACAAGCCACGAGGACAGAGAGGAAAAGCACATAGACCAACCAGAAAGGTTAATAACAGCTCTCCTCGTCATCATATTCGACACGACCAGCTACGGGTCTAATTATCATCATTATGGCCTGTGAGGACATCTACTTATCCCTGTGACTGGCAGGCCACATGAGCACCCCTCCTTAACACACATCTATTATTTAATCAAAGTGTTCCTTCTTTTGGTAGCACTGGAGGAGACAAGGGAAGTGTACACGTGTGTGTGTGTGTGTGTATGTGTGTGTGTGTGTGTGTGTGTGTGTGTGTGTGTGTGTGTGTGTGTGTGTGTGTGTGTGTGAGCGTACGTGGCAGGCCTTTAATTTCTAGCCTTTTGACTTCCACAATCGCCACTCACATGACAGGAAGGTACAGTTTATGCTGCCAATCAGGCAGAAGGAATGCATGTTATTAGGAGTGTACAATGAAACGTGTGGAGGCGTGACTTTTTCAGGGGTAGAATTCTCTGGATGAGGCCACCGCTCATCATTTCCTCATTACCGGATAAAGGAAAGCAGGTATCAGTTGGACAGTTTAACTCAGTTTAACAAAGCTAATATGGCTGCTCTGATCACTTCACTGTCAGAGATAAAATCTTCCAAAGTTATAGTATCTTTAGCATGAAATTCCCTCTTTCTGTTTCCTTCCTTGATAGTGTTTCCTTCCTGAGCTGTGGTAGAGGGACAGTAACACTAAGCAGTAACTTTGTTCATATCCACTTGACTTGCCTAACTCAGACTGCTGAAGCCTTGTGTTGGCTTCAGGTAAACTTTGGAATTAATTTAGCTTGGAATGAGGGCTGTGGATTTTGTCCCGCATCACTTAATCATTTCAGGGTTCAACACAAAGCGTTTCCTAGTAACAAATAATTTTCCCTTAAAATTACAAGTAACACGTTATCTTAAGAATGAGCAATGATGAGATAGCTAAGATAGCAAACATATTTTATCAGTCAACCACAGCTAAAGTTAGCAGAACCCCCAGAGGTGGATTGTCTTGACCCGGGAGAACCATAGGGGGCAGTGGGTGTTGCGTCGATTGGCGAACAGATCCACCTCTGCTCCCCCGACACCGGAATGTGGAGAACCTTCAGAAACCACAGGTGCTCTGACACCTACAACCACAGGCTCTCCGCCATCCTCAACAGGGCAGCGGACCGAACTCCGCCAGGCCTGTTGATATAAGGCACCGTTGTGCGGCTGTCGGTCCTCACCAACACCTGCCTCCCCCGTATCAGGGGCCTGAAGTGTTAGGGGACCAAGAGTACTGCCTGTAGCTCCAAGCTCAAGTATGCATCCTTTAAGTCGATGGTGGCGAACCAATCACCCGGCTGCACCAGACTCAGTAACCGCTTGACGGTTAGCATATGGAACGTCTTGTGGGCAATACAGAAAAAAAAGGGTATGAAATCTCCTGTCTTCTTGGGAAACAGGGAGTATAACCCCTTCTGTCTGTCATGAACGGGAACCACAGACACAGCCTGTTTCTGTAAAAGGTCCTGGATCTCTGCTGAGAGGTAATCCATCTCCTTCTGGGAGGATAGATTCACTGCCCATGAACGGAGAAGGACTCCGAACTGGAAAAAATAACCCAGTCTCAGTGTCCTGTCCATCCATTCAGTTAACACAGTCGTTTCGCCACTCCTCATAAATCTGTGTTAGAGGACGAGCGACCAGCTGTGGGGCAGCAGCTGAAAGCTATAATATCCTGTCTCGGCCTGCACCGCCACTAGACCTTACATAAACGGAAGGCTGGTCCATGGGAGACTGATATGGAGAGGTCCGAGCCGGAGATGAGGTCCTTGAACACACCACCGCTTGGCCAGCTTGAAACAGAAGCAGCAAACATTGTGTCTTAAAACAAGGGTTACAACATCGTAATCCTCGTTTAATCCCAGAATTAATCTGGAATGAGGTGTATTTCCCCCCGAGGTAATACAGCCAGACATCCCACCGTTGACCCGGGGAACTATTTCGTCCGTCGATCTGTAATAACACAGTAAAAATGGCTAAAACAAGGAAGTGAATAAGGGCCGAGCCCAGTCCTTTCCCCTGAACGGAGGAGGACCATGGGGGGCCAACATGGAAAGGTCAGAGCCAGCAAAACGGTCCTTGGACGCACCACTGGCTCGCCTGCAGCAGCAGACATTGTGTCACTGTGTTTCATCAATCCTGTCTTCTGTGTGGAGATCGGGGTGGGAGAGCATGGAAATGCCTGAGCCAGTGATGAGGTCCGTGAACGCATCATAGCCAACTCGCCGGTAAATAAGTTATTCAAAGCCACTATACCAGGTGAGGTGTGCTTTCTGACAACATCACGCCGGTTATAGCATTCATGAATGGAAACAGCGCCATGCCACCATATTTGGATTCTTATATGAGCATGATCGTGCCGGCCAACTGCCTCCTTCACCTTAGGTGGTGCGGGTACAGCCGATGTGTGTTTGAGTGCTTTAACACTGGGCAGCCATGAAGCGTCACGCTTGGTTCTTGTCAAATTCTACTAACTCTAGCCCCGTAAACCGCAACACACATCAGACATCACAATGGTTTTAAGACAAAATTGAAGATTCTTATTTTCATAAATAACTGTATTTATTATATTATAAATAAACAATTGGTGATATTGTTGGCTTAAAAGTGTTTAGTCGGTTTCACTACAATGAGAGTTACAGGGGTGAAAAGTGTATTTCTTTCTTTCTTTATCTGTTCATTTGTTACCTCAATGCAGAAAATGAGGAAGGCTGCCCTCCGGCATTTAAAGGGACTATATGTAAGAATCAGAAATTGCTTGTTAACAGCGACACCTGTTGCCTTTAAGTCAACGAAAGTCAGCGTCCTGTTGCTCGCGCTCGCGCTTCTGCTTGCTCTACATAGACATGAACGAGCATCGGTCAACACAGTGAGACGACACACGTCAGCGAAAACCACAATATCACTCTATATTTCACCTGCTTGGCAGTAATGTTAGCTGACCAGACGAAGGTCTCTCCATGAATCAATGCTGATCCTGTGTTTCCTGCTTCAGCCTCGCAACTTCTGCAATGTGTAGTGTGCGCGCATGCACGTGGAGCTGGAGCGAGTGAGAACAGTGAGTGAAGGCAAGCAGGTAGGCAGAGGAGCAGAGGAGCAGAGAACAGCATCGACTCCGGCCCTGGAGACCAAAGCTATGGTCTCCCCTGTGTCTTCTGGCCACGGTCAGGAGGCTGAAGCGGGAAGAGTTAACACTGTTTTGCAAGATGGGCTTCACTAGATATAACTTTGCGGTTTTGGTGCTTCTGTGTAGTTTGTGTTCTGAAGGGACATAAGGCTTGAAAAACTACAAGAGACTGTGTGAAGCCTAATAACAATAACAGTGTTTCAAGATATTAAGGGGCATTAATGTAATTGATTCACTGGTACAGTGTTTATATTGATCATTCATTATTTCATATAAGAAAGTTTAAAAATTATTTCATTGAAGAAAGGTAATTGATTTAATTTGTAAAGGAAGGAAATATTTTGTGTACATTTAAGAAAGCTGACATTTGAAGGGAAGTTTTCTGTCCATGGTTCAATATTTTCTATGCAAGCTTATTGAAGAAGGACATTTGTTAACCGTAATTTTCATTTTTCATTCTAATATTTTCAAGCCTTTATAATGCTTAATTTCTTTAAAGTGTTGATTTTGAAAGACAGTGACCTAATTTAGTTTATCCTTTTCAGTTGATTATTTTCTGTGAAAATGTTTGTTGCTAACTACACTGCTTATAGGCGACAAGTTGATTGTGTGTAAGGAATTTTCAAATAATTTAAAATGTCACAATCAAGTGAAGAGAGTCAGTGTACAGTAGCTGCTATAGAACAAGCAGCAGAGCCAGAGCAGACAGATGAGTCTAGCGTTGTACAACAAGCAGAACAGCCTGAAGAGCCTCGTAGAAGTGAAAGAGCCCGCACATTAACAGAAAAAGGAAAGGAACTTCAGAAGGAAAAAAAAAAAAGGCTACTACTTCGCTTTGACAGTATATATGAACGCTGGAAAGCTTTAACTAAGGTGACTAAGAAATCTGTAATAAAACAGGACCCCAGTGACATCCTACAAGAACACATCAGCACTATTGAAAAGGAGTTATCTGAAATGGAAACTGTTTATGATGAATACAGAAGGATTGACAGTCCTGCTCACGACATGCGCCGCAAGTTGGACAAGTGTATATCAGTCACCAAGGTCGTTGTACAGAATGCTCGGTCTCAAATTCAAGGAACAGAGGAGGAACTGATTTGGCCTGATGCCAGCTCTGTATTTGCGTCTTCAACGTCCAGTGTTTCATCTCCAGTCTCTCAGTGTTCTAAGTTTAATTCCATTCGCTCTAATGTATCCTCAGTCAAAAGACAAGAAGCTGCTGCAGAGTATGCTGCCACACAAGCTGTATTAAAGATTATGGCTGAGCAAGAGTGCCACCAAGAGAAACTGCAAAGACTTGAAGTTGAGGACAAACTGATAGCTGCAGACCAAGAAGCAGCTGCATTAACTTGCCATCTTCAAGGAGAAAGGGAAGAGACTGAACGTAAGAGAATGGAGAGACAAGAGGCTGCTCTCTTAAAGAAACAGCAAGAAGAAAATGCAGCAAGAAAAAAGTCTGTAGAAGACTTAAAAAGAGAGCTTCAGCATTTGGAGGAGCTGGAAAGGCTGAATGCAGCCAGAGCAAGACTTCAAGTCTATGATGAAAATGAGTTCTATCCAGACCAAAGACTTGCACCACAGAAATCTGAACTGCCTACAGTTGTGGAAACAATTAATCAGGTGAACTCTGCGTATCAGCACCAACAATCACTAAGAGATGTGACTCCAAGAAGTGTGTTTCAAGATAATACAGGAGAGCTTGTGAAAGTCCTGGCTAAGGCTATATCAGCAAATAGGCTACCCATTCCAGAGCCTACAGTCTTTCGTGGGGATCCACTCAAGTTTAATCATTGGAAGTCGTCCTTTCAGACACTAATTGAGAGGAAAAATATTCCAACTGCAGAGAAAATCTTCTTCCTTCAGAAATATGTAGGAGGAGCAGCTAAAGAGGACTTAGAAGGTTATTTTCTGATTGGTTCAGAAGACTCATATCACGCAGCATGGGACCTGCTCAATGAACGATATGGTGAGCCTTTCGTAATTGCAAAAGCCTTCCGAGACAAATTACATGCCTGGCCAAAAATAGCCTCAAGGGACAGTGCTGAGTTAAACAAGTTTGTGGACTTTTTACGTAGTTGTGTATCTCCCATTGCTCACAATGAGAGTCTAAACATTCTTAATGATGGAATTGAGAATCAAAGGCTTACTGCCAAACTACCCGATTGGTTAGGTACCAGATGGAACCGAAGGGCCATGCAATACCAACTGGAACACAGAAGCTTCCCAAGTTTCAGTTATTTTGTGACATTCCTAACAATGGAAGCTAGTATTGCTTGCAACCCTATAACATCTTACCATGCATTATGGCAAAGTGAACCTGATGAAGCAAAGATCAAAACCCAAAACATATTGGCCTCCAAGAACCAAACTGTAGGAGCCAAGATCTTCACAACCAACACCAGTGAAAGAAACATTGTCACATGTGTGTTTTGTAAGAAATTAGGACACAGTTTATACAAGTTCATTGAAAAGCCAGTCGCTGACCGAGTCAAGTTCATTCAGAGTGAGAGACTGTGCATTGGCTGTCTGAGTGTTGGCCATCAGCAGTTCAGTGTCTAATGTGCTTGGAAAGTAAGCTCAAGAGAGACCAGAAATACTGCTCAGACTACGTGAACTTCATGAACAACGTCATTGCTCGTGGTGATGCAGAGAGAGTCCCGGAAGAAGAGCTCAACAATCAACCAGTCTGGTATATTCCCCACCACGGGGTATACCACCCTCAGAAGCCTGGGAAGATGCGTGTTGTCTTCGATTGCTCAGCAAGGTTCCAAGACACATCACTGAATGACCACCTTCTTACTGGGCCAGAGCTCACTAACACCTTGGTGGGAGTTCTTTGTAGGATTCGGAAAGGCCCGATTGCCATTATGTGTGATGTTGAGCGAATGTTCCTTCAGTTCCATGTAAGGCCTGAAGACCAGGTCTACCTGAGGTTCTTATCTTGGGAGAACGGTGAATTAGGGTCTCCACCATCAATTTTTCGGATGAAAGTCCATCTGTTTGGAGCAGCCTCCTCACCCGGCTGTGCCAATTTTGGTCTTAAACATCTAGCCACTGAAGGTCAGGATCAGTTTAACCAGAACACAGTCAAATTTATCCAAAGAAATTTTTATGTTGATGATGGACTGGTGAGTGTAACATCTAATGATGAGGCGATCCATCTTGTCAATGAAGCAAGAGAGCTCTGCAGTGCAAGCAAGCTATCACTACATAAGTTAATTTCAAACAGCAAGAAGGTATTGACATCAATACCAAAGGAAGAGTGTGCTGAAAGTGTCAAGAACCTGGATATGGCTTTGGGAGAGCCGCTCATGGAAAGAGCTCTTGGCATTCAATGGTGTGTGTCCTCTGATGACTTTCAGTTCAGAGTTACTGTCAAGGAACACCCACTGACCAGAAGAGGAGTGCTTTCTACAGTAGCTTCCATCTACGACCCGTTGAGGTTTGTAGCCCCTTTCATTCTCTGGGGAAATCAGATCTTGCAACAGCTGTGTCGAGACAAGGTCGGTTGGGACGAGCCACTCTCAGATGAGCTCAGAACACGGTGGGAATCATGGCTACAAGATCTACAAAACTTGTCTAATGTAAAGATCAGAAGGTGCTTTATTCCAGCAAACTTCACAGATGTCAAGCAGTATGAGCTTCACCACTTCTCAGACGCCAGCGTCGCAGGTTATGGGAAGTGCACTATCTCAGAACAATTAACATCCATGGAGATGTCCATTGCTCGCTAGTCATGGGGAAGGCGCGTGTTGCCCACACAAAGGTAACCACAGTACCACGGCTTGAGTTATCTGCAGCAGTGGTAGCTGCAAGGACAAGTGTTATGCTCAGAAATGAGCTTGAAATCGATGGTCTTCAAGAATATTTTTGGACAGACTCGAAGGTTGTCCTTGGATATATTAACAATGATGCCAGACGTTTCCATGTGTTTGTGGCAAACAGAATTCAAAGAATCAAGTACTCTACAGATCCCAAGCAATGGCACTTTGTACATTCCAAAGATAATCCTGCGGATCATGCTTCGAGAGGTCTAATGGCAGATCAGCTTGTCACTTCAAATTGGTTTACTGGCCCAGATTTTTTATGGGAAGAGGAGCTACCCATAGAAGATGTCAAGTTGGGAGAAGTCATTGACAATGATCCTGAGCTTCGAATGGTCCAGTTGTTCAACACCAAAGCAAAGGAAGACAGGACATTGCTAGACCGCCTGACAAAGTTTTCTGACTGAAAAGAGCTGTCAAAGCCATTGCTTGTCTCAAGCGCCATTCTAAACAAATCAAGGGTCTCAAATCTAAAACAAATGAAGCCACAAGTGTTGAGGAAAGACAGGAAGCAGAGCTTTTCATAATTAAACTGGTTCAAACGGAAGCATTCAGCAGGTAAATCACAAGTATAAAGCAATGCAAGGAAGTAAAATCCAAGACAAAGCAAACAAGCTACACAAATTAAGTCCATTTGTCGATAAGTATGGTGTGCTCAGGGTTGGAGGACGTTTGACAAGATCTGGCCTTCACCCACAAGTCAAGCATCCTGCCGTTGTACCAAAGACAAGTCATGTGTCGTCTTTACTTATCAAGCATTACCATTCAAAGGCCCATCATCAAGGAAGAGGAATAACTGTAAATGAATTGCGATCCAATGGAATATGGGTTGTAGGATGCAGCAGTGCAGCTGCCTCGCACATTTGCAAGTGCACCACGTGCAGAAAGTATAGACGGAACACACGGGATCCAAAGATGGCAGATTTGCCAGAAGAAAGAATGGAAATGACACCGCCATTCACATATTGTGCAATAGACTGCTTCGGACCATTCTATGTGAAAGAAGCGAGAAAGGAACTGAAGAAGTATGGTCTTCTTTTCACCTGTATGTGTTCTAGAGCCATACATATCGAGATGCTTGATGACCTTACTACAGACGCTTTCATCAATGTATTGTGTGCTTTCATCGCAATACGTGGAAATGTAAGACAACTGAGATGTGATCAACGCACCAACTTTGTAGGTGCAAAAAGAGAGTTCATGAGTGCAATGAAAGACCTGGATCATGAAAAGTTAAAGGAACATGGATGTGAGTTCGTAATGAATGTCCCATCATCAAGTCACATGGGAGGTGTATGGGAGAGACAAATTAGGATGATCAGAAGTGTTCTAACAGCAATCCTTGATCAATCTGCTAAAAGACTTGACAGTGCCATGCTTAGAACCTTTCTGTATGAAGTGATGGCTATTGTAAATAGCAGACCTCTGACAACTGAGCACTTAAATGATCCAACAAGTCTTGAACCTCTTACACCCAATCACATCCTCATGATGAAGTCTAACATAGTACTGCCCCCTCCTGGTCAATTTGTGAGTCAAGATCTTTACCTACGCAAGAGATGGCGCCAGGTGCAGTTCTTGGCAAATGAATCTGGACAAGGTGGAAGAAGGAGTACCTCCTTAATCTCCAACAAAGACAAATATGGCAAAAGGATAAGAGAAATACGAAGGTTAACGACATTGTCATCCTTCAAGAGGATGGATCTCCACGAAATCAATGGAGATTGGCAAGAGTATCAGAGGTGTACCCCAGCTCTGATGGAAGAGTCAGAAGGTGAAACTGTTACTAAGTGACTCAACCTTAGACAAGCAGGGAAAACGCACCACTAAGCCAGTCTATCTTGATAGGCCTGTACAAAAGATCGTTTTACTGCTTGAAGCAGAATAAATGTCATGGTTGTTTTTTTGTGACGTAAAATCCCCAAAATTGTGATTTGGTGGGAGTTTAACTGCCATAATTATGTATGTCATTATTTGAAATGTTTATTTGCATAATAGTGTTTATGCAATTTCTTTTCTTTAATATTGATTTGCTTGTATTAACACATAGGAACAAATGTTTGGGTTTTATGTTGTGCGGGGACATATTTAGTTGCTGCATTTCCTTCTAGAAGACATGTGAAGCAGCAGAAGATTTATTCTCCGCTCAAAGATTTAAGTTTTAAGTTTAAGATGATTGCATTGCCCATATGTTTGAAGAAACAGTGTTCAAGTGGACTCATTCCCTCTCGGTTGTGTGCAGGCAGCGAGGTATGTTTATGTTGTGTTTTGTTCGTCGCGCATATTTACCGAAACAGTTTGTTTACAGTTTGTGTGTGATGCGATGTAATTACTCTGTACATTGTCGTGTATTTTGAACAGTTCAACGGTGGATTTGATGACGGTGATGTTGATGAGGTGCAATTAAGAGAGGAATAAATCCATCAGTAACAGAAGAACCACAGTGTCGTATATTTCCTGGAGGGAGTGATACCCATGTTGATAAGAGTATTAAATACTTGATGAATATATATATATATATATATGTGTGTGTGTGTATGCTGACTGTTGGCATTAACTGATTTTGATCCAAACTAATTGCTGATATTATGTTCCTCACCAGAGCCTTGGCCAGATGGACCATGCCATTTGCAGTGATCTGGTTGTTCCTCAGCAGTAAGACCCTCACACCTGCCGTCTGCCATCTCAGGCCATCACACAGCTCCTCCAAACCTGCAGAGTAAGAAAACAACAAAAAACATGAAATTATGGTAATGAGAACGGGTTCAGCTGAACTGCTTTGTATTTGTAAGCTAAATGGCACTGACAGATGTTTAGTGGGAGTGAGCTCCAGTAACTATGGAGAAGGTTGCTACAGTGTATGTGCTTAACCTTTTCACATATCTGTATCAATTAAAGCTGGACTGTGCATGTTTGCAGACTGACAGTGTGAGGACCCCTCCCACTTTATTTACCTATCCTGTTGCTTTGCTGTTTTCCTTGCAAGCTGCTGGCAAGCAAAGTTAGGTGGGTCATACTTTAATTAGCGAAAACTGAACAAGGGCTGCCAAAGTGCTACTAATAATTAACAAGATTACGTGTCTCAATTGCAAACAACTTCTGTGAACATTTTCTCTGCCTCTTTTTCACACTATGTAAATTATGAACATTTGGGAATGCATTTTGCAACGAAACAATTTTGCCACTGATTTAAAGGAACAGTGCAACATTCTAGGAACTAGGCTTATTTGCTTTCTTTCAGAGAGTGAGATGTGAAGATTATGAAGAAATAGTAACACCATGTGACTCCTTCTAAAACCACAAATTGTTGTTTTTTACATTTTCCCCAAACATTAACTTAAACACATTTCTTCCAAACTGTTGAACTAATCCTTTAAGAAACAATCACATAGGGATTCAGTCTAAATTAATTACTTAACATATTGGGTGTGTGACACAAAAATTGTGATTCCATTGGCTAAATCTAAAAAATTATGAACTCTGACATGTGAATTTGCAGCTTAAAGGAATAGTTGGACAATTTGGCAAATATGCTTATTCAAGCTCTTTCTGAGTGAGATGAAAGCACTGATATCAATCTCATGTCTGTGCATTAAGTACAGAGCTGGAGTCAGGACACGGTTAGCTTAGCATAAAGACTGGAAGTGGAGGGAAACAGCTAGCCTGGCTTTGTCCAAAGTTAAAAACACGGCTTTCAACACAGAAAACATAGACTTGTACATGCAATTTTGAATACATACATATTTTGTAGTTCTCTAACAAAGAGCAACATCCTACCAGCATCTGCTACAACATTGCTGCTGAGCTCCAGCATCTGTAAAGTGGTATTGTAGCGTAGCATGTCTCCTAGCTGCAGGGCGTCCTGGTAGCTGTTCAGCAGGTTGTTGGTAAGGTGGAGCTCTTGCAAAGCCTTGTTTGACTTCAGTGCACCAACTACAAGCAGCAATAAAAGAGGAGAGCACCAAAAGATCAGAAACAGGATCCAGAATTTACATTACTATCTTAAAGTACAATTACTCTCCTCAAACTTTTGAATTAGTTTGAAACATGTAGCGTGACTTTAACACTTGTGTAATTTGTTTAATTTATAGATACTAAATCAACTTTGTCAGTGCTTTTCCATTTAGAAAATCAATATTCAAGGAAGACTGAAGGTTAAAGCAAGTGGTACGAGGCAGGTAAAGTCTGGGTTTCTTAGTATGACACACAACAACACAGAATCTATCCGTGGACGTTGCAATGTGCGCCTTAACCATAAAGTTACCAGGGTGCCCCGCTAAACACAATTTATTTGTTTTCTTTTGGTTGGACTCAGAAACAAACTTTTGACATCATTACTGTAAGTTAGTATGGCCCATTGCCACAATTATGAGAATGAGCAACCCAGACGGCAGAAAAAGTGTTGGCATTGTATGTTTCTGCAAACCGCGGGATTCGTTGAATATCGACATTTCTGAACGGTTGTTCAATGTACTACGTCACTTGCTCTGACCGACGTGTCCCTGGTTTGCAGAAATGTACAACGTTTTTCCCTGGCGACTGGGCTGAAATAGGACCTGGGTTAAAAAATACCAAAATCTATCTTATTTAAATTCTTTTAGAACAGTATAAGAGACGAGTGACTTTTGAAAGTTATTCTAAGCTTAATGAGTATCCTGAGTTGTAAGCTTCTTCTACTGATTTGAATTAACATACAACAGGGGAGCGGCCATTGGTGGGAAGCCAGTTGGGGACCAGGTCCTTGTCACAGGGATAACGTGAAGCTCCCACATGTTACACAGAACTGTTGAAGCTCCTCGCTGGAAGGTAAAATGATCGGAGGCATGTGGCTGTCTATAACCTCTGAACAACAGAGAGGACAGCACTGATGAGGACTGGAGTGGACAGAAATTTGCTCTTCTAACTTTGGATGGAACCACACCCCTACCCTGAATTAAGACATAGATTGTTTTAAATTGATATTAGATATGATCCATCGTACAAGTATGTCCTATGAGTGCCAAACACGGGACCTCCAGATTGTAACTATGGCAGACTGATTGATGATGAGTGAACATGAGCATGAGAACAAGAGCACAGCAGGACTCGTCGCCTCCTGCAATTACTGCGGTTAAGATCAGGTGGTGCTCCTTCACCATTCTAACATGAACGAGCCATCGTTGAGCCAGAGGTGTGACTCTTCAGCACAGGGGACCTTACAAAACACATTTTAACTTCCAAGGCCCTCTCTTCCAAATGTCAGTGTGTACATCATTGTAAGGATCTTTTACTATGGTACTTTATCACATCTTTGATGGTGTTTCGGAGATATATCTTGTGTTTATGTGCATGTTGTGGGCATTCCCTGTGCATTTGTGTAATGTGTACTGTACTGCGGTACACATGTGTCCGTGTTGCCTGGGCCCTCACTGCCCTTGCATCCAGAATCGATGCCGCAGATTTGATCAAGCCTGTTGGGCTGCATGTGGAATGCCAACATTGTCATCAGGCACAGTGGGAACCAAATGGTGGAATCGGTGGGATTGATCCGGTCGAGTCCACCGCGAGCGCCCAATCCCGCAATCAGAGGCCCCTCCGATCGAAGGCAATGATCCTCAGCCGGGACCCCCTGCCGGGAGGGAAGAAGGGGGGGTGGCGGTGGGCTCGGTTAAGGCAGAGAGGATGGGGTGGGATGAGAGATGAGCACGGGAGGAGGGGGTGGGTTGTGAGACCCTAAAACATCAAAGAGATCCAGGAAATGGCTGAAAATGTTGGAGGGACAAGTTTCTGTTGGGAAGAGTGGGCAGCAAACTGCGTCCATTTGGTTCTGTCTCTGCTCCCAGCTGAGAGATGACAGGCTGTGTTCACTGAAGAGTCAGAAGCAGGAATTGTTTTACCATGACATCTGATCATGTAGTAGAAATAAAAAAATATATATATATATTTATATATTAGGGATGCACCAATTGCAAAATTCTGGGCCGATGCAGATGTTTTTTAGGGCCCATACTGACCGCAGGTCTGCGAGGCCCTATTGTAATGTTTATTTTGTTTTTGCTGTTATTTATTCCCCTTTTGTGCCAGGGAAACAAAGACCTCTTCATTATAAACAAAATAATAACTGAGCTGTTTTAAAGTCATTCAGCATTTCATTACACTGTCTTTGAATGAGCACAAATTAAATCATACAAATTTATGTAACAACCTTTAATATAACCTTCTTTCACATGAAAAATATTCTTTTTTTTTTTTTTTTTTAAATAACTGCTTCAAAAGCCTTTTCAGCTGCTATTCAGCTACCTACTCGATGAGAAGAATGTTTCAGTACTTATACAACCCTACAGAAATATTTGTTTTGTGAAACATAAATTAAATGTAAAAGCAATTAGAAACATAAGCAGTGTTTCTCACACATAGACTTCACTTGGGCGGGCCGCCCATATATTAAAGGCCACCCAAGTATATTCGGCGACCCATTTAACATTATTCATTTTTATCCGTCCGAGAGAACGACACCATCCGCGATCGATGACTAGAAAATAGAGGACTAGTAGCGGCAGAAGGCCACCAGGGAGCGGATGAAGATCTCCGCTCTGCTGGAGCAGCCTCGGGCCTCGCTGCCTCAGCTGTCTGGACGGACGGATCCACGGTGGAGCCGCGGGACTACGATGCGGCGGCCCCGATGTACTGCTACACTCTGCTCAGCCGGGACTGGATCCCGGTATGGGGGACGGACTGCTGCACGGCAAAGAGGATGTTCCCACTATAACGAACCGGATGCTGCATCACCCCCCGTTGAACTGACAGGCTTCTAGTGTCACATTACGCACACACCAGGTTCATTCATCCAAATTGCAGTTAGTGTTAAGTCTTTGTTTTACTACTTAATTTTTCGTTGAACATAACAACGTCTTTGTCGCTGATCTTTCTCCGAGACAGTGTAATACTCTCACACGGCCGACGTTTATTTTCACTTTTATTTGTTAACAAACCACATATGCACACGGCACCCATCATCATGTCGTGTCCAGCCGGTGGCTTCTTCTCTGAATCAGCAGCTTGTTACTGTTGTCTGAGACCGACCGCAAATAACCAACACAACATTTAGCCGGCACAAAATTGATGCAACACAACAGAAAAACATTGGACCCTGCCATCGGCGGATGTCATCTAATTTGCCGATAGGCCGATGGTAGTCAACAAGGCGAAAACATTGGTCGATACCGATGTTCGGCTGATAAAACGTGCATCCCTAATCTATAAATATATATATATATTATTGTGATTTCATTAGATCATGTAAAAAAAATGTGTGTATGTTTTTGGCCTCATAATGATTATTACTGCAGCATCCTTATCTAGCTCAGCCTATTAGTAACTAGCCATGTTGCACGTGACTGTCCATGTTTGTGTGTGTCCATCCATGTGCAGCACTCAACCCCCCTCTGAGTGTTGTGTTCACCCATGGTGAGTGTATTTATATGTCTGTATACCCATCCAGTAATTGTGTGTGTGTGCTTGTGTGTCGGGGGGTTATGTGACCCTTCCAATATCCCACTCCCCCATTCCCCCTCTCTATCGCCACGGATACCGTTCAGAGACAGAACAGCCAATCGATGAAGGTCAGAGAGGACAGACGAAGTCGCTGTTCTTAGTTTTTTTTGTTTCAAATGACACTTTTAATCTTTTGTGGGCCACAAATAAAGTGTTTGTATGCTATAAGTGTGTGTGTACAAGTGTGTGTGGTGGCATGTGTGGGAGTGTTTATAATGAAATGTACAATGAAAAAAAATAAGTATGTGTATCTCAGTTTATATTTTTGTTCAAGAGACTATGCCTCCTAAGTGTATAGTGAATTTCCATGTGTTTGTGTGCGTGTGTGTGTGTGTGTGTGTGTCCTGGCTGCCAGAGCCTTTATAGATGTGTGCAGCGGTGTGTAAAGTGACAGGTAAGAGATTAGGCCTGTAATCCGGGTCCAGACCTGCAGAGAGGGTCACAGGTCAAAATCTGGTCCTGCTGGCCACAGGACACACCCACGCACACACGCACGCACGCACGCACGCACGCACGCACACACACACACACACACACACACACACTCAGACACACAAATTTAGCAATGCATTTAGGCTCGCATGAATTTATACGCACAGTCCACACTTGCATGCAAAAATGATTTAACAAACTCAGATATATTCAGAAGTAGTATTCAGAAGCTGAAGCTCAGTGAGGGAATACTGCTTGTGTGTGTGTGTGTGTGTGTGTGTGTGTGTGTGTGTGTGTGTGTGTGTGTGTGCGCACACGTCATACCCAGTGTGTATAGTGGCATGCCGCTGAGCTGGGCATTGTGAAGGTGCAGCACTGTGAGCCGGCTGGTCAGCAGAGCTTTAGATAGAGACTGGGCCGGGTAGTCAACCACAGGCACATTACACACATCTAGCCTGGACAGACGCACACTCTGAAACAGATATACATTGAATACAGACAAATGCACAAAGACACAGGTCAAAACGTAACAGAATCTGCCCAAAAATAGAGAAAGAACAATGTATGGTGGAGCTTCACTAACACGCAGGCCTGTCGATAAAGGAAAGGTGGTAGTGAGTATTACACTGTAACACAATTCCGGCCTGTCTGTCCTCCCTGACATCAAACACTGAGAAGATACCAGGAGGAAGAATGAAACAAGCCTGAGTGACGGGACGGTCAGGTCAATACTGTAGGATGATGTGGAGGGTTGGATTGGGGCACATTATATTAATTTATATTTATATTCTACTAATTTGCTTTGCCATATTTCATATTGTGTTGTGTCCACCTGATGAGTCCAGTATACTCTTTTTCGTCTCCACCAACTCCTGAGAAAAATATCTGTCTCTTTAGCCGCTAAATGCTCCACTATGTTCACCAGCTTGTCTCTAGCTGTGTCTGTTTGCTGCTGAGCAGGTAGAGTATGTATAGTGGGGTTTTAGAGCTTTTTCACTGAAAACAGCTGCCTGCTGCTGCTTTGACACACAAATTCGTTGACCTAACCGTCTTCACAGTGCTGATCTATAAGGGAACGGAGAGCAGAGAGAGCCATATTGGCTGTGTTGCACCTTTTTTATATAACCCTGATCAGTGCATGAACTGCTCCACATAACGCCGAGAACGCACTGGACGCATTGTGGGCGCGTGGCGTCTGCGTCGCGTGGTGGCTGCGTGATTGACGCGTCGGTCATCCAGACCAGCTGCGTTTCAGCTGCGTGTCAGCTGCGTGTCTGCTGCGCTTCTGCTGCTGCTACTGCTGCTGCTGCCAGCCCTTTCTTTCTACATAGAGTTTGCCTTTCATAATAGCCATTTCATTTCATTAAAAAATGTCATTTATATTTATTTTAGACAGAGAAAGGTTAAGAAACGTGTGGTAATTTGTAAATAATAGTAATAATCCACAATTAAAACCCGTACTACATTCATTCATGGAGCTCTCCAAGTCACTGCCTGTTCAACAGCACTGTCTGCACATATTTCAGAATAAAAGCCTTGTGTTAACAAATGAAGGAATTCTGTCCACAGAAAAAATGCTTGAGGGCTTTTATTTTGAAATGAAAGCAGGAAGTGTTGATTTAAAAACAAGTCTTTATTTTTTTTCATCTCCGTAACATTTTCTACAGATAGAGACATGTAAACTGTAGTAATCTTGCTGGTATGATGTTAATATGCAGTCAATAGATCACTTTCACTGTCTGTGACATATTCTTCAGATGTCTAGACATTGAAACTGTAGTAATCTTGCTATTGATGTCAATATATTGTCAATAGATCACTTTCTCTGTCTGTTGCTGCTGTGAAACGCGCGCGGCTCGCATCAAAAATAGGCGAGACCTAGGAGCTCTAGAAGAGACGCAGCTGACACGCAGCTGAGTGTAGATGCTCTAACCTGTTAACACGGACGCCGAAATAAAAAACAACAGGTAACGCAGCCGCCAGCGTTAGCTTATGAAGGGTCAGCTGCGCTATTACGAATCCTACTATAGCGAAGGCATGACCCGCCCTACTCTGCCCCTGATTGGTTTACCCTGAAATTCTTACCCTAACCCTAACCAATCTCACTTCTCACAAAGACCGTATATTGATAAGAAGTGAAATTCAATTGTTCGTTCCATTGCAACGTCAGCGCAGGGTGATGCTGATGCACATTCATTATGCCGAGGAAAATAACTCTGGATTCAGCTATTAGTTAATTTTACAACTTTTAGGACATAGATCCTCTGATTTACAGACGTCTCTTTATACATCTCTGGCCACAGACTCATTGCCGTTTACAGTCCAAAATGGCGGCAGCGCTATCGCAGCGCCATCTATTGTATGTCATCTGTTGTCAAAAAAGCACCAGTTTCGTCTCTGTGCTTCTATACTCTTTGCTCCTCATGCCTAAATCTAACCAATCCAACCAACAAAGGCAACGAGTATTAGCCAATCACAGGTAGAGTAGGGCGGGTCATCCCTTCGCTGTAGTAAGATTCGTAATCTAGCTCCCCGGATAGCAGTTAGCTTGCCAGTTACATTAATGCTAATTAACGCTGCAAGTAGTCCCTACGTCACCATTCCAGTACTTTCTATTTTGCAGATTAACTTTCGTTGTGGTGCGTCATAACCACGGGAACATATAGGCATAAATGTGTATCTTTACAAAACATGTATGTAAACAACGTTTTGACACACCTACAAATCTACCCACAGTACTTTTTTTTAGCAAGCTGACGGGGAAGCCTAGCAGTCCGTGAACTAGTCACGAAATTGAATGTACTGATTCGTGTACACACGAATGTAGACATGTAAACACGTAGACACGAATTTCAAATTTTTTTCGTGATGGTTAGCACGAAATCAATTCATATGAAAGCCACGTAATTGTGAACCGGAAAGTATAAAGAGCGGCAAACGCCGCGTAGGGAGGAGGCCAGGGTGGATGGGTGGGTCAAAAACACCAGACTTTCACCCAGGAGACCGGTGTTCGTGTCCCGTGTGAAACCAGAAGTCAAAGTTGATTTATTTGCTAAATATCCGTACTTAAGTTACAGCAGTTCCGGAGTTATTTTAACCCAAACCGCCATCTTTTCCTAAAGCTAACTAAGTCGTTTTTGTCACGTAACTTCCGTACTTAAGTTACACACTTAAGGTGTTATTACAACTCAAACCACAATCTTTTAGTAGTTTGTGGCCTAAGTCTAACCAAGTCGATCTATTCCTTAACCTAACTAAGTAGATGTACTTTGAAAAGACTGGAGCAGTAATTGACACATGCGCCACGTGTTGCTGGACATTCGTAGGAAAACACACAAAAAATACGTTGTTGAAAGGCGAGCTCAGCGCCAAAAGGGAAATTCATGTCTATGTACACAAATCAAATAGATTAAATTTTTGACTATTTCACGAACTGCCGTGAGACTGTGTTGGTCCATAAGTCCATCAGTTTGACAATTTTTGTAATAACCTACTATTGCAAAATTCCTTTATTTTTTTATGAGACAGGGAGTCCTGAGTGTGCTGCCCTCTATAGATGAATTTCATCTTGGTAATATGAACTCACAACGTAAGACAGCACACTGAGCTTTTCCTAAAGCATGTTGCCAATTTGACAAAGCCACAGTCAGTTCTCTTTACAAGCATCAAATTGCAATGCCAAAGGACTGAAGATACCAATATAGTGAAGTGAAAACTGTTTAAAAGTACGTTTATTTCAAGAACTCCACGACAGTTGGCGCAGAGAGAGTGTCCTTATATTTTTGACTAAATAATCTTAACTGGAAGTTACGCTCAAAGTCTTCACATTGTGTCCCTCATCCTGTCCCACTTTGATCACACACACACACTGAACTCAGTCAGAGGTAACATTTGGACCGATTGTTTCTCACCCCACAGCTAATCAGTTATGCTTGCTAATGCTATCTGCGATGCTGCAGTAATGCAGCGCGTGTCAGTGTTTTGATGTGTTTATGCTGGTGTTCACAGTGGGAGAACTTCTCACCCTGTTTGCTCTTCCCTGCATCTTCAAACTATGTAATGTGCAACAAACTCACTTTCCAGGATGTACATTATCCCCCAGAGAAAGCCTACAAGGAAAGATTACTATTCCACTGCGTCAGCCAACCTGCTTTATCAAATGAGCGAGGGCCCTCCAACACAATGTTCCCATACTGCTGTTGTCAGAAATGTCAAGATGGGTTGTAGATTCATAGTACAAAATCATATCCAGCAAGGACGATGCTCCCTGGAAGAGAAAAAAATAGTGAAGGAGAAAAAATGAAGAAAGCAAGGCCCCAAATTTGACAGGAATGTTATGAAGTTCTTTTGGAAGGAAAAAAATCGCCTCTAATCTGATACAGGGAAGGCCTGAATATGAAACGGTATTGGAAGAGCGAAGATGAGGAAAATAAGTTTTGCTCATAAAACTCACATTTTCTTCCAGTTGGGCTGCCTGCAGATTGATGAAATCAAAGTGCAGCGATTTCAGAACGACTTCCAGAGCTTCACAGGAGCGGTGGTCTAATCGCTCACCTTGATAGAGGCAAGCAATCAAACGGGAGATAATTGGGAGGCTGTTTGCTAACAGGCAAAATTGCACGGCTCTAAATACGCTTTATCCTTTTCCTGAAATGAACATTTCAGCAAAAATCACGACAAAACAAACTTCCTTTATAGGCCAAGTTTATCTGTGTGCGTGTGTATGTTTTCTTTTAATAAACTTCTGAGACTTCATGAGAAACAGAGAAAAAGAAATAATGACAGCTCCAGTTAGAACACGATGCAGCTCTTCATGATTGGACTTCCAAGATGTGAACGCTCGAGTGTCCATTGATTACTGACTGCCTGCAGAACACCGTAATCAATAAAATAACAACTGAACTTCCAAAAGCTCAAAATGTAGTCTGATTACTTTACTATTTTCTCCAACGTCACATTGAGTATGGAATTAACAATTTAGCAATATATAAATATATGTATGTATAATGTATAACAATGTATAAACAATGTATTCTTATTTACCAGAACCCAGAGGTGGAATTTAAGTACATTTACTTAAGAAGAGACACTACAGGCAAAAACATCGTTTTTCATCTAGTGGAAAGAAAACATTTAAAATACACATTTAGGTGTAACTTTGGGCTGTTAAGCATGTTGTGTATTTTTACTTACCATATTTACTATATACTCTAACTAATACTTACAGTATTATAATTAGGGCTGTCAATTGATTAATTGCATGATTGTCCATACTTAATCGTGATTAGTCGCAAATGAATCGCACATTTTTTATCTGTTCGAAATGTACCTTAAAGGAAGATTGGTTAAGTATTTAATACTCTTATCAACATGGGAGTGGGCAAATATGCTGCTTTATGCAAAAGTATATTTATTTATTATTGGAGATCAATTAACAACACAAAACAATGACAAATATTGTCCAGAAACCCTCACAGGTACTGCATTTAGCATAAAAATATGCTGCGTGGGATTATCATAAAGTGGGCATGTCTGTAAAGAGGAGACTCATGGGTACCCATAGAACCCATTTTCAATCACATATGTTGAGGTCAGAGGTCAAGGGACCCTTTTGTAAATGGCCATGACAGTTTTTCCTCGCCAAAATTTAGCGTAAATCTGGAGCGCTATTTAGCCTCCTTCGCAATAAGCTAGTATGACATGATTGGTACCAACGGATTCCTTACATTTTTCTAGTTTTATATGATACCAGTATCTTCACTCTAGCTTTAAAACCTAAGCCTTGATTGTGTATGTCGTTATACCCCTAGTATATACAGTATACTACTGTATATTTATTTACGACAGTATGTATGCAGAATATCTTGGGCACAAAAATATCCTTTGGGAAACATACTATTAAATAAACAAAGTTCTCTTATTATTATATTATTTTTATGTATTTTATTATTTTACTATTTTATTTATTTTTACTCACCACTGCCACAATCTGAACAGTGTTACTTTCACTCTTTAACTTTCATCTGCCATCTATACAAATATTTGTAAAATTAACTCTTTTGTTTCTCCTTATTCTTTTCCACATTTTTTAAAATATTTTTGATAACTTAACATTATTTTATTTGTAATCCAACCACTAATCCTGTAGTTTTGAAGTAATTCTTGTGTTTTTAGGAGTGATTATCAGGGATCACTGGTACCATTTTGTGGTATCTGATTACTGCGATGTGTCGCTCCTGATGCCCCATATCTATTTAAAGTAATCTTATATTTCATGTGTTCGTTAATGCATTTAAGGAATTACAGTTAAGATTTGGTAATCTGATTACTCTTGCTCCCCAACCCTGATCAGGAGTCACACTCCAAATCAAACTGTGACTGATCAAACAAATCCATGTGACTTTAAAGTCTCAATCTCTCCCTCTCTCTCTCCTGGGTTAATTCTTATCTCCACAGCCAAGAAGGGGGAAATGATAATTACTATCATAATTATTTCCAAAATGATTTTTTTCCCCTGTGTTTTAACAATAATCACTTAACTGAGCGATGGCAGAGGGCGTGTGGGGTGGAAGGGAGAGCCATCTGAAATCCCATTTTTCTAATCCGCCCTGCGTCGGGAAGATAATAAGGCAGCGACACCCGCAGTCAGATGTCATCAGTGCGTGACGACAGTGACGCCCATCATTGCATCGCACACAACTTTACACTGCTGCTGTGTGCACGTGTCGGCTGCTGTACTTCTATACTTCTGAGACCTTCACAGTGAGGACATTCTGTCCAGTGTGCACATGTACAGGAGACTATCTGAGGAGGGATTTAGGATTTGAGCTGGGATTAAGTTTAGTTTATTGTAAGAACTAGAATCAAACTTAGTTTAGGTTACAGATTTGAACTAAGGTGAGGTTCATTTTAATGTAAAGACTACAAATTAAATTTAGTTTAGGATTAGGATTAGGGTTATGATTTTATTTAGGATTAGGTTTACTTTGAAATAATGGCCACATAAAGGCCACACTCAAATTTAGTTTAGGGATTAGGTTATGGGGCTAGGCCCAGTCTAGGGTTATGTTTTTGAGCTAGGATTAGGTTTAGTTTAAGAGCTACAATCAAATTAAGTTTAAAATTAGAGTTGGGATTTGAATTAGGATTAGGTTTGATTAAATGTAAATTTAGTTTAGGATTAGGATTTGATTTAAAGGTAAAATTTAAACCGGGATTAGGTTAATTTTAACGTCAAGGCTAGAATCAAATTTATTTTAGGATTAGAATTTGGGTTTAAATTTGTATTTGAACTAAGACTAGATTCAGTTTAATTTAAGGACTACAAATTAAATTGATCTTAAATTAGAGTAAAATGTATAGGTTTAGTTCAAAGTAAAGGCCTTTACACACCGGAGGTGGGTTTTTTTTACGTGATTAATTTGCACATCAATATATTTTTCCGATCTGTTGTTTTAGTCATGAGTACTTTCACACAGAACACGAATATTACGCGGCAAAAAAGCGTCATAATCTTTTTCGGAACGAGGCAGATTTTCTGAGCTTTCACACCGCGTATAAAGCCATGAGCCAATCACGTGCGGAACGGGTTGCGTTGCGCCTATCTTAATAAGAAATAAAACAACAACACGGAGGCTCTGTAGTCCGAACCAATACGGCAAACTTTATTATTCCTTTCAACCTTGACAAAGGCAGAGCAGACCAGATCCATTTCTTACGTTCTTACCTTTCACAATAAAAAATCAAAATATATAATTTTCACAGGCGAGTATTTCACATTTTTGTGTTGTTTATTCGTCATGCCCCCGGTGTGTAAAGGCCTTAAGGGTTACATTAACATTCAGTTCATTTAGATTTAGGGTTAAGATTTGAACTTTTGGGGTTTGATTTGGTTGAATGTAAAAACTACTTTACAAAGGCTAATCATATAAATCATGAAAATCAACATGTAAATCATCATCAGGGTTAGTATTTGAATCAGATTTGATTTAGGGTAATGGTTATGCACTGATTCAGGTTCCAGTTAGTGAGCTGAGATTAATGAGATTAATATAGGATTAAGGCCAGAATAAGAATTAGGTTTACAATGTGGTTAGAAAATCAAATGAGGAGGATTTTATTGGTGTTATTTTCTTGCTAGTGATCTGCCTTATTCTGTGTTGTTGCATTTATTATTATATATTCACAATCATATGCATTTCTAGAAAATTCTTGAAGATTTGGAACTGCATCAGGACCAGTAAAATTATCCCACCCCATAGAGTCCAGTGATGGTGTAGGGCAACCCAGCAGTTATCTCCAATCAGGGTTTTTATGGCAGATTTTCAATAGAAGTTCTGCATAGGGTTTTTGATGAACACATGCAAATTAATAGATAACTGCGGCAAACAATACATGTGCACTGACTCATTTCAATAAACCAACACACTTGGTACAATACTAAATCTAAGACATTGAGTGTGAAATACATATATATTGATATAACTAATCAAAAATATACATTTATATATCAACAATTATCAACAAATTATTGACTGTCAAATTTATCATGGATTCATTTTTTGTTCTATGTGTAACAATTGTCTGATATTTTTGGTCTGTTGTTACATATTTTCTATAATTACACTTTGATTGAATATGTAAAACATTACAAAATCATTCAGTGTATCATGAATGTCACATAAAGTCCTCAATCATATTTAATAATGACGGAGTGAGGCGTTCAGCTTACCTTTGAGATCCAGACATTTCACACTGCCACCTACACACACACCCTGCTGAGAGAGAGACAGAGAGAGGGGTAGAAGCAGGAGGTGTGAGGGAAAAGCGTGAACACACACACACACACACACACACACACACACACACACACACACACACACACACACACACACACCCACACACACACACACACACTCACACACACACACACAGATATTTGGCAACAGCAGTGCACCATCCACCCTCCCCAGTCTCTTTCCGCACGGCCTCTCCATCCATGCCACACTGTACTGGTTTGATCAGGGAGGCTTATTGGACGCCAGAGCATGAATTATGAATTTCACACAGTTTACCGCCGCCGTTGATGGTGACACGGCGTCCTAATTAACCAGTGTATAATAATTAGAAACAGCTGGTCATCAGTTGATGTGTTCATTTGCCAGAGCCAGTGTTCCACATACATCTAATTTGACTGCATCAATCACCAGAGGTGACAGATTTGTGCGGATGGTGGAAAACACAGATTCTTTTTTTCAACTGACAAGCAAAACAGGGAACGGAACAAGGATTTTTTTTAAGCCTCCTTTTATAGATGATGGAAAAATGAGATTCTGTGACATGGGATCATTGTGAGTATGGTTGGGCTAATATATGGAGCAGATTTTGTCCATGTTTCACCTCTGGTTCCTCTCCAACAGCAACCAAAAAGTTATTTATATTGTCATTTAAAGGCAGTAATGTATCAGAGATGTACCTGATCATTGATTAGGGCAGGTTTAGGTCAACAGCTGCTACCCTGAGAGCATTTCACCAGTCTAGATTCAAATGAAGAACTGTCTCATAAGAAAACAGTTCTGGGAGATATTTGGATGTTTAGTATGACAACTGTCAAATGTGAAAAAACTGCATATTAATTTAAAATATCACTTGGTGGAGGCATCAATTAGAGGCCGCCCACAACCACCAGGGGGCCCCAGAAGTGAGCAAATTAAAAATATGAATTCTCTGTGGTTTCCTCTGTTCATTTGTATTTTTCACAGGAAGGAAATTGCACTAAACATATTGTTTAGGTTTTAATTGTTTTATTTGAATGCTTTTAATTACAGTACATTGTTGTTTTACATATTTGTACATTACAACACACATTTTAAAGAATTTTGTAGGGTTCAAATATGGTGTTTACTTTGCTCTAAAGGCCTCCGAAAAACAATTTTCTCGATGCGATGGGGTCTTATATGAACACAAAAGTTAGAACATTTTGATTTATTCGTACGAGAGATTTGCCCTATAGGCAAAATTTGGAATTGGAGCTCCCCCCACTCTAGGGCTAGGGTTCAACCCCCAGACCCCTAACCCTAGCCCCGTAAACCGCAACACACATCAGACATCACAATGGTTTTAAGACAAAAATTAAGATTTTTATTTTCATAAATAACTGTATTTGATATATTTTAAATAGACAATTGGTCTCTGATATTGTTGGCTTAAAAGTGTTTCGTTGGTTTCACTACAACAAGAGTTACAGGGGTGAAAGTGTATTTCTTTCTTTATTTATTCATTTGTTCATTTGTTACCTCAAATCAGAAAATGAGGAAGGGCGCCCAACAGCTTTTTTAAAATTATTTTTTTTGTTTTAATTTGAGTTTTTATAGAGGGTGACCAGCACCCCCCAGACGGTGGCACCCTAGGCATCCGCCTATATGGCCTATGCCTTAAACCGGCCCTGAACAAATACATATATATTTTTTTTGATTTTTGCTTTGATTGTTGAACTACTAAGAATCGTTGTGTTTTCGTTAGCTTAGAATGAGCCCTTCATATCTACATAGGGAGCGGGTCCTTGTCACGGAGTCCGCCATGTTGCTACAGTAGCCCAGAACGGACAAACCAAACACTGGCTCTAGAGAGAGCCTTTAACCTTTTTATGTTACCTGAAGACCACCGTAGTTCTCCGACACGCTTGTGAAACTGCGGTAACGTGAGCCACAGAGTTCTAAACCGTGGTACCGCCATCCGCCGTCTGACTTCTGTTGCGAGGTGAACGGTGTTACCACAGTTTTGCACTCAGTGGCTCACGTTACAACAGTCTTGGAAAGGGAGGAGTGAGAGGTGGGGTTCTCAGTTGGTTGCAATCTGCAACCGCACCACTAGATGCCGCTAAATCCTACACACTGGACCTTTAATGTTTTAAAGAAACACCAAAGGTTTGAAAGCGAGTTTTCAGGGGCTTTAATATCTTATATGCTGATTTCTTGCTATTAGCTTTCAGTTTGTTTTTCGTGCTCTTTATCAATAAAAAGATATTTTGGTGTGGGGTGCCCCATTCTGCTCAGGGCCCCATAAAGTCTTGTCTCAGCCCTGTCACCACCTTCATGTCAGTCAAACCCTGGCTGTCTGACTGCCTTCTGACACCCACTTATCTTGGCTGGCTCACTGAATTGCCGCCTTCGTATTTGCGAGCAGCGCCTTGTTTCCTCTCTCCTTGCTAAATATGATTCATTGTTCAAAGGGACACGGGAAGTACAAAAAGACTTGGAAGGCTTTCCTCGCTCGGCTCTCGTGCCGCAGAGAGGAGAGCAGGGCGGGAGACAAAAAGACGGCGGCCATAATGTGCTCCTGTTGAAAGAATTAGACAGATCAATGGGACATAAATTGCACTGTTTATGTATACAAGAGGCTGGTGTGTAATTGGTAGAGGTGGTTGAATTTCCACCCGTAATCATCTTAAGAGAGACACACACACACACACACACACACACACACACACACACACACACACACACGCATAGTTATGCACAAATGTGTCTACATGCACATTCTCACAGTGTGTGTATGTGCTTTAACATGCAGTGCTTTTTATATAAATAGAGCAGGTTTTCTGTCACTGTGAGCTCAGATAGGAAGGAGTGCAGATACAATTTCACCTCATTGATTCAATTTTTTAAATTTGCTCCCAATTATACAACAAATTACAGTGATAAAAGATTGACATCATATATTTTTATTCTGTTTTATTTTATCTGTCTACTGCATGTTTTTTTTTTGTTTTCTTTTTTAAATTAACACTATGAGGAAGAACTTTACAACCCTTGACAGTTAACACTCATTTCATGTTTATTATTATTTTATTTATAATACAATTACTACATTCACTTCAGTAATTTACCAAGAATGTGCGCTTGCAGATATTTTATTGGCCAATGCATCGCTGTGTGTGTTTTTTACTGCATTAATTCTGGGTTTTTTTCTTTAATATTTCACCATTTTATTTGGAAGTCTCCCAAAAAAATGTGCCATATAAGAAAAAAATAAATCTAATTTATCTACAGCAATTATAAGTACAAACAAGCAACATATGCATTAGAAAAGTTGCAATTAACATTCATATGGTCACTTATTTCTTTATGTAATAATAGAATAATTTTAAAAATGTACTTTTTGAACCTTAGGAAGCTGTTGAGATATGCATTGCTTTTTCTGCCTTTCCATAAGAAATACAGTGTATTTGTATGGCTAGATGTTATTCTCTCCTATTCCTGACCTCCACCCGACACGTACATGGCAGATATTCTATTATATTCTGTGTGTTGGTTCTAGACCGCTAACATCCTCTCTCACTGTCACTGTCTTCAGGTTCCTTTCACCCCTTCAGACCATAACATGTACCTGTGTCCATTATTGCCTGTGGGTATTATAGCAGAAACATCATTTTACATCATAGCATATCTCATTCTTTCACTGGCCATAGATTTGTATTGTACTGTGACAGCACAACTTTGCCTTGAGACAACAAATTCAAAATCAGTTTAGGAATACATACAGTATGAAAATAAAACCATGAATTATGCTCCTTAAGAGCTTCATGCAGATGCTTGTATTAGTTCTCCTGATTCAAAGCTGTTAAACAGTCAGATGTATCTGATGATTTCTGGCTCTGTGCCACATACGGCTCTGCTTCTCATCCCAAAATGCAACATTAGAACTACTTCTGCTCCTTATTTGATTCATCATAAACATGTCATCAGATATTAGAATGTGTTTTGACTGATTTAAATGTTACTAAATGGGATTCCTCAAGAAAACAATATGCATCAGAGGGCTATTTTATTCTGCTTAATTGTAATGCTTCAGCGGTTTTAGCATCATTTGTGTCTTCTAGAGGAATCTTGTTTTTACAAACTTGTCAGTGGTGAATGTTGCTGGGTACACATCACCCAGGATGTTTTTTCGGAACGGCCTCAAGCTGGTTGGCTTTCGAGCACGAGGACAAGAAAAGTTTCCAGATTTCCAGCTGGAGTTAGAGACATGTTTTGGGTGTCCAGCTTGCTCCATTCATCTCTTTCACTGACTCTGTACGCATTGCTGCTACCTCTGAATTTGTGTTTGGTCTGTCGCAACAGCATAAAAAAAAAAAAAAATGTGTCAGTGTGTGCTGGCGTCCGGCTAGCGACTGCTTGTGAAACCGCTTTGTTTGTGGCACCGAGCCAATGGACGACGCTCAGCAAGAATGTGCAAGCAACTGGCTGGCTACCCATATCACACTCCCAAATGCCCACACACACACACACAAACACACACACACACACACACACACACACACACACACACACACACACACACACACACACATGGAGAAAGAGAAAGAAAGAAACACACACACACAGCACTTCCTCCTCCTCACAAGAAATACAGCGGCGGCTGTTTTTCATCTTAATGAATTTCTGAACTTGTTCGTTCCCTCTCCGCTCGCCGCTGCCTCGTGGTGAAAGACGGAAACCGAAGGCGCCGGCTGCCAAATCAATTGATGTGTCAGGAGGGAGAGAGGACAAAATGGAGTGATAAAAAGAAAAGCGTTCCCTCCCTCACACACACACTCTCTCTCTGTCTCACACACAGGCGGCGGGAAAAGACAGAGAGAGGGGGGATCTGGTTTCCAAACTTGACTTCCACAGAAGTCATCTCTGGTGCATTCTCTATATTCTTCACTCAACTGTCCAGAGCTACTCTGCCTCTCCAGGTGGCTTTGTATTAAAAACTGTTTTGAGTGCACCATTTTTCTCCTTAGCCCATTTAATTAACTGACAAAAAATATATAAATAAATATATATTGTATGTATTTTTAACGTGCATTTTCAGAGCTCTTAGGGGTTAAAACTCACCCCCACATTTTCCTTTCAGCATCTTTTCTGCAATAAAGGATAAATTATTTAAAATAACACGACCTTTTATCTCACACCCTTTGAAGGCAGCAAATTAAAAATGTAAATTGGGAGCTAATTAATATGCAAATGTATTCGTTCGCTGTTAACAATTAGCAATTAAAGCTGCAGTGTCTAGAAAGAGCACAGGCAAAATTAGTAACTTCATTTATCATTTAAAAAAAAAGAGAGAAATCTAAAAACGTACATAAAATTCTAATTGACTTTCACAGTATTTCCCTCTGTCCCTGCCTTTGTTCGCCCGCACTGCTTTTGAAATACATGATAGCGGGCCTTTAGTGACTTAATTAATGCCACTTTGTGTAAAATATACTGTCCCCTTAAATGGTTGATGTCAGAAATAATGTACACATTCAAGGCTGAGTGGCGAGTGCTTGGTTGGAAGGGTGTGTGTGTGTGTTTCAGAGTGTGTGTTGTACATTTAACTCTGCTGAATTTGAGATTTAGTTCTGCAAGTTACTCAGTGTGATTCTATCAGTGTTAATATTGGAGGGAAGGAGAGAGAAAAACAGGGAGCACAGGCAACCTATATCAATTTTGAATTTGATTGTTTATGAGAATAATTTATGACCATATTTTCAAAAACATCATCATTAAAAATAAGGAGTAATAACACGCTAGCTACCACAATAAATGTACACTTTTTGTTACATTTCTGAATCTGGGAATTCTTTTCAGCCTTCTCAGTGCAGTGTTAGAATCAGTCTGTGTTCAGGGATCCTCTGTTCACTTGCACAAACATTTGATTTGATGTGATTCACCTTTATTTCGGTCATTGAAGGGGACATATCATGCTAATTTCCAGGTTCACACTTTTATTTTGTGTTTCTAAAAGGGCTGTCAATCGATTCAAATATTTAATCGTGATTAATCACATGATTGTCCATAGTTAATCGCGATTAACCACAAATTAATCGCACATTTTGTATCTGTTAGCAATATACCTTAAAGGGAGATTTGTCAAGTATTTAATACTCTTATCAACATGGGAGTGTGCAAATATGCTGCTTTATGCAAATGCATGTATTTCTTATTGGAAATCAATTAACAATACAAAACAATGACAAATATTGTTCAGAAACCCTCACAGGTACTGCATTTAGCATAAAAAATATGCTCAAATCATAACATGGCAAACTGCAGCCCAACAGGCAACAACAGCTGTCAGTGTGCTGACTTGACTATGACTTGCTCCAAACTTCATGTGATTATCATAAAGTGGGCATGTCTGTAAAGGGGAGACTCGTGGGTACCAATAGAACCCATTTTCATTCACATATCTTAAGGTCAGAGGTCAAGAGACCCCTTTGAAAATGGCCATGCCAGTTTGGAGCGTTCTTTAGCCTCCTTTACGACAAGCTAGTAAGTCTCTTTTTCCATGATGGATGGATCCATACCAAAATAGTCAATATTTTGATCCTGAAATGCTGCTCATTTATAGATATATTTTAAAAAGCATCCTCCCGGACATTCAGTGCACTTAACTCATTCTTTGCATTTAAAGGATACATATATGATCATATTCTACATTTGTTTCTTAACAAAACCTACGGAAAGACTAAAGATGTCATCATGTGACCTAGGTCACCTAGGTCATGAGTTCACACCTGAGCCAACTCCTTTCGTGTGTGGTCACACAGTCAAGAATGAACTTCCATTTTCAAATGTGTGTTATAGTAGTAGTAGTTATAGTTGTAGAATGTAAACTCACCCACAACCCCCAAATCCCCCCCTCCCCCCCACCAATTGAGATGGAGGAAGAAATCTGAAAACACAGCCCAGTTGCACAGCAGTTTGTAAAATGGTCCCGAAATTGAATGTATTGAGTACAAAGACACAAATTTCATATTTTTTTCGTGGTGGTCAGCACGAAATCAATTCGTATGTAATCCACGTAATTGTGAACCGGAAAGTATAAACAGTAGGGAGGGAGTTGGGGTGGATGGTGTTCGCGTCCCGTGTGAAACCACAAGTCAAAGTTGATTTATTTATCACGTCACTTCTGTACTTAAGTTACAGCACTTCCGGAGTTATTTTAACCCAAACCATCTTTTCCTAAGCCTAACTAAGTAGTTTTCTTGCCTAAGCCTAACCAAGTTCATCTATTACTAAATCTAACTAAGAAGTTTTATTTTGAAAAGACTGGAGCAAAAATTGATGCGTGCGTCACGTGTTGCTGGACATTCGTAGGAAAACGCATAAAAAATACGCTGTTGAAAGTCGTGCTGAGCGTCACGAAAAAAAGGGAAATTCACGTCTATGTACATGAATCAAATAGATTAAATTTCGTGACTATTTCACAAACACCTGTGAGGCTGTGTTGGAAAACATGGACAAATAAAACCAAAACTATCTGTATGGCTGGATTCCACTGAGTGAAAAAATATTGTATGTTTTTGTGTAATGTGGGTGAACTGACCCTTTAAATCTCAGTGACTCCTGTGACTGTGTATTCTACAAATGCAGTCATTTGGGGGAGTTATGAATTAAAGACTACAGCTCTACAGCAACTACAGATTATTCAAATGTGAGTCACAGGATTAATATATTCTTTACACATGCATGAACTTGTAAAAATTCTTTATATGTTGACTTGAATTGTATGATTCAGGCTTTTTCTAAACATTTGCTCGTTTTGGTGACATCGTCTCCCCTGTGTGAACCCTCAGTGAGTCCAGGCCTGTAATATTATCCTACTTACAAAAGCACTCATATTACTTGTGCAACCACCCGACCGTGCAAATTCAATTCAGCCTAATAGTGCACCACCAATAGTGCATCACACATGCCATTCAGTTTAACTGCAACTGCTCCGAATTCAATTAGAGGCAGAGAATGTAAAATAGACTCTTTTACACGTAGACGAGGTTTTATCCTTTCTCAGTTATGCATGCTGTTTCCCAAACGGCATTAAAGCAGAACTGTGTAAAACTACAATGGAAAGGCTGCGGAGTCAGTGTGTTTTAAATAAAGCATGTTGTGGCTGCCAGTGTGTGTGTGTGTGTCTGTGTGTGTGTGTGTGTGTGGAGGCTGTCTGAATGACAGACTGGAGTGTGTTAGCGGCGGGTCCCGTGGTGATCCTCATCCCGACCCATACTCCCTGCTTCTCCTTTTTCCGTGTGATCGCCGCGGCTGCCGTTGTACACCATTTCAAATGCGCCACTAACCGCCCCGTTATCGCTGTCTCGGCCTGTAATGAGAGGAGCGACATATGTCCGGTCCCCCTGCTGTTCCCTGATAAGCGCTCGCATTCAGATGCATGCAGGAACACTCCTCCACCCCCTCCTTCTCCTCTCTGTGCTTTTATTTTGCATGCAAAACCTGCTAACAACCACCAAGGAAAAAGTGTGGCACTTACTTAGTGACATTTACCTCGCTGCAGACTATTCCACACGGGGAGGATGGGGGGCGCAATAACAATCAGCATGCATTTAATTTAAAAGAAAAAAAATGTTCCCTTTAGAATTACGCAGGCAGGGAGAGATATAGCTTTCTCTGTGTGTGTGTGTGTGTATGTGTGTGCGTGCGTGCGTGTGTGTGTAGCTATAACAGTTGTGCCGGCAGACTTCCGCAGCGCAACATTAATGCTAATCAAAAGAGCTGAGAAAGCAGCGGTGGTCTGTAAAAACAGATTTTCTCTTGTCTTTTCATTTCTGGAGGGATCCCCCCCGAGGGATTTATCCCAGCAAAATAACATTTCTGGGAATTGAATCTGACCCTATGAATTTAATAGAGGCACGTTGTCATATAAGGCCGTTTTTTTTTCCTTAGCTGTGGGATAAATAATGAAAGTTAAGTTGCGGTAATTGATTTCTCTTCAGTCCACTCAACTGAATAATCTGCAAGGGAAACAACCACTAAGCTATTCATTAGAAGATTTGCCAACATGCAACTAATTCCGAGCTTATTCTCCAAACATCATGGAAAGAATACAAACTCATAGTCGGAGCTTTCCTGATTTAAAATCCTATTGTGTTTGGAAAATACTTGACTTAAACCCTTGAAACAACAGTTTTTTTCCTCTGTAAACTAAAATAAATCCATCAATAAATCACCCTTAGCACATGGGGGAAGAATCGACTATTTAACTTCACACAAACTGATGTATGTGATCTAAATTCTGGGAGGATAATTAATTTCTATGAATTTTCAATTCAATTGAATTCATTTTTATATAGCATCAAATCATAACAGAAGTTATCTCAAGACGCTTTTCATATAGAGCAGGTCTAGACCGTACTCTATAATTTAGAGACCCAACAAGAGAAAATAGAAACCTTGGGCAGAATCAGGCTCTGGGTGGGCGGCCATCTGCCTCGACCGATTTGTGAATGTGTGAGTACACTGATATGAGAAGTAACGTGTCTGGGTAAAAATTCGTTCTCATAAAAAATAATTTGCTGCAATTTCATGAAAATAATAATTAATAATAATTTCTGCCAAGAGATTTCTCTTAAAAATATACAGTACTTTGGCTGTATGACTTCATCAAATAAAAAGAGAAACTTCTGTCACATGACTAATGGTTTGATATCCCATCTATGCCTCATTTCCACTGCATGGTTCAACTGAACTCAACTCGACTCAACTCACTAGAGTAATAATAATAATAATAATAATAATAATAATTGTTTTATTTGTAGAGCACTTTTCAAGCCCAAAGCACAAAGTGCTTTCCAAGGAAATTCACATCATAGACAGCAGAATACAATGAAACATAAATAATGAAATAAAAATAAAAATAGGTAAATAAAGAAACAAGCATATACATATTCATACAATTACATATGCACATACATACACATCAGTACACAAGCATATAAAAGACTCAGTGTAGGCAGGATCTCAGCTGATTGTCATTGTCACCGCGTGAAATTGCTCTGACATTATCTTCAACAAAGCACTCACTGAATCCTTTCATTGGCAACCAAACAGAGGTCCGTCGTCAATTGTACGGCGCAGTGTACGGTGTAGTGTGCGGCATAGTGTATGTCGTAGTGTACAGCGTAGTTTATGTCATGATATACGTTGTAGTGCACAGTGTAGTGTACGGCGTAGTGTACGTCATAGTGTACGACATAGTGTTGGCCTACGTAGCGTAGGCCTATCTAGCGTAGGCCTATCTAGTGTACGCCGTAGTGTACGTCTTAGTGTATGTCGTAGTGTACAGTGTAGTGTACAGCGTTGTGTACGAAGTAGTGTAGGCCTATCTAGCGTAGGCCTATCTAGTGTACGTCATAGTGTACATCTTAGTGTATGTCGTAGTGTACAGCGTAGTGCACGGCGTAGTGTACCTCATAATATACGTTGTAGTTTACGGTGTAGTGTAAGTCATTGTGTACGGTGTAGTGTTGGCCTACATCGTCTACAGCGTAGTGTAGGTCTATCTAGTGTAGGCCTATCTAGTGTACGCCGTAGTGTACGTTGAAGTGTACGGCATAGTGTAAGCCTATGTAGTGTAGGGCATAGTGTACTCCTACGTAGTGTACGGCGTAGTGTATGGAAGGTGAAGTCTACATAGTGTACGGCGTAGTGTACAGAAGTTGAAGTCTACATAGTGTATGGTGTAGTGTACGGAAGGTGTAGACCTATGTAGTGTACGGCGTAGTGTACAGAAGGTGTAGGCTATGTAGTGTAAGGAAGGTGTAGGCCTACATAGTGTATGGCGTAGTGTACCGAAGGTGTAGGCCTACATAGTGTATGGCGTAGTGTACCGAAGGTGTAGGCCTACATAATGTATGGCGTAGTGTACCGAAGGTGTAGGCCTACATAGTATACGACGTAATGTTTGGAAGGTGTAGGCCTACATAGTGTACGCTGTAGTGTTTGCAAGGTGTAGGCCTACATAATGTAAGCCTACGTAGTGTACGGCGTAGTTTATGAAATATGTAGACCTACGTACAAAAACAAGCTATTTGATAATGACCATTTTCGAGACTCTTGGGACACAAATGTGAGAATGCTTGGCTTTGGAACAGACTTGTGAATTTGCTGGACAACAGCTCACTAGAAAGATCTTTTATTGGGACATCTTGCACGGATATCCCTGGTTTAGTGAGGCACAATTTTTATTTTGTATCACAGAGTAATTGTGACAGTCAGCAGAAAGTATTCCTTAAAGATGTTAAACAAATCTTAATTACAAAAATATTGTCGAGTTGAAGCAGAATTTAAACAAAAGTCTAAGATCTCTTAATATGCGTAAACGTGTGTATATATTTGTGCTGTATATGTGGAAATACAATATGTATGTATTGTGTCTGCATATGTGTGTATATGCAGAACTAACTTGTATTTATTGTCTGGACAGAATCTTGTACATTTTGGATTGTGGGAGGGGTAGGCATAATAAGCTCTACACCTTTTCAGACATTAATTCATTATTTTGTATCTGTGTGTACTTGGGTACATTTCTTTACATTAAATTGCTTTCATTTTTAATTCATTTTAACTTAAATATCAAAATGCTGATCGATCAGTCAATGGAATCGCCCCTCTCCCTGGGGAAACTTGAACCTTACAGTACCACCTGTATTAGCTCCTAATGTGTTACACAGTTTCTCAATTTGAATATAAATAACTGCAGTTAAGCTCTTCCCTCGTGCCAAAACAGTCATGTAGAGACGGAGCTTGATCATCTCAATTACCTTTCTAATCGCGGAGTGAACCAAACAGAAACACAGAGCGGAGAGACGCAGACTTCACAGTTTGCACAGTGAAATCAGAGAGTTTAAGCACGGCGGCCATAGACCCCGCTGGCTCCGACCTATTATTGTTTACCACTCCTATGAAGATGTCACCAACAGCAATACTGTTTTATCCACTTACAACATTTCAAAGGAATGCAAAGGGGCCCAAGGGTGCAATAAAAAAAAAGCTTTAAATAGTCTTCAACGCTGGTCCTCCGGGGAATCGCCCCTCGCCTGAAAAGACCTCATTTAATAAATTTGCTCTTTAGGCGTTCCTCTTTTCGTTTTGCATCGTCTTATTATGGATTCATTTGCATGCAGCCCCATTGGTCTAAATATTGCCCCTCTTAGCTAATGCTTAACCATACATATTTTACTCTTTCAGGAGGACCACCTACATTAGTTTCCAATGCATCTGGGTTCATTAGCACCTCGGAGATAATACGGCGGCTGTATGCTTAATGTAAGCACTGCTAAGTCTCTAATTTTCCACAAATAATTCCCCTTGATCTCAAGTAAAATTTATGCAAGGGGGGTAGAGAGCAGCGTGCTTTAACATGGCTGGTCCAAGTAAAGTAAGTATGTACATAAAATGAATTATAAATGGCAGACTGTGTGTTTCAAGTGTGGCTAAGAGAGAATAAGTGAGTTTATTTTATTGGAGAGGAAGAGATTATGTGAATGTGTCTGAGAGAGATTTTCTTTTTTGCACTTGAGAGTGTATGCACGTGTGATTGTGATATACTGTATGTGTGCAAATGTATAGACCAATATGGGATTTCTGATATCAGTACCACTTATGTAGAATTAAACATTCTGAGAACAATCCATCTGCAAATATAGATATATTTTCTTTTCATTTCATTAAAGTGGCAGTAGGCAACAATTTTTTGGCATAATTTGGCAAAAATTCCATGATAACCTTTCAGCATATTGTAATTCAAGTGATCTGAGAGAAAACTAGACTTCTGCTCCTCCTCATGGCTCTGTTTCCAGGCTTTAGAAAAATCTAGCCCGTGACGGTATCGATTTTGACCAATCACAGGTCATTTCAGAGAGAGAGAGCGTTCCTATTGGCTGTGCTCTGGTCATGTGACCAGAACTTGGCTTCCTTCAACAGATTTTACAATGGCGGCCACGTCACAAACTTTCTCATTTTACAGTACACTACAAGATGATTCTGAAAACATTTGAGGGAGAAATAGGCATTCCAGTAACTGAATATTGATTCATATTTGATCAGCGCTGCCTAGTTTGACCGTTTGGTCGGAGTTCGCGAGTGATTGACAGCTGGCTCTCATAGACGGCAGGTGGTGCATGGTAGAGAGGAGGTCGTGTTGCTCGGGCTCTATCTATCGTGATGTGGAGAGGAGGTCGTGTTGCTCTGGCTTTATCGATCTGGCATGGAGAGGAGGTTGCGTTGCTCAGGCTCTACCTTTATGGCGTTGAGAGGAGGTTACGCAGCTAAGGCTCTATCTGATTGGCGTGGAGTGGAAGTCGTGCTGCTCTGGCTCTACTGGTTTTGACGTCAAGAGGAGGTCATGTTGCTCTGGCTCTATCTGTTTGGTGTCGCCTGGAAGCTGCTTGACATCCTCCTGGATCCACCTTCTCACATATATTCACATTATATGTATTCATTTTTGTCATAAATTGTCTATGTTGTGTTTTCATTATGTGGTTACTCTGTACACGCGACATCTATTGCACGTCTGTCCATCCTGGAAGGGGGATCCCTCCTCTGCCGCTCTTCCTGAGGTTTCTTCCATTTTTCCTCCCTGTTAAAAGGGTTTTTTTGTGGTTAAGTTTTTCCTTAGCCGATGTGAGGGTTGCATTGTCAAGGACAGAGGGTGTTGTATTCTGTACAGATTGTAAAGCCCCCCGAGGCAAATTTGTGATTTGTGATTTTGGGCTATACAAATAAAATTGATTTGATTTGATTTGATTTGGACAGCAGACCTTGTTTTCCTCCGGTGAGTGAAATCCTTCAGATGCCGTTAGGATCTTTTTTAAATCATATTTGCGCCAATCTCGCATACTGCAGCTTTAATAATATTTTAAGGAGAGAATATGCAATAAGACAATCAACATGTTGTAGCACAATATTCTGCATGTGCTACTTGTTGCATCTCTCTCTCAACCTCATTTCCTGTCATCTACTGGTACTATCTAATAAAGGCATAAAACCCCCCCCAAAATAATAGAAAATAATAATTAGACTGTATTAAACTAATTCAACAGTATTTACTGTGTTCATATGGGGCACCTGACAAATGAAAATCACTTACTGTACTGAACAATTCGGGTCAAATACAGGTACCATTGCACGCCAAGTGCTAACGCAGTGGTCTTATTGCAATGATAGAGGGGGCTGCGGTGTTTTTATGCAGTGAACACAGCCTCATTTCCCACTGTTTCACTGATCTACAGGTGGTGGTAATGTGCCAAGACACGCATCAATGCGCCAATAAAGGCAGGGAAGAAGAAGACTTTTAAGGTCTTGAAACACCAAGCCGACGGTTCGGACAGTTTGGGGCCGTCGGTGAGCGTCTGTCGGTCTAGTTTTTGCAGTGTGTCCCGTACCGTTAGCTCTAGTCTGCCCGTGTGAGTGACAGAGTTTTTTCTGCAGATTCAGCATGTTGAATCGGTGGTGGAGCTCATCAGTGAGAGAAGTCACTCTGATTGGCTGTTCAGCTTAAACGAATCAGTGCACGGGAAGAGAAACCGAAGTGAGGAAAGCAAGCCAACAAGTAAAGTGAAGAGGACACGAACGGATATTTTCACAACAACATGGCCATCTGGAATGAAGCTAAGTGGTGAGTGAGAGTGGTGTAAAAATGGTCGGCAAAATAAGTAGGTATACGCCATGTACCTGTGTATTCCCTGCACTACACCACTGCTAAATGTTACCTAAAACTAGATAGCCATATCCTCGGATTACCATAGATTACATTAGGCTCCATGAATATTGAAACACCACCGCACAAAGTCACCTAAATCTACAGCTAACGTGTAGCTACATGTTACAAAATTACTTCATTACTCTACCAGGGAAGATTCTTGACATGACTGTCTGTCTGAGTCTCACTCCACTCGACCATAAAATATGCAGGTTGTGCAACGAACTAGCAACCACTTGTTGTTAAGTGAATGCAATGGAACTGGGGAGGAGGAGTGCTGATTGTTATCAATGTTATCAATAGCATCTTTAACCAGAGCCACAACCTTTTCCTAAACCTAACCAAGTATTTTTGTTCCGTAAGTAAACCTAAAAACTAAGTTACAGCTGTGAATTATTTGCATTGACACTAACTTGAGCCCTGCAGTTAACCTGCCCTTAGCCTCTTGTTTGGATGTAATGCTGTTAGCGCACTGCAGCAATAAGCCTGATTGAGGCTGATGGAACCAAATGATCCAAATTATCCAAGGGATTCTAGTAAGTGTGTATACACACTGACTGTGTCTCAGTGTGCATATACAGTATGTTGTGTTACTCCAAAATTACAATTTCTAAGTGTCTATAAGCCTGTGCTGCTACATGAAAGTGCCTATGTTTTAATAAAAGCTTGAGTTTGCAGTCGGATCTGGTCTGACAGTGTATGATGCTTGAGTTGCACCAGGTTAGAGTGTTATTATTGATCCTTTCTGGAGTGCTGTATTATATCTGCATGGTACACTTCTTTTATGAGCAGATCTGCTGATGTTGCACAGAAGAACAGGGTTACACACACTTCTTTTAAGGCAATTTTCGAGTTTAGACCTCTAGCATGAGGGTCTGCTGTCACTAATTAAACCTTTTTTTAAAAACTGGTAATGATTATGGGTTCAGGTTCATGGCAAAAATCATGTTCAGTAGAATCAAACTGGAAACTAAATGAATAGGGCTTTAATGCATTTACAAATCATAACCAAAAGGAAAGGTATGGTTTATTACTACTACGAAGGTATTTTTGCAGATCCAAACATTGGTTCTACCAGTTATGATAACATTTTACTCGCAACGTTAATAGCTGAGATTTCAAAACGCAGCAACATAATTGAAAATGGGTCCAACGAAGCAAGTGGAAGCAAGAAACACAAGTGGTCAGATGATCAGACAGTAAAATTAATACCCAGACCAACTTGGTTCACCTTTGACCCGGTGTACCAAATGGCATCCACTCACAGGGATTATTATACTAAACTAATCTTTCCAAACTTTTTTACTTGTGACCCCTTAATCGGAATCTCCTAGGGACTCAATGTCAAAGTGTGCACGGCACGTCAGTGAGTTGTGAGCAATTCAATTGAAGCATACTAGGGCAGTCAAAGTTATCGCGATAATAACGCGTTAACGCAAATTCGTTTTGACGCCACTAATTTCTTTTACGTATTAACGCAACTTGTGATATCAATCTTTCGGCGGTTGTAGCGGACTCAGTTTTAAAGCTAGAGAGAAGATACTGTCATCATATGAAACTAGAAAAACCTAATAGTCTATTGGTACCAACCATGGGTCCCTTGACCTCTGACCTCAAGTCAAGTCAGTACACTGACCCACTGACAGCTGTTGTTGCCTGTTGGGCTTGAGTTTGCCATGTTATGATTTTAGCATAGTGTTTATGCTAAATGCAGTACCTGTGAGGGTTTCTGGACAATATTTATAATTGTTTTGTGTTGTTAATTGATTTCTAATAATAAATATATACATACATTTGCATGAGGCAAGCATATTTGTCCACTCCCATGTTGATAAGAGTATTAAATACTTGACAGATCTCTCAGACATTTTTAACAGATAAAAAATGTGCGATTAACTTGCGAACTATGAACAATCATGTGATTAATCGCGATAAAATATTTTAATTGATTGACTGCCTTAAATAATACATAATAAACATTTTTTGCATCATTGAATTTTTTCAGAAAAAATATTAATAAGAACATCTATAGCTTCATGACAACTGCGCAACTCCATCTGCGGAGGAAGATCAAATATTTGATGGAAAGCTCCAGGGCAGCTACAGAGTTGACCTTGCTGTGAGATTTTTTTTTTCAACTGCCGTTTTCAAGATTAGAAAAGAATTTTCATGTCGACACTGAATCTGCAACGTGTAGTTCAAGCCACGGTTGGAAGACACATAATGTTGTTGGGAGTTGGACAAGAAACTCAAACAGAAACAAGCCAGAAACAAGATGTACTGGTAGACGGAGGACCTTGAGATGAGTCTGAAATGGGAGATGAGCTGTATCCAATGAGAGCGCAACAGGACACTGGGGTGGGAAGGAGGGAGGCAGCGGACACACACGCACGCACGCGCGCACACACACACACACACACACACATACACACACACACACACACACACACACACACACACACACACACACACACACCTGCCACCCCCACGTCATTATGACAACAGTCTGAGATACAAATAAATAAAGTTTTATAGTACGAGTAATACAGCAGTTCTATATTTTTAAAGGTCTTGTAGTCTATGCTAGCTTTTAGTGCCCATACTATTTAGTTAAAAACATTCCCCTGTAGTTCCTAAGGGATACACAGTTTGGTAAATGGTAAATGGACTTGCATTTATATAGCGCTTTTCTAGTCTACCGACCACTCAAAGCGCTTTACACTACATGTCAGCATTCACCCATTCACACACACATTCATACACTGATGGCAGAGGCTGCTAAGGTGCCAACTTTGCCCATCAGGATGTAATCTAAATACTCATTCACACACCGATGGCTATGCCTTCGGGAGCAATTTGGGGTTAAGTGTCTTGCTCAAGGACACATCGACATGTGACCCGGAGCAGCCGGGGATCGAACCACCGACCTTCTGATGGACGTCCTGCTCTACCCACTGAGCCACAGCCGCCCCGCTAAGGATGCTAAGGTAAGGATGTCAGGAGAACCGATACTTTGGTACCAAGTCGATGCCAAAATTCTGAAAACGTGACGATATTCATTACAGTACCACTGGTACCATAGGTACCGGGGGCTCGAGACTAATGGCGTCTAAAATCCGAAAGGATGCAGTAAACTGACTATTGATGTCCAGGGGATGCACCCTACTTTTTCCCTGATAATGCTACAATGTGAACAACAAATCTCTGTTGAAATTGGCAGGAGGAAAGCTAGCGTTAGCTGTGAGCAGCCGCTGGACAGCACAGTACTGCGGAGCTAAGAGCTATTTTTTTGTCGGGTTTTATTATGATGCGTTCAAGCTCTATTCAGTAATTATTATTATTGGGCAAAGGTAAATTTTAGCGGTTGTGTCTAGAAGATAACCCGTAAAACTCGCTGCCCGACAACCTATCCTAACCTTAACTATTCGAGATCGATGCCTAACCATAACCATCTTGTGAGAGTTTCCACAACTTGCGGGTTCCCTTCTAGACACTACCAATTATAACGTTATCATGATGTGTTCAAATGAAATCTTTGATGTTTTCACAGCAATATAAAATAGATAATAGAGAGGGAATTATGAGCTGTTTAACTTCCTAACACTAGCTCTGTGTGTTTGTTTTGTTTTTGCTTTTACGGTGGTATCGAATTGGGTATCGAGAATCATGGAATTCCACTTGTATAGGTATCGACTACTACATTTATCTGGTATCGTGACATCCCTACAGTTTGGCACAATTCTACAGTAACTTAGTGCACTACAGAATGAGCAGTGATAGCCACTGAAACCAGCACCACCCACAGAAACTCAACCTTCAGCAGTAAACCCAACAAAAAGACTTGCCTCATGCTGTTTGACTGACATGTACAAAGACTACCAGTGATAGTGAAGCTGTGTACCTGGAGCTGCTGCAGGATGTGTGCTCTGGGTTGGACCTGGTGTCTGCTGCAGCTCTGCTGGTACGCCACCATTACCTCTGTCAAGGTGAGGCAGCTGTCAACTAAAATAGAAGAATACACTCATTCACTGCTTTAATGTCCCTGCATCCCAGTGAGCCACCAGCAACCATTCCAAAGTGCTTAAGGGGCTAAGAAATGCCATACGGTAAACTGTGCTGTGTGTGTGTATGTGTGTGTATACTACAAGGAAGATGGCAGTCAGTGAGAAGTGAGAAGGACATGAATGTCTGTCGGAACAATAAATCACCCAATCAGGCACCTCAGTTTATCAACCACGGCCTTATGGGATAGACCATTCCAGATGTGAGAGACTACAGAGGATTTTATGACGGAAACACTTAAACATTTTGATCCTTGTGTATCCTTCAAAAGCTGGATGGCATTTCAAACCTTTTTAGTTTAATACATTTTAGGGGTGATAAAACAAAGATAAATAAAACCCTGGACAGTCTTTTAAAGTTGGATTTCAGCTGTCACTCAAGGTCAGAAGAACTGGTTATTGAAATTATATCCAAAAGGATTAAATGAACTGTAGATCACAGTATTTTGTATTGATTTATGTGAGGATAAAAAAAGAATCTGTTGTGTTTTGAGGAGGATCATTTTTACTTTCTATTTCTAATTCTCTTCACTAGAGCTGGAATCATTTAGGAGGTGATTAGCTTAGCTTAGCATAAGGGGGAATCAGCTAGCCTGGCTCTGTCCAAAGTTAAAAAATAAAGTTAACACCTCTAAAGATCACTAATGAACACATTGTATATTGTTTGTTTATACGTACACAAACAGAAATGTAAAAAAAAAGACCATTTGTGGCTTTAGGGGGAGCTATATCATGCTACCATGTCAGGAAGGAAAATAAATAACGTTCTAAAGTTTGGCTAAATGTTAGCGAAGAAAAACTGGCATGGCCATTTTCAAAGGTGTCCCTTGACCTCTGACCTCAAGATATGTGAATGAAAAAGGGTTCTATGGGTACCCACGAGTCTCCCCTTTACATACATGCCCACTTTATGATAATCACATGCAGTTTTTTTTTCATGCAGTACAAATGTGTTATTTTCACCTATTCTAAAATGGTGGGTCCCTAAACAGTCTTGGAATTACATAAATTGGGTATGACTGTAAAGCTGAGACTCTTGTGGATCCAATGAGCCCAACTGTATTCATGTGTGATAATTTTAGTCCTCATAGTAGCCATTTCATTGTAGTGAGACCATTTTTTGAAACTTGCCCTCACTGTATAAACTGAAATGTGGTGACCTCTAGGATAATCACAGCCTCATGAAACTTTACAACCACAAACTAGAGATCTAGACTATTCAGAGGATGGATAGCTTTCCTAGCTAGATTGACCATAAGGGTGTTTCTGAGTAGTTTCCAGAACAGAAGTGCTCGTCATCCAATCGCTAAAAAATGCAATTCTTGCAGAAATCTCCAAAGGTCAAAAAATGTTGATACCAAATCACAGCATGGCTTTTTCTATAGTGTTCCTCAAGGTCTTGGTGTCTTAATGTGGTATTTTGGAGGGATTATTGATCATTTTTATCAATTCTCGAGGGGTAAAATATGGTTACATTTAGCACCAAATCTGCGTGACAAATGGTATCAACCCAAAAATTGCTGCAACAACTTGAGACATAATAGAGCATGGTAATTGAAATCATACTTTGATCATAATGTTATAAACCCTTATACAATTTTACAATTCATTTGAAATAATTCATTCATTCATTCATTCATGTTTATTTCTGATTTATGACTAGAACAACTTGACACACAGTGCTTCAGATTCCCAGCTTTCAGATGATGTACATCACCTCTATGTGACATATGCTATAGACCTGCAATCTCCCCCTAAAGACTCCCTTTACCCCCCCCAAAAAAGGGGGGTCCAGGGTTTATTGTGGTTCTCAGAAGGTTAAAGTCCAAGTCGAGTTGCAAGTCTTTTTGGCTGGACCGCAGAGGGCCAGCCCTACAGACGCAAAAGTCTGTCACTGAGTGAGTGAGTGAGTGAGTGACTGAGTGATGAAGTTACAGGATTGGTCGGCTGACTGCTGGAGCTTCCTCATTGGTCGTTGCTCTTTCAAAATGAAAAGGCGGAGAACAGTTCCGTGTTTTCCTTTTTGCTGGGGAGCGCGTCAGCGGTTCAATGTAACATTACGTAGTGCTGTTGCTGTGCATTTGTTATTGTTTATGTTCGTTTAAGTTATGTTATGTTCGCAAATTTTCGCCTCGCTTTCCTCCATTTCCGCCATGAACTGACTATCTAGCAGCCACACGTCGCTACTGCGGTATGAACCCAAAATAAACAGACTTTGCTGTGATTTAATTACAATAAACGGATCAAAATAATGCCGAAATAACAACATAATGATGTTGATTTGTAAAAAGTCTGAATTTATTTTTTGTCAAGTCTGTCCGCAACGAAACAAGCAAACAACTTTTAAAATGCTTGTTTTCTGAACGGAGTTCGGATCGATCAATGCCAGGCTATGATAACATTGTAGCTACTCCATCAACACTCAACATAACGTCATCTAGGCATAAATACGGCAGCGACGTTGTTGTAAACGGATCAAAGTTTGCCGAAATAACTACATAATGATGCTGATTAGTAAATAGTCTGAATTCATGCTTTGTCAGGTCTGTTACCATGACAACAAGCAAACAACTTTTAAAATGCTTGTTTTCTGAATGGAGTTCGGATCGATCAGTGGCAGGCTATGTTAACATTGTAGTTGCTCCATTAACACTCCATCTAGGAATAAACACGGCAGCAACAACGTCAGTGATGACAGCGAGGATATCTCAACGCTGATAAACTTTCGCAACGTATGTATATATTGAACACCACTTATATGATGAATTCTTTTGATACACATGCTTTAATAAAAAACTCAAATACTTTTAACCTTGCATACTGTATGTCATGCTAATACCTTTTCACCTTGTATAAAATGTATAATATACTGACTAGTAAATGTTACCATTTACTATTACTGAATGTCATTTGCTTCATTATAAGTTGGCTTTCAATCAAACATTAAGATATAAGTGGAAAAAACTGTTCACAAAACATTATAGATATGACCACTGACTATTTGTGTACGAATTTAGCTACAAATTCACAGACTTGACCATACGGTCCAGCCATATACTCGGTTTTGACCGAGTCTTGTTTGATTTTGTCAAGTCAAGTCTAAAGTCATCAAATTTGTGACTCAAGTCTGACTCGAGTCCAAGTCATATGACTCGAGTCCACACCTCTGGTTCTGGGACATGGCAGTCTAGCTTAGAACAGAGACTGGAAGCCCGCCTGGTATTACTGTTTTAGGAGCAGTTTTTACTTGACCAACAACATTTGGGAGTATTGACTGCAAGCATCTCAAAAGTGATGATGTCAAGTTTAAGGGCTCTTTTAACTCTCAACTCTTGGATGTACAGGGGTCTGACAAGCTAGCTAACAAGATGGTAAATATGACAGCTTTTATGTTAGATTTCAAGTGGTGATGAGTGGTCAAGTGGTAATTCTAGCCTGATGGTGGCAAGAATAACCTTTTGAATATACACAGCAAATTTCATATCTGTTGAGCAGTAGTTGGAATAGCTTACTCTGTGTTCAGACCAAGAGCGAAGCAAATTTTTCCCTCGCTTCACTCGCGCGAGTTGGACCGCCGTTATCATTTGTGTTCATTCGCACTAGACGCATCGGAGAGGAGAAGGAGCTTGTCTCAATAGATACCAACAACTTTTCTTTCCGCCCTTTCCACCATCAACCATGGAAGAAATAACCACTGTTGCTGCTTTGTACATGCTGTGGAAGTCCGAGATATGTCAGAAAACCAAAAGCCATCATGTCTGGTTTTATAACATCACCCGGCGGCGAGCTGTATTCACATACAGTGCCATTGCACTGACTGTATCTATAAAGAAACACGTTGCTACTGCGGTATGAACCCCAAATAAACAGATTGTGCTGTAATTTAATTACAATAAACGGATCAAAAGGATGCCGAAATAACTACATAATGATGCCAATTTGTAAAAAGTCTGAATTCATGCTTTGTCAGGTCTGTCCGCAAGACGACAATCAAACAACTTTTAAAATGCTCGTTTTTTTAATGGAGTTTGGATCGATGGTAAATGGACTTGCATTTATATAGCACTTTTTATAGTCTTCTGACCACTCAAAGCGCTTTACACTATATGTCAGCATTCACCCATTCACACACACATTCATACACTGATGGCAGAGGCTGCTGTGCAAGGTGCCAACCTGCCCATCAGGATCTAATCTAAACTCATTTCACACCAATTTGGGAATTTGGGGTTAAGTGTCTTAAGGACACATCGACATGTAACCAGAGGAGCCGGGGATTGAACCACCGACCTTCTGATTGGTGGACGACCTGCTCTACCTCTGAGCAACAGCCGTCCAACAGTCAGGGCAAGGCTATGCAGCTGCTCCATCAACACTCAACATAAAGTCATCTAGGCATAAATACGGCAGCGACGTTGTTTCTACCATAGACAGTCTGTGGTTTATACACATACGTTTATACACAGTTTGGTCCGGTCTCTGTACATATGATGTACTATCATAGCTCTGGGTGACCACAGACAGATACAATACTTTTTTCCTCTATTTCTGATTCAACAACGTCAGGACGTCAGTGATGACAAGAGGTGAATCTCAACGCTGATAGGCTTTCGCGACACAGCGCCACGCAAATTTCTCGTTCGAGTTGAAATATTTTACTTCCACGAATACGTGAATGACGCAAATTTCTTGTATTTGCGTCGCCCTTTGTGAATTTGCGACTATTTGCCTCTTTGCATTTACTTTGTATGTAATCGCGCCACGCGAAAAGTTTGCTTCGCTCTTGGTGTGAACACACCATTACTCTTTACCAAAGCCTCGGACAGAGCAGATGACCAACTGAGCAACATAACCACTATATGTGAGGGAAAAACTATGAACATTGCAAATGTATTCTTGAAGAATAGTATAGTTCATGTATAGTTTAATTTTGAAACTAATATTACCTTTTATTGACATGATATTAATCTAGAACAAGCATACTCATATCCAGTAAAGACAAAGTCAGTGAGAATATAGTGAATGAGAAATTCACCCAAAGTATGCTACATTTTAGGAGGTTAAAGTGAAAAGCTCTTCATATCACAGGGAAATGCAAACATTCTTTAAATAATTGGCATTTTTTCTTAAATCACATATAAGTGAAAAAAAAAACTTTTTGGTAACTTTAATGCAGATGATCAAAGGTCACCAAAATGACATTGTGATATCTTCGTGATATTAAATCAGACTTGACACATAGTTAAACAGCAGCTTACCCTTTCTGTCCGTGTCCCTGTGCTCAGCAAAGCCAGATACTATCTGTTCATCAGGGGGGAACGACACATGCTTTTCTCCTTTACTTCTCTTCTTCTGGTTCTTGTTGGCTTTTTCTGCTCCGTCATCACTTTGCTCATCATGGTCACTACAGTGGGTCATCCCTCTGTTTAGGACTCCACCATGGAGCTTTCAATTGGAATTTGAAAGCAAAGGGTCAGTTCACTTCAAGCAGTAAACACACTGTCAACAACCACTGTATCTCCTCCAGGAGTCACGGCAACAGATACTGAAGTAATACTAATATAAAGAGGCAGCAGAGATGTGTGCAACAGTTGACGCCCAAACAGTTGTACCATCTGCCGTCTTGGATGTGAAGTGCTGCTCTCTCCACTCTGTGATCGCTTGGAAAGACAAGACACTAAAGAATCAATATCTTATTCATGAGTTGTGCACCGGGTTGCAAGTGAAACCCAATATGTTCGTATCAAATGGCACATTTTAAAATAGGTAAGGCTCTGCACATTTACATACCTATCCAAATTCAGCATTTCCAGCAACATTCCGGAGAATATATTCAAAGAGATGGGCAGGCATGGTATCAGAAAGTATATCTTTAACCAGGGTTTTTCCTGGTTCAAAATGAGGCAGGTCCATATGGGCAGGTCAAACGCAGAAGCATGAGGGCCTAAAGTGGCATAAGTGTTACGTAGCAGAAACAGAATTTTGAGGTGTGATATCTTGTTTACAAAACGTCCTATATTAACCTGACTTTTTGTTATTTTCATCGCACTAATCAATATTTTCATATTATCAATAGTTCAAATGACTATTTGTAATGTGAAATGGGTCTCTCGTGGTGACAAACACAGATAATTATAACCCATTGAACCAATTCTGCAGTTTCCTTCAACACTACTGAGCTTTTTAGCCTATTTTAGCTCATTGTTTTGGTTTTCTGGACCATAGACTCTGCTCTCATCAACCTTGTTTCAGGCAGCAGCAGGCTGCTATTTTCAGAGAAAAAGCTCTGATAATTCCACTATACTGTACTCTACTGCTCAGCAGCAAACAGTAGACAGGTACAGTTAGACTTTTTTTCTACCAAAATTAGCACTTATATGCAGGTTTTTTAAACACAGGAAAACCTGCTAAAAATAGGCGATAGACTCCTTTCCCACTGCCAGTAGATGAGTAGGCCTTTCTGTTTTTTCCTGCTGTGTCACATTCCACGTCGCCAACACGCCGATTTTAACCTTTCCCACTGGAGACAAAAACCAGATGTTAACTTTAACAGATGTTGTATGTTGATGTTATATGTAAAGTGTTTTATTTATTGGGTTTTACACATTGCTATATTCCATAAAAAAGAGATGTGTAATGAAAAATCATTTTTGTTAGAGTTACAGTTAGAGCGTCTTTGAGCTATGGAAAAGCGCTATATAAATTGAATATATTATTATTATTATTATTATTACATTAATGGAGACAATTATGTGCACATTAACGAAAAAGGCATTTGGTTGTCATCCAATATTCAACCGTATTCACATCTACAGTACCTTCAAACGGACATTTCAACTGGTTGGTAGAGGTTCATAATCCAAAAAAACAACTTAATTATTTAAAAAAAATGATTGTGTCTGGTTGCTATTACCCAAATCAAATAAGGAATCCACTAATTACAATAATAATAATTTACATTGTTTTTTTATGGGGGGAGACAATTAACGAGTTAAACACTGGCTCTGTAATTTTATTATTGCAGCCAGACTGTCGACATCTGGTAGATCACAAAACTACATTTAAAGATGCAACCTGATGCCTGACACAGGTAAAAACAAGAAGCACATTACATTGTGTCAGAATCAGAGTGCTGAGGTCACAGATGGAGCTGGAGCTGCATCCTGAGGGTTTTCCTAATTAAGACACTATTTTTCTCATTTTTTTTAATCAGCTGTAGACACACAAAAGAAAAGAACCTGAGGCTACGATCACATTTATCAAAAACTCATGAAGCATGAAGGACAAGTCAACAGCAAAAGATGTAAGCAATGCAATATCTACACAAAGTGGACTCTTATGTTCAAGAGCATTTTGCACGAAAACCCCAACTGTTCGTCACATTTGCATGTTTATAAGGCATAAACAAAAAGTCTCACATTTTGTGGTGCATCTTGTACTGGCTCTACGACTGACTCTGACGTATGATTTGTAGAATATGTAACTATAAACGAGAAAGACTCCTTCCTTTCCTGTTCAGTAAACCCAAACATCACATTCCCACCAAAGCAAAGGTTTCAAGAGTTGAAGCACATACACGAAGAAGATACGCAGCTTACTTGACGAATAGCAAAGCGTCGTGACGTCACTTCCTGACCGGTAGTTTTGCGGGAAGTTTGGTCCTCATACAGCTCAGCTTAACCTACGATAAACAACGTCAAGGTAAAGTCAAGGTGTATATTCATCTAATGATTTAATAAAATGTGTAAGTGGTTGTTAGTTTAGCTGTCAACAGTTATCGCAGATATCCAGGAGCTTTTCTTATGAAACGTCATGTAGCAGCTAACGTGAGATGTCGATGCTAACGAGATAGCGCGGTTAGCATGGTAGCTAACGTTAACCTTACAAACCATCTATCAAAACTTTCAGCTACTCGGTTCGTCAACGTAACGTTTCTCGACCTACTCTGCCCGTAAACGCTTCTTTGTTATTAGAGGAGAGGCTGCTCTCTTTGCACCACACATACTGGCAGTTAGTGTTAACTAAATCTATGTTTACTGAACGTGAAAGCTACAGATAACGTTAACGAACTCAGGATGTGGTTAGCTAAGCTTCGCTAGTAAATAAGAGAACATGACGTCCATGTAGCACCGAAAGTGGAACCTCTCATTTATTATTTAGGGTACGATAAGTTCAAATTAGGTCACATGCGTCATATGAGAACTCGTTGGTCTGCTCACAGTGTAAACTTTAGCTCTACGTATCTAACTTACCCGTTGAAAACCTACGCCCGAGATAGGGTATAATGTTAGCATGTAACGCTAACGTTAGATGACTGTGTGTTGCAGATGCCTCCTAAAGCCAAGGCGGCAGGGAAAGGCAGAGCTCCAGCTAAGAGGAAGCTGGCAGAGGAGTTCCCACCCGGTGAGGTCCTAACAGACACGGGGAAGAAGGCATGGAAGCTGGGGGCTCCAATCGGCCAGGGGGGCTTTGGTCTCATATATTTGGGTAAGAATAGATGGAAGGCTGATGAACCAGTTCAAAAGTCAAACATGCAATTCTAAAAGACATCTATAGCGGATTCGACTGCAGACTTTTCCCTTAGAATGCCTGAACTCAGACTCAAGACACAAACATTTGCAATGCTTAGTTATTTCATGTATTTAAATGCAACTTTGTTGCAAAGCAACTTATTTTAATTTCTACTAAGTAGTGAAATTATTCCTTTTCTTGTTCCCAGCTGATGAGAATTCTGCAAAACTTGTGGGTGCTGAAGCTCCTTATGTCATCAAAGTGGTAAGAATCTAAACAACCTTAAAAAATGAATGGTAATTGTCTTGTGCACATGTTTTTTCTTTCATGTACATCACATGAACACTTCTCTAAAGAGCAATATACTAACTCCTAGATACAACCATAACCCACTTCCTTGATTGTAACTTAGGCCCTGTTCAGACCTGGTATTAACATGCATCCTCAGTGAGTGGATCACAAGTGGACAGCTGTAAGTACAGGTATGAACGCAATCAAGACGCATTGAGGACACATTGAGATCCGATCGCTCAGACCACATTAAAGTGGCAGTAGGCAGTATATTTTTGGCATCATTGGGCAAAAATTCCATAATCTTTCAGCATATTGTGATTCAAGTGTTCTGAGAGATAACTAGACTTCTGCACCTCGTCATGGCTCTGTTTTCAGGCTTTAGAAAATCTAGCCTGTGACGGCAGACTTTGACCAACCACAGGTCATTTCAGAGAGAGAGAGAGCGTTCCTATTGGCTGTAGTCCGGTCATGTGAGCGGAACTTGGCGTTCCTTTACCAGATTTTACAATGGCGGTGGCGTCACAAACTTTCTCATTTTACAGCTAAACCGTACACTACAAGATGATTCTGAAAACATTCGAGGCGAGAAATAGGCATTACAGTAACAGAATATTGATTCATATTTGATCAGCGCGGCCTAGTATGACTTAGAGGTCGACTGATATGGGTTTTTTATGGCCGATGCCGATTTTTTACAGAATCAGGACAGCCGTTGGCCGATATATGATGCCGTTTTTTTTTTGTCGATATTTTTAGCTGTTTTTCTATTTTTCCTCCATCTGATAAAATATAACAGCTTAATAATAACAAATAATACACAAAATTCCTTAACTTAAGTAAACATTTATTGAACAACACTTATGGTCTGTCTCTCCAATTTGCATTTTGTGTCTGCACTGCAGTGCATATTTTATTTTGTGCAGGATGGTTAATAGTAGTAATAGTACAGGGCTCAAAACCTTTTAAGCACCTTTCCAAAACTGTCCTAAAGCATGTTTTTTATTTATGTTACAAGCTATATGGCCATATTCTAATTGATCAAAAAATAATAATAACTTTGTTCATTCGTATTACACAGCCTGCTGCTCATATCTGCTATGCTGCGGATTACACACGGGCCAGCGGTGACGTCATAGAGGCTATGTAGGACCCATAGACCGTAGACACGTTTAATGAGGAAGTGAACTTTTTGCTAAATGTTTCGACAAATTGCTCGTGTTTCCGCCCTCACACTCAAACTTGCACTTATGACAAGCATTGTCAGCATCAACTCTAGTAAAGTGTAATCACCCTTTATAAGTTTAGTTTTCTCCGCCATATTTACTAAGAGCAGACTTGTGTGTGTCTGAACACGGCACTGCAGCAGCGTGTATGTGAGAGCTGCTCCGCTCCGCACACAGCTAACGTTACCTACGGAGAGAAATTCTCCGTTACGAAAAACAGAATTGATAACGTCGGAGCTTATCATTATCAATACTACGGTCTGTAATAATTTAGCCTCCAAGCCCGTTACCGGGTTTCGGTACCCATCCCTTACCCATACCTGTAAGGTAGCTGGTTGGAGGGTCGCTATCAGTACAGTTCCAAAGTATTTTCTCTCTAAAAGTAACATTTCATATCTAACCAATTAAATATATAGGGCTTTGAAAGAGAAGAATTTAAGCCTACCGGTTTCTCCCGGCAGAATGGCAATTTGATTGACACACAAGGGGCGGTGTCACACGTGTTCCACAGCAACAACAACAATGGGCTGCCCGCAGATGTGTTTGCTAATCGTCTTAATATGCTAAGGCATTGGCGGATGCCGATTATGAAAAAATGTAAAGAAATCGACCTCTAGTTTGACTGCTTGGTCGGAGTTCGCGAGTGATTGACAGCCGGCTCTCATAGACGGCAGCTGGACAGCTGACCTCAGATAAGCTCTGACTGGTTGTTTTCCCTCGATAAGTGAAATCTTTCAGATGCTGTTAGGAGCACCGGAGGACACAGTAGGACACAGGAACATGATTTTTTTCAGGTTACCTGTTTCATGTACTACTGTCACGATATATCGGCCGTTTTATAAAGATAACTTTTCAATCATATTTGGTGGTGTAGTGGTTAGCACTGTCGCCTCATAGCAAGAGTGTCGCAGGTTCGAATCCAGCTTGGGGCCCTTCTATGTGGAGTTTGCATGTTCTCCCCGTGTTAGCGTGGGTTTTCTCCGGGTTCTCCGGCTTCCTCCCACAGTCCAAAGACATGTTAACAATGGTTAATTGTTGACTCTAAAATTGCCCGTAGGTGTGAATGTGAGTGTGAATGTCCCTTGGTGTCAGCCCTTTGATAGTCTGGCGACCTGTCCAGGGTGTACCCCGCCTTCGCCCAATGTCAGCTGGGATTTGCTCCAGCCCTTCAGCGACCCTAACGGGATAAGAGGTTGCAGATGATGGATGGATTTGCTCCAATCTCGCCTACCTCAGCTTTAAGAGGTGGCCACATTCTTTTAGCAGTGTGTACGCGAATGTGTTGTGGGCCACCGCCTACTCAACTGACGTCCCGCTGGGATCCTCGGGTCCCTGCGCTCCTGATGTGAATAGACAGGCAGATGCGAGCGCTTGTCTGCCTCTCAGCATAGAAATGGCTTCTGTGCTCTACTGTATTCTGTCAGTACAACTGTATTTTATTAAAATATATCTTTTCTTTAGGCTACACATCTACAGACTATCAGACTAGGCATGCAAAGTGCATTATTATCATACTGTCGGAGATGTGTTGGTGTTTTTGTTCCGCTGCTTTGCACGGAGCTGACGCTCGTCCGCCTGCCTGCTCTCTCTCATCCCCGGCTCTCTGGAGCTCTGTACGCCGCTGTTGCATGGCTAAGGCAACGGTGCCGGCGGCACGGAGGTTCCTGGAGACCGCCGGTAGACAATAACCTTTTATTTTGATGTTAATAAAATGTACCCGAATTCACGAATATGTAGGATATTACTACTGACATTCATGTAGAATTACGTCACAACGTCTGCTGTATTAGCCATGTTTTTACTTCGTGTTTATTTGCAACCCTAACCCTAACCCCATCGGATCACAAGTGGTCACTCAAGACGCATGTAGAGACGCATTCTAATGCCAGGTTTGAACAGACGTACTTAAAGCTGTCGTCTCAGGATGCTTTTCAGTATGATGATACTGCAATTAGTCTGCAAACATAACCCAGTTTACATGAATGCATCACGAATCATAGTGTGAGTGGACAATATATACAGTGGGTTAGAGCGATCAGAATGTACTCTGGCAAGATTAATTTGATTGGAATGAGTTAAGGCCAGTCAAACCCTGACAGGATTTGAAGTTGTTCCTCAGCACAATGCAACGTCAACCAGCAAGGTGCTGCACCGCGTAATCAAGTTTGTGCTGGTAGATTACTTTTACTATTTACCTCACTATTGTAGAGCCACTGATATTTTCCAGAGTGTACTAACCTGTCTCATAGTATTATAAACCACTGTGAGTGATAAACCTTCAAACTCATAGATGTATCAGTGGACACATCAGTGGACATTTATACGCTGGACTTTTTGAATTGTATTCTTGTTCTGCAGTGCTATTTTTGGTCTAAACAGCTGTTAAGTCGAATCTAGACAAACATGTAGTTGTTATTTTGTCCACAGGAGCCCAGTGACAATGGACCACTGTTCTCTGAGCTCAAGTTTTACATGAGAGCTGCAAAGCCTAACCTGAGTAAGCCAACTTATCATTTCTTATTAACACACACAATCACACACAAACACCTAGAAGTATGACACTAATGTCTAGTTCACACTACACGACTTTAGCGCTGATTTTGTGCTCCCCGGCAGTTTTTGGAGTTCCCAGACAAAAACCCCAGATCAGAGCAAGTCGGCGTTGGCTCGCCACTCGCACATTGGTGTTCGAGCATCATATATGAACTGTTCAAAGACGCGAGCCGAGAGGCTCACCAATGTCGCCGATGTCTCGCTGACACATTCCAGATATCTAGCATGCTAAATATCTGGACCTGTTGCGGACTCCGGCCACGCGCTACAGACAATGAGAGCACAAGACACGGGCTGAGGGGAAACCTGGAGGAGGATGGGGTCGCCTGTAACAAAAGGAACTTACTATATGTGTTGCATTTAAATCACAGAGCAAAGTTGTTGTTGCACCTGGAGGAATAAATGGTAAAAAAGAGTGTGGAAACAGGCTATTTTGTAAACACGTGCCAACAACAACATCAGCATTATGTCTCGTGCATTATATCACGTCATTTACCGTGTATTTCTCCCCTGTCTCCTGTCAGTCATGTAGTGTGAAAACCACAACAACTTAAAGACTCCTGATTACAAGACAACAAGTTGTGTAGTGTGAACAGTACTTTGAAAGTCGTGTAGTATGAACTTAGCTAAAGCTAAACTAAAGTTAGCCTTGTGATCATAACACAACACAGTCTCTCACCACCAGGGCAAACAAATAAAAGAAAGCCAACTTTCTTAATTAAAAAGACAATCTTGTAGCTGAGGCACGGTGGGGCCCTGCAGAGGAAGGGAAGCTTTTGGTGGCAGCGCCATTGGCCCCCAGGCCATAGCTTTGCATTTTATATAATAACAATCCAAATGTCAATCTCCCCTGACAATTAACTGTTATATTACTAAGGAACCAAAGGCTCATATTTTATTCATGCTGGAATCTCACGTTGTTGGTAAATATTTGTCCCAGCAGCAGATTAGCTTGCGGCCGCGCTGCCCAACACCCCCGCCCCCCCACGGAATTATACTCTTATTACTTTGAGCATCACAGCCATCACCCACTTACACCAGCTCCAGTTAGCAGTGTGTTCACAGGAAACTGTAGAAACCAAACTGTCTTTGATTTACATGGTGAGATTTATTTGCATACTTTTAGGACATTTTGGCCAGAAAAAGTGCATCAAACATTTCTGATAAATTTCCTCTTGTCCTGCAGTTCAGAGCTGGATGAAGTCTCACAAGTTGAACAATCTGGGCGTTCCCAGGTATTGGGGCTCAGGTCTGCATGAGAGAGGAGGGAAAAGGTAAGGCTTTGACTAGGACTGATAACGGGAGGAAAAATGTATCATTTGTCAGTTTTAGTTCAATCTTCCAACACTTTCAGTCTTACAAAAGACAAAAACAACTCCTGATCAAGGATTGTTCCTGGTGTAAATGAACCTTGTACCGTGCCACTGTTTTAATACCAGATTTAAATAATCAATCAAGTACAAAGTTCCTGCAACATGCAAAAAAAACATAGAAAAAGGAGATTGGGCAAATTGGGCTCATTGGATCCACAAGAGTCTCAGCGTTACAGTGATACCCAATTTATGTAATTCAAGACTGTTTAGGGACCTCAGTATGCAGGAATAATCTAATACAGCATTTTTAGTATAGGCAAAAATAACATTGCATTAAAAAAACTGCATGTTTTTGCCCAAAACTGCATGTGATTATCATAAAGTGGGCATGTCTGTAAGGGGAGACTCGTGGGTACCCATAGAACCCATTTTCATTCACATATCTTGAGGTCAGAGGTCAAAGGGACCCCTTTGAAAGTTTTCCTCACTAAAATTTAGCCTAACCTTGGAGCATTATTTAGCCTCCTACCCGACAAGCTAGTATGACATGGTTGGTACCAATTGATGCCTTAGTTCATCTAGTTTCACATGCTACCAGTATTTTCACTACTAGCTTTAAAACTGAGCCCACTACAACCTCTCAAGGACAGTAAAGTTAGCCAGGATCCTGCAGGTCTCAGAGGGTTGTGCATTTGCATTTATTTTATTTTATGCAAAGTGTTTTTCAAACTCTGCATGATGGGAATCAATGCAGTGGGATAATGTGAGCACAGCGAGTGTGTAGTCGAGCGAGGGAGAGAGTGGCGGTGGATGCACTCAGACCAGACAGCTGTTGGCTATCGGAGCAGAGAGGAAATTAACAGTAAAGTTGTCAAGTTGTAGTAAATGAACAGTGTAGGTTTCAGTTTGCCCATGAATAAATGCTGCCGCTCCTCAACACCCAAGTAAAGTTCCCGTGTCTTGGTTCTCAACTGCTGGGTAAAGTGAAGCTGGTTAGCATCAACCTCGGCCCTGGAAGCAAAACAAAGTCTCCTAGTTACCTAGCCGCCTTATCAAGCGGATGCACTGGTTCTTCTAGGCGGTTCTCATGAGGTTCCACAGGGTCTTCAGCACGTCGGGGCAGTTCTGACCTACCACTGATCAATTTGCAGCAACTTTTGCAAACCTTTTGATCTTTTTATTTAGAACAATATTGAAGGAATAATTAAATTAGTGATTTTTTTTTTTTCCATACGCTTTATGTGATTTACGATATCTCATTCTCAAGACACAGCTGATATGACATCACAAGAACTTCATCTATCCCGCATATATTAAACTGGGGTTATTGTATAGTTGGTCTTAAATTTAATTCCAAGTGGTATTAAAAAGTCTTAAATCTAACTTGCCTTAAGCTGTAGGAACCCTGTCTGAGAAATCTGAAATTAATTAAATGCTATAGCCTGATCAGTCAATTGGAAAGTTCTGCTGTTCTGCAGTGCCCTATGTCTAAATGCTTTTACTGCAGATGATAACATATTTACACCAATAATTTAGCAATGGAGCTTGTGTAACACTTGAGAAGTACTAAAGAAGTATTCTTTGTTCCTTCCAGGTATAGGTTCATGGTTATTGACAGGCTTGGCTCAGACCTGCAGAAGAAGTTTGAAGAATGTGGAAGGAGATTCCCCAGAAAACTGGTCCTGCAGCTCGGTCTCCGACTGGTTGGTTATTTCATCATCAAATGGTTTAATTTCGCTTTCATGTTTTCCACATGGAACTGCAAGAATGTCATGTAATGTTGAGGGAATGTGTTGGAGACAAAGAGCAGAGGGGGAACTATCAATTACTACGTTTACATGCACACTAATATTCCACTATTATTCTGAATATGACCATATTCGGAATTTGATACGGGTCATGTTAAGTTTGAATATTCTGAATTACACATCCTGACACAGCAAGCTGAAGGTTGGCCGTCGGCCAGTCCGGAGCAGTCGGTGAGCGTCTTTCGGCTTAGTTTTTGCGGTGTGTCCCGCACCGTCAGCTCTAGTCTGCGGCGGAGCTCATGAGTCAGAGAAATCACTCTGATTGGCTGTTCAGCTTAAGTGAATCAGTGCACGAGAAGAGAAACGGAAGTGAGGAAAGCAAGCCAACGAGTAATGTCAAGAGTGGTGAGTGAGAGTTGTGTGAAAATGGTCGGCAAACGCCGCTTTGTTTCATGTACGTATCATAACAACGGCTTGTTTACCCGCCGTCCTCGGTCTTCCTGTTTCCCTTTTTGAATGACGAATACAGACGACTGCCACCTGCTGGTGTGGAGAATTATTTCCTCTCACGCAGGCACAGATTGTACGTGCTAACTGGCTGTCGGCTGTAGTCTTTGCGGTGTGTTCAAGTACAACTTGTCGGCCAAGACAAAGGCGACGTGAGGCGACGCAACAGTCCAGCCCATTGACACTAGTTCTTTGATGTCGGTTTGGTGTGTCTGGGCCTTTATTCTGAATGGAGCATTTTACGATTAAGACATGTGTGATATGCAGATATTATTCAGATTTTAGGAGCATTCTTTGGACATGTATACAGCGCATTCAGAATATGCGCCTCCGGGATTTATCAACAGTTTGCAACACAAGGCCTCTTGCCTGTTTATGGTCAGCTCTGTTGTACACAACAGTTTGCAAGGCTTGGGTAGAGATGCATGCCCGAAAGAAAAGCCCACTTTTCTGGCTGGAAGGACAAACATGCCTACTTTTAAACATTATGAAAGACTTGGATATCAACAGGTTGTTGTATATGCGCAAATATCACAACGCCAACCTTTTCAAGAAGGTGGTTGAAGTAATGAAAGAGAGAGGCTGTGGTTCGAACAAGTCCGCCACCGGCTACGTTAATCAGAGTATACACGGCTGCATGTAAACGTGAATATTAGTGGAATATTCCTTTTCATCAGCCATGTAAACAGCTTAGTAGAAATTGTGTCTTTTTCGGAATATGGGCAAAAAAACAGAATCGTTTGTGCATGTAAACGTAGTCAGTGTCCTGTTGAATAATAATTCTGACTTTGAGTGACACCAAATGAAAGGGAATGCCAAGTTAAAACTTTTTCTAGCTCTAAAATCTTCCCTTCATATGGAAAACCCAAAAGTGGGTTATGTTCCTACAATTTTTGACATTTACACATCACCCGCAGTGTCCAGTATTAATGGTGGTTTTGAAGTAATGCTCTCTTGTAGTCTCATATTATCCCAGTAGTCTTCAGTAGCTTGTGATCTGACTGCAGGATGAAAGGTGTGTTCCGGATCATGCTACAGTCTGATTGCATCGCGATAATGACATCTGGTCATTGGGCCAGTGCATTTACACCTTGTATAATATAGGTTTTTGTTATCTTGATTATGCCCATAATGTGATTGAGTCTCTGTATGCTAATTAGTTCACTAGGTCATTTTATTTTTACAGTGTAGAATGTTTCTTTAAGTATACATCTCGGTAATAGTTTTTCAGAAAACTAATTTTAAATAATGTCTATGTTGAAAAATTTGGTAAATTGTTATTAGATTTTTAAACACTTTTTTAATAGAAATGTAAAAATCCTTGTATCTGCCTAAAAATAATAAGTGCTAGTTCGTCAACCCCGTTGGTCACATGACCGCTGTCTTGCATCTCCTGAAGTGATGCTGCTGTGTGGCTTCAGGAAGATGCTATGTCACGTGACCTTTCAACATGTTGAGGGGATTTTTTAATAAGAATAGTAATTAAAGTAATTCTATTCTAGTTTTTCTCCTTTTCAATACTGATATCACTGGTTCCTGTTTTTTTTCTTGTTTAGCTGGATATTCTGGAGTTCATCCACGACCATGAGTACGTGCATGCTGACATTAAGGCATCCAACCTCATGTTGAGCCACAGTGATCCCAACCAGGTCAGTAGAAGTTATGACTAAAATCATCACATTCTAGTTTGAGTAAATGAAAAGGAAATGTGCTTAAACATCTCTTAATGTTGGGAAGCTGAGATGCTGCTCTGACCCCAGCACTGCTGTGAAAGCGGGGAGGTGATTGTGTTTTTTGATCATAACACACTTGTGCTGCTTCATTAGATTCAATTAAGGCCTGCAGAGGAGGGAGGGAGTTTGTGTGTGTGTTCCAAACAGGGAGATTAGATGGCAGTAGCTAAGAGCTTTTTCTAGCAAACAAGGCAGGGGCAAATATTTAATTTGAAGATTAATAATGTATCATTGGTGGTGTTATTAAAGAGCTATTTATAAATGACAATTTAAAAATCGGCCCCTCTGGATTTTAATATTAGGTAAGGTTGTTTTTTTTAGTTTTCCCCTGGAGTTACTGGGATGTAGGTTTGGTTTTATTTCTGTATGTTTCTTTATTAAAGCCAATAACTAACTGTAGTATACAAGCACAATGCAGACTTAATAATAATAATTGGTGGAGTTACAATTTAAATTTCCAAAAGAGCAGAATCATCTGCTCTCCATGCTTTCAGTTTGATTCCTGGAAACATTCCACATGTTTTTGTATAAATGTAGAACGTGTTAAATGTGATCTTGTTCTTGGTCTGTGTGCATGTCTGAATCAGTGTCTTTTTGTAGGTTTACTTAGTAGATTATGGGCTGGCATATAGGTACGCACCCGAAAGTGTCCTAAAAGAGTACAAGGAAGATCCCAAGAGATGTCACGACGGCACCATTGAGTTCACAAGCATCGACGCCCACAAAGGAGCAAGTAGGTACAAGTAGCCTACACTACTAGTGGACTACTAGTTAGAAGCAGACTGACAGGCCTTTAGTTCTGTGATGTTTTGAAAATATTTTAAAAAAGAAAAGTTTTTTTTTGCCACTGGTCACACTAATTACACAGTACAGCCATTAAAAGGCTCTGTTAAAGTTTGGTTTAGTTATTGAGGCAGAAAGAGAAGGCCACATTGGATCAACACTATTGGTTTCTTTCTTTCTTTCTTTCTTTCTTTCTTTCTTTCTTTCTTTCTTTCTTTCTTTCTTTCTTTTCTTTTCTTTATATAGCTTGCTTATCAATTGTTTTTAAGCTCAGTAAACACAGAAGACATTTGAGTGGAATTTCTCCCATTTGTCGGGGACATTGAAATCTTCCAGGACACATGGACTGGCACCCATTACCTCTTTCACTCCAATGACCAGGGTTGGACCAGGGTTATCTGACCCATGCTCAACCCTTCTTTTGTCAATTCAAACCAAGCCAGTGAACACGAGTTAATCCCTGGTCATGACAGTTCAGATACGACCTGGATCACAACCCGGGAGCAATGCATACCAATTAGCTCAGGTGTTAGAAATGGGCGGGGGGGTTACACCTCTGGAGGATTACAGAGAGAGGAGATAATAGTGGCATCATCAATGTGTGCAAAAATGTAAAATGCCACAGAATGATGCATGTTCTTGGGAGACAGTGTAAACATAGTACACACAGCATTTTTAGCTTAAAATCTTTTTTAACTATCTTGTTTGTTACGTGGAGCTGTAATGTTTGCAATGACATACAGACAACATTTACAGTATCTATCGATCCACACTCATGAACCTTTCTTCCTCTGTCTATCTGAGTGAGTTTATATTTCATTTAGTTCGCTAATTGCTTGATAATGTCATGAACTGGGACTGGGTTTGGTACTTTATAACAGATGGAACAGGCGACAAAATGTATCTTTTTGCAGGTATAATTGGAAAATTAAAAAAGTTTAAAAAGGTAATATTACAAATAGAACAAACACGCTCTAAAAACAGATGTGCTCACAGCTGCCTGTAATTCCAGGTGGTCAGCTTACATGGTGTGTTTCTGTGAAACGTTACGACGGAAGCCTCTCTCATTCAGCAGCCTTGTTATGTTCGTATATTGTTACACTACGTTGTCCCTCACCGTTCCGTCATCTGGCACTTAATTTTGCCACTGCGGACGGCCAGCTCGAAGTCTTGCCACATATCCATGATGTTCAAATCCTCCGTTGTTCGCCTCCGGTGTGTCTGAAAACATGCCTGCTGCCGTCACACCGTTTGTTTGAGCTACGGCGACCTGTGAAAATTGCATCACGGACTGTGCGCCCCCATTGGCAACAAAACGGATTTGTCCCGCCCTGGTTCTTGTCGAGTCGGTCAACGTGGGTTAACCCTTTCAGACACACAATCAACCCTGGTTCAACCCTGGTTGAATCCTCGGTGTGAAAGGGGTATTTCTAACGCCAACCCTGGTCTTGACTCCAGTTACATGAGATGATATTAATCTTGTCATCTCTATCAAAGAAAGGAAACAAATAAGTGCATTTTCCAAAATGTAAAACTAGTCCTAAAATGGATTTGTTGCAAGACAGAAGCATATTATAATTAGTACTGTTATTGTGTTCACAACTGGGTACCAGTGCATTTCCACTTTTAGTGCTGGTATTGCTATTAATGCCAGTACAAGCTGCTGACAGTCTTTGCTTCCGCTGGTTTGGTTGTTTGGTTCCAGCTGCATGTAGGCGGAGCGACCTGGAGATCCTGTGCTACTGCATGGTTCAGTGGCTGTGTGGACGCCTGCCCTGGGAGGACAAACTGCAGGACCCCCTGTACGTCAAAGACTCCAAAATCAGGTGGGAGTGGCACACATCTTCTCTGACAGGGTTCTTTCACTGAATGCATGAGGTTGGTTGATGCATCTAGGCGGGAACATTTTGGAATTCGCAATTTAGCAAATTTTAGAGCGAGAATGTCCAAACTTTTGGGGAAGAATCACGCTGCTTGTTTTTCCCTTACAGAAGCCAAGAAAACATCTCTGAGTTTATGACCAAGTGTTTCTCCTCTCAAGACAAGCCAGGTAAGAGAGACACACACACACACACACACACACACACACACACACACACACACACACACACACACACACACACAGGGGTGAGTATAGACTTTTCATGGCCATTAATAACAATAGAAAGCCAGTAAAAATGGACTAGTATTACCCTTGACCCTCCAGTGTCTCGAGCTGCTTAATGACCCAGTAGTACAGAACTGTCTGTAGCTTCCAGCTGTGTGTCTGTGTTGTTGCCATCTAGCTGATAGGGTTAAACAAGTCCTTAAGCTACATGAGCATTAATCGAAAATTGTTAATACCAAAGCACCTCACTATACCCAACGAACACACGCAATATGCTGCTTTATGCAAATGTATGTATATACGTATTTATTATTGGAAATCAATTAACAACCAATGGTACCACTGGATTCCTTTGATGCTTATACAGCTTTAGAGAGTGATCCGTAAACAAAGATGTATTTCTCAACCTGGACCCTATTTTCCCACGTGTTTGTGTCTAAGTGACTAATGGGGACAACTATTTTTGAAATAGGTCCAGTACTGAGGGAGAATGCTGCAGCCAGCAGCTGTGAAACAAGCTGTGAGGGCAAGTAAGCAGCGTCAGTGTAACGTTACGTCAACTAAAAATGCTTGTTTTTGCCACTGACTGCTGCTCAGATTGTCTCGTTGTGAAATCTGAATATCTGTATACTCAAATAAATACGGGCGGCCATCAAATTCAAAGATCTCATCCACATTGTGGAAATCATCCAAATATTCAGCCATGGCATTAAGAATCTTTTAGATAACACTAAGCTACGCTTTCTGTTAGGGATGCTAATTTAGATTTTTTTTTCCGAACCAATAACCGACCCTCATTAACGATTATTAACCATTAACTGATTAGTGCGTTTCATGCAGCGGTGCTATTTTTAGTGCCTAACAAGCCGCCCAGCTGCAATGATAAGCCGATGCACAAACAGGTTAAATCATCATTTATCACCAGCTGCAGTGTACGAGCAAAACAGACAACTGAGTCCCCAGTTCAGCCGTCTGGGAGAGTTACTGTAGCAGCCATGACGCTGAGTGTATGTTCCCAGTAAGTCTCCACCGCACTATTTAGTTTAGCTGCGAGGTTGTCAGCAGTGTGTCAGCCTGGCGTAACAATAGCGAGTGTCCGACAGACCGTGTGTGTTTGTACTGCGTTCGCAGCTGTAGCATTGCTGGTGGCTTCGTGCTCACCGTTGTCACACACATACGGTCTGTCAGCGTGGCGTAACGTTAGTGAGTGTCCAACAGACTGTGTGTGTGTGTGGCGGAGGTGAGTGTGGGGTTGTCGGTGACGTTGTAGCTGTGAACGTAGCAGTAGAAGTTTATGTGTTGGTGAATAAAAATGCTACAACTCCTCAAGACCCAAGCAAAGCTCCTGTATCTGCAACACCGGCTCAGACTCTCTTAAGGTGGGTTGTTAAGGTGGACCAGCTATTCTCTTTTAAGTGATAAGTCGCTCCTCGGTTAAAATTCTTAATGCCGGTTAACGGTTAAACGGTTAATTATTAACATCCCTACTTTCTGTACTCCATGACAACAAACTCTGCCTGGCTGGCACTCGCATTTCCACCATGGATGTATTCCGCTATTCCACCGTTGCCTTCCTGCAGCACGTCACCTCGCCACATTTCAGAACGAGACTGATCCTTGAGCAGCTGCTGTCTACAGCGCTCTCCCTCAATACTGGACCAGTTTCAGAAATTGTTGTCCCCATTAGTCAGTTAGACACAAAGGCATGGGAAAATAGGGTCCAGGTTAAACAATAGCAAAGTTATCCTTTAAAGGAGATCAAATTACAAACAGTAATGTTGGAGTATGTGCATGCATTGTGTGCTGTGGAATCCCTGTGTGTTTGAATTTCATGTGGGAATGGTGGACTCTGCCACTATCAATAAAAACTGCTATATAGAGAGGTTATTACAGAACGAAAATATATGAAATGGTAATTGCTGAAAAAAATTGTCCATTAATGATATTGAAAGTGGCTTGAAATTGGAAAACTTTAAGCCTTATAACTTAAAAGATACTTTGAACAATATCCTAGGTTATTCTTTTAATTCTTCCAATTATTCTTTTTAAAATCATCTTTTTGTCTGTACCATCTACACAGTATGTGTCGACATGGCTCACATTTCTCACAGCGGACCGTTTATATTGACCCTTGTGGAAGGAAGGAATTGTTCACACATCCCAGCATGGCGGGATTGTTCAAATGGTGGTGGTGTTATGGTTGGAAGATTTGTCTGTGAGTCTTCATACGCCATGAAGCAATTATTAAAGATGGACTGATTTCCAAGAAATAATGTAATGGGATTCTGATATAAAAACAGAAAGAGAGACAATGACGTATACAAATTGAAGGGACTGTTTGTAAGAATCAGAAATTGCCTGTTAACAGCGACACTTGTGGCCGCAATGTCAACGAAAGTTAGCGTTCTGTTGCTCGTGCTCGCCCGTGTGCACTCGCTACCTGAATGTTAGCGAGCATCCGTGAAAACAGCGAGGCGACTCACGTCAGCTAAAACCACAATATCACTCTTTATTTCACCTGCTTGGCAGTAATGTTAGCTGACCGGACGAAGGGCTCTCCATGAATCAATGCTGATCCTAGTGCTTTTCCTGCCTCAGCCTCCCGACCGCGGCCGGAGGGAACAGGGGAGACACCGACACCCGGTCGGAGACGATAACGTAACTCGCTGCGGAGCCCCGTCCGTTCACAAGACACGGGAAAACTCTGTTGGTCTGGAGGAGCTGCAGCATTTATTTCTGTACAAACGTCCACAGAGCTAAACTAACTCTTCTGCAATGTGTAGTGTGCGCGCATGCACGTGGAGTTGGAGCGAGCTAAGCGAGAACGAGCGCGGTGTGTGGGTGAAAGGAAAGCAGGAAGGCAGAGTACAGCAGAGACTCCGGCCCTGGAGACCAAGACTATGGTCTCCCCCGCGTCCTCCGACCGCGGCCAACACTGTTTTGCAAGACGGGCTTCACTAGATATAACTTTGCGGTTTTGATGCTTCCGTGTAGTTTGTGTTGGAGTCTGAGTCTGAACAGCGTAACCACACGCGAGCGCGCATGGGACACCGACCCGCAATGATTTATACGTGTAAGAAGTTACAAACAGTCCCTTTAAAGCATTTATTTAAGAGGTGCATATTATGAATTTGAAAAGTAGCTACCAATGGTGTGGGGCATCCCTGGTTGTTATAGGCCATTGCTATCAATGTAGCAAAGCAATGAGTGGAACTGCGTTAGGGGCCGTACACGTGCTGCGTCTAAAAATGAGTGGAAAACGCCAGTCGTGCCGCTTTCATGTCGTGCCTGCCGTTACTAAGCGACCAAAACCTGCATGCTGTAATGACTATAATGATGTTGTGGTAATTTAGCAGTAAACTAGACTAAACTAAACACAATCAAAACAAAGATAGGGTAAATGTATTTCAAGCACCGTAAATCCCTCACAGTAACATTACTGCTCGATTTCTTTGTGTCAATTTGGCTGACTTTTCAACTGGATGTTCTGCCGTCCTCGGACAGAAAGGGTGAAAGCAGTCCGTAGGACAAATTATAAAGCTCTGCGTAGTCCTGCACTAAAATAATTAACTTCTCCATATATTTACTGTAGACTGATATTTACGGAAGAAAGGAACGATATATGCCGCCTGTGATTGGTTGTTTCTCGTCACACGACATGCGGTGCGCGCTGCAGCGTTCCAAAAGTTGAACTGTGTTCATCTCGCAGGCGCAGCCGTTGCGCTCAGAAAAATAGGCGGTTGGGGACGCTAGCGCGACGCTCCCGTGTTTGAGCGCGACTGCCGCGCGTCTACATTGACAAGAATGGAATTGAGGGCGGAAAAAACGCTGCATATTTACGGCCCCTTACGCTGCTCTAAACAGGCGTCCCCAAACTTGTACTGTATCACAATATATATTGCTGTCCCAATATAAAGTTCTGTGCATCATCATAAAGGATTTGAATCATATTGCCATTCCTAGATTCCAAAGAGAATGACATCCTTCATTTATATTCATTCACATCTAATTATAGCCGTTTATACCGAGACCTACTTGTTTCTTATTAGGATAGAAGTCCAATAACACACACTGCAGTAAACATTTCCTGTCAGACTGTAAATGGCGACTTAGACGTTTGTTGTCTCACTGTGGTAAAAGTTGCCATTTTAATGTTGGCACTTTGACCTGCAGGCAGCGCGGCGGTTCAGGCAGAGGAGACGAACACGAAGCGTCACACCTCCTTCCTTCTGCTCCGCTGAGCACAACCAAAGTGTTGTTTACAACTCCATCTGTGAGCGTGTTTGTGACTGCGTGTCAAGTCTGAGGAAAGTCACACCAAACAGAATTAGGCAGGACGCTGCGACCAGAGTAGAACATTATGGTGACGACAGTGTATTGGAAAAGAGAGAAGTCCAAGTCCAGTTAGGGTTATTTATGTAGTCCCTCATCACAGCACTTCATGAGGACAAGCCTTCCTAGAGCTAACATAGCATGTCACAAACCAACATGGTGATATGCAGTGTACAAACAAAATAAAGACAAGGGGAGAATGCAGAACAACACAGATATAACAGACATACCTCACCTGCCTACCATTCCTGGTACCACTGATAGTGGCGTAGAGGCAAGTAGCTAGTTGCAGGTTTTCAGTTTATGATGAGCTGCTGCGTCATGTTGTCGCTCTGTTGTGTTGCAGAAGAGATCCGGAGGTTCATGGAGGAGGTTAAATCTCTGGGATACCAAGACAAACCACCATACGAGAAGTTGCGCTCCATCCTGCTGGCCGGACTGGAGGCTATCCAGGCTAAAGATGACGGCAAGCTGAAGTTCGCTCCTGTCAGTGGAGGTGTATCGCCTCCCGCCAAGGTCAGCACACACACTGAAACAAACAACAACTTTAGCGATTGGAGTAATTATAACCCTTGATTGGAGTTCTCTGCTTCTTCCCAGCTTCATTTTATTGTAGAATTTTTATATTGGGGATAGGGGTGTCACGATTCTCCAAATCCACGATTCGATTTGACTTTCGATTTTAAGGTCACGATTCAATTCGTTTTTCGATTTAAACATGCCATTGTTAGACTATGGTGTCTTGATTTGTAAAGATCAACAAATCATTGGTTTTATGCTCTGACAACTGTTATTTACACTTTCAAATTCCTCTTTAAGAAGAGAACTGAACTCCCTTTTTATTTAGAAAGTGTTTCAAAAATTAGACTACAATAGGCTACAACAGAGGTCTTCAACAGGGGGTCCGCTGAAGTACTGCAGGGGGGGTCGCGAAATTTTCTCTTATTATTTTTTTTAATTATTTAATTCTAATTCTATTTAATTCTTGTCAGATGTCATGGACTCGGTCGTGAAAGTTGTCAATATAGTCAAGAAGAGTGCTTTGCAAACGCGTCTCTTCTCTAACGCTACGAACGCACTGGGCGCGTCGTGGCCGCGTGGCGTCTGCGTCGCGTGGTGGCTGCGTGATTGACGCGTCGGTCATCCACACCAGCTGCGTTTCTGCTACTGCTGCTGCCAGCCCAGCCCTCTACATAGAGTTTGCCTTTCATAATAGCCATTTCATTTCATTATAAATGTAATTTATATTTATTTTAGACAGAGAAAGGTTAAGAAACGTGTGGTAATTTGTAAATTATAGTAATAAACCACAATTAAAACCCGTACTACATTCATTCATGGAGCTCTCCAAGTCACTGCCTGTTCAACAGCACTGTCTGCACATATTTCAGAATAAAAGCCTCGTGTTAACAAATGATGGAATTCTGTCCACAGAAAAAACGCTTGAGAGCTTTTATTTTGAAATGACAGCAGGAAGTGTTGATTTAAAACAAGTCTTTACTTTTTTTCATCTCCGTAACATTTTCTACAGATAGAGACATGTAAACTGTAGTAATCTTGCTGGTATGATGTTAATATGCAGTCAATAGATCCCTTTCACTGTCTGTGACATATTCTACAGATGTCTAGACAATGAAACTGTAGTAATCTTGCTGATATGATGTCAATATGTTGTCAATAGATCACTTTCTCTGTCTGTTGCTGCTGTGAACCGCGCGCGGCTCGCGTAAAAAATAGGCGAGACCTCTGAGCTCTAGAAGAGACGCAGCTTAGAGGCGAGTGAGAGGCGAGTGAGACGCGAGTCTCACGTGGGCAGTGCGGATGCTCTAACCTGTTAACACGGACGCCGAAATAAAAAACAACAGGTAACGCACTGCCCGCATGGAGGCTGCGTGGCAGCTGCGTTACCTGTTGTTTTATATTTCGGCGTCTGTGTTAACAGGTTAGAGCAGCCACACTGCCCGCGTGAGACGCGCGTGAGACGCGCATCTCACCTCGAATCTCTTCTAGAGATTCGAGGTCTCGCCTATTTTTGATGCGAGCCACGCGCGTTTCACAGCAACAACAGACAGTGGAAGTGATCTATTGACTGTATATTAACATCATACCAGCAAGATTACTTAAGACCCCTGGTCTACAATATAAAAAGCTGCATCTTTTCAATATCAGTGTCTGTGTGACCCACCTCAGTACATAATCATTACAAAATCAAAACAGAAATTCTTCTACAGTGCATTACAAGTTTGATGTAATCTACAAAAATACGGTTTTGTTGTCATTTATTGTCACACTTGTTTCTCTCCTCTCTTTTTTCCTCTTTCCTCTCTGATCGCTGTGTGTCACCGAGGCTGGAGGCGGAGCTTTGGACACCGGCACTCAGCAGTCAGCTAGCTTGTTGCTCTCGCTTCCAATATCAGCTGCTCTGATTCAACAATGTTGAGTTGAAAAAAACGTGCATGTAGGCTGAAATTCAACCGTGGTGTTCTGTTGGGAGATGCCGTAACTTAATGTTAATCCAAGTAAGAGTAGAAGAGCTATGAGTAAGGAAAACTAACTAACTAACTAAAGTCCGATAGCCGCTAGGCTAATTCATGCAGTGTAAAATGCCATAGACATGTAGGAAGTGTCCTGAGTGTCGTAGCGACAGGGACGGCCCACATTTCCCATCATGCCTGCCTAGTCCCGAGTGCTGGATTGAGTAGTTTAAGTTTGCTGTTTTATCTTCCAAATTGCAAATGTTACTTTTGTTAGTGTTTGTAATGTATCGTGTCTGTTCAGAACATGGTGGCTGATGTTGGTAATTGTCATTTTTGTGCTGGTTTATAGTTTTAACCACGAGTGAAGTGGCTGTTACATTTCTTCAGTACAGCTGTATTTTGTCTTCAGATGCATGCCAGTAGGCGGGGGCTAGAGAAAAAAAAATATTCATAGATCCTGCTTTTGATTTCAACGTCAAAATCAGGAGCTAATTTCCTTCGATTTCCGACATTTCAACATTTATTTTATTTACACCACAATCGGACTTATTTGTTTCCTGCTGTCCATCTTCCTGTTCGCCTCTTCATCTCCAGTCTCTCTCTCTTGCTCTCTCACTCTCTGTGCATATGGAAGATGCCACTGGGGACATGGAGTTGCCAGCTGAAAGGTTACTGAGCCCCGGCGCTGGTTATTGTATGTAATTATACCGCCAATCTGTTCACCTCAGCGGGCGCTGTGTGGTGATCATGAGGTAGCAATTGTCAAAAATGGAGGCAAAAATGGAGAGGGGGCCAGGGTGTGAGTGATAGCTGAGGCTGAGAGTGTAGCGTCATTAGAGGCCCAGGAAGGAGGGGGACGGACAGAGGAGTTGATTGACTTCATTAAGTGCAGGACTCTCTTGGAGGCCACCTTTTCTTTCTCTTTCCTCAGCAGACCCTACTGTCGCTTTGGTTTCTGTAGAGGAGACAGAGATAATAAAGTCCTAGTTCATGGGAAACTCTGCACTGTATTAGCAGCATCTTTGTTGAGCCCACTGTTTAAATGCAAAAGTGTTGCTGTTTGATGCTCTGTGGTCAAAACAGTGGAGCACATAATCAGCCTATTTAATGGATTAATATCTGCGAGGTCTTGGTGGCTGGTGAGATGACATAGTTAGGGATGCTAATTTTGAATTTTTTTTGTGACCGATAACCAACCCTCGTTAACCGATTATTAACCGTTAACTGATTAGTGCGTTTCATGCAGCGGTGCTATTTTTTGTGCCTAACAAGCCGCCCCGCTGCAACGATAAGCCGATGCAGAAACAGGTTAAATCCATCATTTATCACCAGCTGCAGTGTATGAGCAAAACAGACAACTGAGTCCCCAGTTCACCCGTCCGGGAGAGTTACTGTAGCAGCCATGGCGCTGCGTGTATTGTCCCAGTAAGTCTCCACTGCATCATTTAGTTTAGCTGCAAGGTTGTTAGCAGTGTGTCTGCCTTGCTACTCTGTCTGCGTAACGATAGCGCGGGTCCGACAAACCGTGTCTGTTTGGTTTGTGCTACGTTCGCAGCCGTAGCGTTGCTGGTGGCTTCGTGCTCGGCCTTGTCACACACATACAGTCTGTCAGCACGGCGTAACGTTAGCTGTTGTCCGACAGACCGTGTGTGTCTGGCGGCAGTGAGTTTGGGGTTGTCGTGGCGTTATACTGTAGATGTGAACGTAGCTGTAGCAGTGTGTAGTGTGTACAGTTAATTTGTCAGTGAATAAATGCTACAACTCCTCCAAGCCAAGCTCCTGTATCTGCAACACCGGCTCAGACTCTCTTAAGGTGGGCTGTTGAGGTGGACCAGCTATTGTCCTTTAAGTGACAAGCCGCTCCTCTGAGTTTTGCTCAGCTTTTTAGCTATTTTTTAATAGTTCTTTCAACCGTTTAGCTGATGGCATTAATCTGTTAAAATTCTTAATGTCGGTCAACGGTTAAAACGGTTAATTATTAACATCCCTAATCCCTAGACACAGTGATAATTGCAGTTGCTCAGACTTCCCAAACAGAAGGCTGGAGGCTCCAAGAAGTCGGGTCGCTTCATCGCCAAGTCAATGTCTTTCCTCAGTGTTTGTCTCTCTCATCATTCCTCTCACCATCAGGCATCACTGCAGGCCTTGAGAGCTTCCACAAACTTTACTTAAAATTAAAAAATTCTTAATTTAAATACATTTAAACATTAAAAGGAGTGTGTTGTACTTTGCATTTGAGCCCCTTTATGGCAGTTTTGTCTTATTTCGATGGACTTGTGGACTGTTAAATGTCCAACAAGACCTTTCCTACTCAGCTACAGTAATAGAAATCAAAAACCAAATGTCAGTTTGTTGTGTCAGTCTCTCAAAAGTTGGAGAAAAGTCTTCTGTGTATTCTGAACAATGGGTGCAGCAACAATCATGACTCTCAGCTGGGTAACACATTTAAAGAAACTTCTATGTACCCACCTTCCACTTGTCATCGAGTTGATGTTCTCTCTGTTCATTTTGTTCTTGTCTTCTGCTTCCAGAAGACCACCAAGAGAAAGAAGGCAGCAGATGAAGCAGAAGAGAGTGAGACTGACGGAGGAACGATCAAGAAAAAGAGAGTCACAAAGAAAAGAGGTAGGAATCTGAGCTCATTTTGACTATTTACAATTTCTTTATTCACACCTTTTCCACCGCAGGATTAGTTAGTGATACTAAATCCAAGTTCTGGGTACTTTCAGGGGTTGCCAGCAGTGTTGTCAATCATGATCAGTCAAACATATGTGACTTCACCACTATAACAAAACACAACAGTGACTACCATTTTATAGGGCTGGGATGATACACCTATCTCCTGATTTGATACTGTCACGACAAAGTTGAATCATACACTTCTAGGGACTTTTACTTTGGAAAATATCTAAATGAATACAGTAAAATGTTTGATTTTCAGCCTGTATGTAGTCTGAGATGTCCTGAAGTCAAATATATCAGTCATTGTCAGGAATTATTTATTACATTTTTTTCCAGCAACCCAAAAAGTCAAAGAATAAAGACAGTTCCCTCACAAATTAGTGGTATGTTCTTTTAATTTATAACGGACATGTAATGTTTTATACTTCTTGTGAATATAATCCAATCAATCTTATTTCCATATACAGTCACCTCCAAAACTATTGGAACAGCGAGGCCAATTCCTTTATTTTTGCTGTACACTGAAAACATTTGGGTTTGACATCAAAAGATGAATATGAGACAAGAGATCAGGATTTCAGCTTCTATTTCCAGGTATATACATCTAGATCTGTTAAAAAACTTAGAAGATAGCACCTTTTGTTTGAAACCACACATTTTTCAAGTGAGCAAAATTATTGGAACATGTGACTGCCAGGTGTTTTTTGTTGCCCAGGTGTGTCCTATTACATTGATTATTTAAACATTAAATAGCGCTGAATGTCTACTCTCAGTTTCAGCTTTGGGTTTTGCCTGTGCAGACTGCATTTATAGTTAAAAAGGTGTAACCAACATGAAGAGCAGAGAGCTGTTTATGGGAGATTTTTTTTTGAAGCTGAGAGAAGATAGAAAATCAATCAGAGCCATTGCACAAACATTGGCCATAGCCAGTACAACCATTTGGAATGTCCTGAAGAAGAAAGAAATCACTGGTGTACTGAGCAACAGACGTCGAACCGGTAGACCAAGGAAAACATCAGCAGTTGATGACAGAAAGATTGTTAAAGCTGTAAAGAAAAACCCTTAAACAACTGTCAGTGACATCACCAACAACCTCCAGAGGGCAGGAGTGAAGATATCACAATCGACTGTTCACAGAAGGCTTCGGGAACAAAAGTACAGAGGCTACACCAGAAGATGCAAACCACTCATTAGCAATAAGAATAGGAAGGCCAGATTGGAATTTGCCAAAAAGTACAGAGACGAGGCTCAAAAGTTGTGGGACAAAGTTTTATGGACTGGTGAGACAAAGATTAACCTTTACCAAAGTGATGGAAAGGCTAATGTGTGGAGAAAGAAAGGATCTGCTCTGGGATGGGCTCATTGATCTTCATTGATGATGTAACACATGATGGCAGCAGCAAAATGAACTCAGAAGTCTACAGAAACCTTTTGTCTGCCAATTTAAAGAGAGATGCAACCAAACTGATCGGGAGATCCTTCATCATGCAGCAAGACAACGACCCAAAACACACTGCCAAAACAACCAAAGAGTTCATCAGGGGAGAGAAGTGGAAGGTTTTAGACTGGCCAAGTCAATCTCCAGACTTAAACCCTATTGAACATCCATTTTACCTGCTAAAGGACTGAAGGGAGAAACCCCCCGAAACAAACAACAACTGAAAGAGGCTGCGGTGAAAGCCTGGAAAAGCATCACAAAAGAAGAATGCAAAAGTTTGGTGATGTCAATGGGTCGCAGGCTTGATGCAGTTATTGCAAGTGAAGGATTTGCAACTAAATATTAAGTATTATTCACTTTAATTTATTTTAAGTCTATCTGTTCCTATACTTTTGCTCACCTAAAAAAATTGGTGTTACGTTACAAAAGGTGCTATCTTCTAAGTTTTTTAACAGATCTAGATGTAAATACCTGGAAATAGAAGATTAAATCCTGATCTCTTGTCTCATATTCATCTTCTGATGTCAAACCCAAATGTTTTCAGTGTACAGCAAAAATAAAGGAATTGGCCTCGCTGTTCCAATAGGTTTGGAGGGGACTGTATGCATTTTGTATATACAGCTCCCCTTGTTAACACCTTATTTTGAAAACCGGACGTAGTCACACGTGTATACTTCCTCTAACTTCTCCAAGTCCGTCGCTAGCTCTCCCGTCAGCTCCGTTCTCTTTATACAGTACATCCATGGTCAGCTCCATCGGGGCCGTTTGAATGCATTTAACATAAATGTCAGTTTATGGGTGCTCTACAGTTGTAGCGTCGGCCCATTTGACCACGGAGATGAGAATGACAGCTGGCTTGACCGCACGTTACCGCAATACGTTAACATTTCCTGTCCTTGACAGAGTAAGCATGCAGCTTTAGCCATGTTATGATTTGAGCATATTTTATATGTTAAATGCAGTACCGGTGAGGGTTTCTGATAATATTTGTCATTGTTTTGTGTTGTTAATTGATTTCCAATAATAAATATATACATACATTTGCATAAAGCAGCATATTTGCCCACTCCCATGTTGATAAGAGTAGTAAATACTTGATAAATCTCCCTTTAAGGTACATTTGGAACAGATAAAAAATGTGCAACTATGGACAATCATGCGATTCATATTTTAATCAATTGACAGCCGTAGTTGAGACATTTCAGTCTGAGCTACAAATGTGTACCTCATGGTGGCACTAGAGGAAAAGTCAGAGGATTACCAAAGTCTATAGGATTCATACTCTGGAGAACATGAATATCTGTGCAAAATTTCCCGGCAATCCAAATGTAATGTGAAATTTGTTTTAAATATATGGAGCATGCCACACCTGTTATGTTCAGTAAATGTCCTTTACCTTTGTCGTATTCAGATGTGGAGATGTTTTGAGCACTACAAACAAAATGCATTGTATACCATGTTCACTAGAGTGAAGGTTGAAATCTCAGATGGATATTTCCTCTGGGCAAATTCCAAAGACTTCCAGAGCAACTGTGGCAGCTCTTAACAAGGAAGCTCCAGAACAAGAGTGCAGAAGTATATTATACTGCAGTGGCTGCAGGCAGTACACGTCCAGCTGCATCAAATAAGTTGAGACTGGCAGAAGTCAAAGACGTAATAGCAAGCGGTGTCAAATAATGGTATATGAAGAAGACAGTGTCTTTTAAGAAGGAACTGCTTTATGTTGCTTTAGTGCTTAAACACGATGAATTTCCCCCTGCAGAAAGTGTGAAGAAAAGTCCCAAAAAGACCCCTAGACAGAGGAAGGTACCCAGCACTGGAAAATTGAGTGACCCCAAATCCAAACTGGTGGAGATGGGCACCCAGACGTCACCCGGACTTGCCACAAGATCTAGAGGCAGACCCAAGAAAAGCAGCACCTAAGCATCCACCTCAGCCTACACTCCTCCCCCCTCCATCCTGCTGTCTTTCCTCTGCTTCTTAAAAGAGTCACTTTTTCAAGTTTTATATGGTTTCTATCTGTTACGCACTGCTAGATGTTGATGTTTGACTGTATTTGGTGTGGTTGAAGCCATATCCATTGTAATAAAGAGGAAATTAAATTGTCCATCTTTTAGTTTTAATTAAAGGTTTCAGGGTCGATGGCCAGAGTGTAATGGAAAGATTTTTACTCCCTTTTATTCACGATGCTACCATGACACAGGTATGTGAGATAAATTGTTATTATAGTCATTATAAAATCATCTAAGAAACGGAAGCCTAATGACTGGTGGATTAAGAACTCAATGGAATTGAATAATACGTTTTTACACGTATAAACGTGTTTACACGTATAAACGTGTTTTAACCAACCTAAAAAATGAGAGCTTCCGCGACTTTCTGTGTTTCCTCTAACAGCATGTAGACTGCTTTTAATGTGAAGAACCCAGGCCAGTTTCACAGGAAAATCCAATGGATATGACGTCATGCGTGCTCGCAAGTGCCCTATTGTCAGCTCTAGTGTGCAACGATAGCTAACGCTGGTTAGAAATTAAGTCCGCTAATGCCAACAAACGATCAGCCCCCACCACAACTCAAGACTCCATCACAAACTCCACGGAAGCACAAAAAACAAAGTTATATTTAGGGAAGCCTGTAAACTAGTGTGGGAGAATAGCAGAGCCAGTGCGAAGAGTGTGTGTGTATGTGGGAAGTGAATGGTGAAGCAAAAGGGTGAAGCAGGAAAATTTAACACTTGTATCAACATCGTCCTGGCCTTTGATTCATGGAGGGACCTTCGTTTGGTAAGCTTACATTACTGCCAAGCATGTGAAATATATAGTGATATTGTGGTTTTAGCTGCTAATGTTGCCAACGTTAATCAACATGATGCCTGTCAGTCACGTTCAGTTTCGTGTGTGTCGCCTCACTGTCTTGACCAATGCTCGTTCGCGTCTATGTACTGCATACACCACAGCCACATAACAACACAGCCTCATAACAACACAGCCACATGACAACACAGCCTCATAACAACACAACATCATAACAGCAAAGCTTCATAACAACACAACTTTATAACAACACAGCATCATAACAACACAGCTTCATGACAGCACAGCCTCATAACAACACAGCCACATAACAACACAGCCTCATAACAACACAGCCACATAACAACACAGCTTCATGACAACACTGCCTCATAACAACACAGCCTCATAACAACACAGCTTCATGACAACACAGCCACATAACAACACAGCCTCATAACACCACAGCTTAATAACAACACAGCTTCATAACAACACAGCTTCATAACAACACAGCCACAAAACAGCTTCATGACAACACAGCCTCATAACAACACAGTTTCATAACAACACAGCCTCATAACATCACAGCCACATAACAAAACAGTCACATAACAACACAGCCTCATAATAGCACAGCCACATGACAACACAGCCTCATAACAGCACAGCTTCATAAAAATACAGCTTCATAATAACACAGCCTCATAACAACACAGCTTCATAACAACGAAGCCTCATAACAACACACAGTTGTGAAGAAGCCCTCTGACTGGTGTTTATCCTTTCTTTTGGTAAAAATACCGTTATAAATTTTGGTTATCCATTACAGTACTACATACTTGCGGGTTTCAGACTTTCTAATAAGCCATCACGTCTGAGATATACATGTTAAAGGGTAACTTGTGTTTTTTTCAACCTGGACCCTATTTTCCCATGTTTTTGTGTCTAACTGAGTAATGGAGACAACAATTTCTGAAATTGTTCCAGTATTGAGGGAGAGCGCTGTAGAAGGCAGCTGCTCACAGGCTGCTATGTAATCCTATTGGGGCAAACTGGCATCGTCATTTACATCCACTAAAAGTGCTTGTTTTTGCCATGACAGTGAAATGTGGTGAGGTGGCGTGTTGCCGGAAGACAACGGTGGAATAGTGGAATACATCCATGATGGAAACGTGAGTGGCAGCCGGGCAGAGTTTGTTGATACAGAAAGTGTAGCTTAGTGTTATCTAAAAGACTTTTAATGTCATGGCTGGCATTTAGATGATTTCCACAATGTGGATGAGATCTTTGACTTTGATGGCGTATTTATTTGAGCCACATCATACAGATATTCAGATTTCACAACGAGACTTCTCCTTGAGCGTGATTTGGACAAATAATAAACAGACTGGATCAAGAGAAAGGTAAGAAAAAGGATTTATTTCTCTGTATGATCCTGCAAAAACAAGCACTTTTAGTGGATGTAACGTAACATTGACGCTGCTCACTTGCCCTCACAGCTCGTTTCACAGCTGCCGTTTACAGAGCTCTCCCTCCAGTATTGGACCTATTTCAGAAAATATTCTCCCCATTAGTCTCTTAAACACCAACACATGGGAAAATAGGGTCCAGGTTGAAAAATACCGAAGTTACCCTTTAATATGCTATACTGTATATTAGTCATTAATGGCTCCATTAGTAATTTAATTAATTTGAAGATTATGTCCTGAGTGTCCAAGAATGGCAGCTACTCTATCTGACTGAAGACCTGTTAACTGTAGGTAAATTAACCTGACTACAAGGATTAGTGGTTTTCTTGAGTCTGGAAAGCCAATCAGGACCAAGTCCAGTGGTGATGCATTCACTTGAGTTTAAAGTACGTGGAAAATGGAAGGATTTTTGAAGATGCAACAACTTTTAAGACTCAAACAATATGAACGTGAATGTCACATTTGACTTTCTCAAACCTTTGAGGGGATAAATGCACCACTGCTGGTGCTAATGCATATGTTTAAGAGCAGACAGGATGCAAATCACATCTCCTGAATAGACATGGTCAAATCTAAATCGGTGGCCTGTATTTGCAAATAAGTGCAGCTCTTTGTCCTCCTGTCCATCTCCATCCTGCTGCTGAAATGTCACATTTTTGAGCGTCCAGCTATGACAGACATTTTTCAAATTGTTGCGAAACCTGTGTCAAATCATCAGAGTTATATTTCTATTAAAATGAGTGTACAGGAGGACATTTCACACATGAGGAGCTGCTGACAAGCTGTCCATTTTCCCTCTATCCACTCTTGTCCTCAAGCTTCTGGACCGTCCCCGATGGGACCGCCCACCTCCCTCATTAACTCCCAACAGCCCACCCCCCTCCCTCCCCATGGAGGAAGACATCTCCACTAATGTCAGTGTTGTGAGGGCCCTCGGGGGCCCCTGTGGCTACTAGTGGCTTGCCATCGATTGTTCCAGCCTCTTCAGGAGTAAAGAGCCCCCCTGCCTGGCTTTCCTCTCCACCTCCCAACCCCCCCTCACAGACACTGACCTTGGGGGCGCCACAGCCACGGTCCCGCAGTAGGGGGCAGTACTACATAATGATAGCAAATGGATGTAGGTGGGGGGGGTGGGGGGATGGGGGTTGGCGGGCTGCTTTCGGAGAGATGGGGGGGACAGCACTTAAACACAACACTACCATCTTTTCGGCTTGCAGAGAGAGGTGCCTTTTTCATTTAGCATGGATGTGTTATCCACTGGCCAACAGGCAGTTGTTGCCCATGTGTTTGCTGTGGTCGGCCTCCGATCGGCGAGCCGGCGGAGCGTGAAAGCCTCGCAGCAGTGGCCTAACCACCACTCTCATGATACGGATGCCATCCCTCCCCGGGCCCACGCGCCAATAACTCGATAACAGTTTCCCTGGCCACTGGGTTTCCTGTGTTTGTGACAATTGTCAGTATTTTGGTTGGGTGGGATCCAAAGTGTTCAAACTCCAATGTAAGGTACGGATAAGGCAGGTTTCATGCAGGGTCCAGAAGTTCAGACATGAGGAAAAGTAGACTTGGAATGTTTTCCATTCCGTTCTTGCGGTTTAATGTTTTAAAGTCATGGATGTGTTATGCAAAGTTGCATCAGTATGCTGATATCAGGTTGGCACTGTACATGTTACATGTAGTATTTTAAAGTGGACATATCATGCTCATTTCCAGGTTCAAACTTGTATTTTGGGTTTCTACTAGAACGAGGGGAGCCAAATCTGAATGGCTTGTTGCTTTAATGTTCAACAAACACATTTTCCTCATCCTGTTTGTCTGAATATACCCATATTCACCCTCTGTCTGAATAGCTCTGTTTTAGCGCCTGTCTCTTTAAGACCCCCAGTCTGCTCTGATTGGCTTGTGAGAAAAATATGGTGCGCCTTTGTAAAGGTAGTTCTCAAGCTGTGGGCGGTATACTCTAATGAGCCTGCATGTGTCATAGGAAGGGGAGCCAAATCTGAATGGCTTGTCGAATCACATGTTTTCAGATCTAGACAGTCCACAAAAAACTGACTGGGTTGTCTTATTTCACAGTTTGTGGGTTGGAAGGAACTCCAGATACCCAAATGTATGAGCACAAGCACTTAAGTGAGCTTTTCATGATATGTCCCCTTTAAAGAACATGAGAGCCGAGACAAGACCAAAGATGTACAATACCGAGGTGTGGACTCAAGTCACATGACTTGGACTCAGTCTTGAATGACAAATCTGGTGACTTTAGACTCAACTAAATTATAAACAACTTTCAGCTCGACTTTGACTTTAACACATTGACTTGGACTTTAACCTTTTGACTTGGAATGACATGATAACATTACAATTTATGTTTTAAGAAAGTGTGCAATGAATGAACTCTTATTTTTTTCTGACAATGGATATATTTTGAATCAGTCCAATAGCAACCAACTACATTGTAGAGGCAGTAGGGAAAGGTCAGTGCAAACCAGCAGGCACATTTCTAGGATTTGAAACACAAAGAAGAAATTGGACCAGATTCATGACCTCATAGTCAAGTTTTGAGACTTATTTCTTTCTTCTTCCCTTCTTCTATTCATTTCCAGTGTATAGGATCTGGCGGTATCAACTGAAGCCAAAACGTGTTGGAGATCTAGTGGCTGACGCGAAAATGCAAATGTTCCTCTCTAGAGCCAGTTGGAGCAGAGCCAGTGCGTAGAGTGTGTGTGTTCGTGGGAAGTGAGTGGTGAAGCTAGAGAGAGAGAGAGTGGCGGCGACGGTAGCGAGTCACGTTATTGACTGGGCTAGCTGGCTGGGCAAGCCTGCGCTGCTGTAGAAATATGGCGGTGCAACATGGCGGACTCCGTGGAGAGGAACCGCTCCGTATGTAGATATAAACGGCTCATTCTAAGGTTACGAAAGCACAACAATTCTTATTATCAGGTGATTATACACTAAAGAAAATGTACATATCAATATTATATACCATTTCTGCCAATAGATCCACCTAATTGTTACACACTGGTCCTTTAAGCACTTGAAAGGATCACATGGCAGAGAGGACACTAAGGGTGTAAAGGTGAACACAGTGGATGGATACATACTGTGTATTTAACTGACAACCCAGGTTGAATTATAAGCACGTGAGACATTTCTCTGACTTTAACCAGTTTATTTTAATTGACCTGAATGATACACTTCCTGATTGTTATTTTGGCCAACAGTATCAGTTTCCACTGAGTGGTGACCACTTGAACAGATCTTCATACATAGTGAATTTAGACAGCACCATAACAATTCCATCATAATTTATTATTTGCATTACCATAGTTTCAGGTCTTTCTTTTTATTTGAAAAAAGTGCATTTTCCGAGTTTGATGAGTTTTTCCATTATTTAGAAAAGTACAACAGACTGTAAACATGGATCATCCCTAGAGTTCTTTTTGGCCGAACAATGTGTAAATCACACCAAAAGTCACTAAAACCTGGAAGTTAACTTCGGGAAACAGTGTGGAACTTTAGGTTTTAAACTGTTTAAGAACCCTGTCCGTTAAAGATAGTGGAGGCGTTTGAAGGAGATGTGGATCTACGAAAACTTTCACAATGCTGCAGTGTGTGGAGGTTGTATATCTGCTGTCATGTGAGTTCTGATGCAGCCTGAACATCTGCTGGGATGTGTTCTGCCTCGCAACTCAGCAGCCATCAAACTCTTATTCCCTTTTCCTTTTGTTTGTTCTTTACATGTTTGTGTATGTACACGGGATATGTGGGTGTACAGAGAACCGTGTGTGTCCACAAGTTGCCATTCCTGTACCTAGTGTAGTTCCTGTTGAGGGTTTAGGTCACAATACCGAAAACACAAGAGAGAATGTCACTTCAACTGAAATATATGCACACTTTCACTGCCTGAGCTGAGAGCTTGTTGGGTGACTGTTTGCAAAAGAATTAAAGTGTTTTGATGATGCCTCGCCTCCTTAACTCAGTGTATTTATGGGTGTAGCCAAATGTTGGTGACCTGCTTTGGTTATTATGCTGAGCTTTCAAAAATGAAGTATTCTTCTAAATGATTCACTTCCAGCCACTCCATTCTGCTATCAGGTTTTCACTACTCTTTTATTTATTTAACCTTTATTTTTCCAGGAATATTTCCCGTGAGACACCTGTCCAAGACAGCAGCATAAAAAGTTTCACATAAAAGAAGAAACAAATAAAACAGCAACAAGTTCAAACAAACAACGTAAAAAATTTCACATGAAAGAAACAAGCTACAGACTTAAAACAAACAGAAAATTACACCAAACATTGAATTAGCAGTGTTCAGTTATAGGACTGTACATTCAGTGTTCAAATAGTCCTTATAGCGAGGGTAGGCAGAATGTTTTTGGCATCATTGGGCTAAAAAATCCATACTAACCTTTCAGCATATTGTAATTCAAGTGTTCTGAGAGAAAACTAAACTTCTGCACCTCCTCATGGCTCTCTTTTCAGGCTTTAAAAAATCTAGTCCGTGACGGGAGACTTTGGCCAATCACAGGTCATTTCAGAGAGAGCGTTCCTATTGGCTGTTCATTCAACGGATGCAGCTGTAAATCACTCATGAACTCCGATCAAACGGTCAAACTAGGCAGTGCTGATCAAATATGAATCAATATTCTGTTACTGTAATGACTATTTTTCGCCTCAAATGTTTTCAGAAACATCTTGTAGTGTACTGTTTAGCTGTAAAATGAGAAAGTTTGCTCCGGCTGGTGGGCGGTGCTTGGTATTTCATCAACTGATCTCAAAATGGCAGCGGGGTCACAAACTTTCTCACCGACCAGACTCCCACCAAACTTTCTGTCGCTATTTTCCACACTACTGTAGCTGTCACACGGACCCTAAATGAAAAGGTTTTGCGAGATCTTGCCAAAGTACATCTTTTTCTTTTCTTTGATTTTTTCTCCCTCCATTTCCCTTCCAAAACAACTAAAACAGAGTGAATATTCCTCTGTGTCTGCTGGATGTGAATACAGGCTATATATATATATATATATATGGGCTAAGATAAACGATATATAACAAACTATGATATAATTGATTATTGTGCTTTCCGTAATAATGGTAGAACAACAAAATGTTAATGAACCAACCCTAGTTAAATCATTCTTTATTATTTTTTTTATTTTCAGCTTTATTACAAAAAGCTGTGTGCTTCATTGTCTTCTCTTCTACTAATGTTAATTCTGGTGTTTTTTAGGACATTTTTTTTAACTGTAAATAAAATAATACATTACAAATTACATTGGTAGGACCTTGTTTTTCAGCCGCGAGTAGTGTCTGCAGGTATTCCTTTCAGGCTGCATGCAGCTCCAACAACCTTCATCAGTAAGATGGTGCAGCCTGTACACCACCTTACTGATGAAAGGGAAACACGGGTCAAACATCTGGATGTGGTGACTGGACAGTAAGAGAACAATGATCAGAGATACTTTAGCAAGTAAATCAACCTGAAACAATAAAAGTGAGGGAGACGAAATAGGATTTTGAAAAGTCCCCATCCATGTCTGCAGGATGTCCAAATAGGCAACTGTTTGTTAACAACTCGTTAAGATGTTTTCAGCTTGTTGCGCTGCCCCCAGGTGGCCAAAAAAACAACTAATGCAGCTTTAAAGTTTCTGATTTCAGTTGAGGGAAGGCATACAGTGACATATTGTTCAAAAAAATAAACAGCTATGCCGTGAACTCTCCAGTTAGTCATGCCATTTTCTAGGATGTTAAAGTATTGACATTTTAAATGTATTTTTGTATTTTTCTTTTTCTGTTATGACACAGAGAATTATCAATAAAACAGGTAAAAATAAGTCATTTTTCTTTTCATTGTGTTTTAATCTAAATCATATGGACTTCTTTGTCTTGCCGTTGTGAATAACATGCTGTGTCAGTGGCCTCCTGCGTCTTCCTTCTACATTCTCCAGCTCTTCAATTGTCACAGCTTAGACAGTAAATCTGCATTTCACCCTCCGCCCTCGCCTGAAAAAAGTAAAACAGAAACTCTTTCTTTCACCCAGACTTACAGCCAAAAAAGTAGAATAAAAACTCAGATGCAATCATCCACACCTACCTCCTCCTGAAACTCCTGGATGAAAAGATGCGATGGAAATTTCACTCTGTTTGTGCTGTAATTTAGCCCTCCCTCTCCCCTTCTCGTCAAAATACAGACCCCGTCTCCCAAAAGACAACAACATACAACAATATGCACACTGATTCCAGGTGTGGGGGGAGTGTGTGGGTGAAGTTACGGTACATTTGCCATTCTAGTTGTGTGTAAATATTAGAAAGCAGCAGGTTCCTGGCGTGAGGAGAAGCCAGCCAAAGCGGCGGCACTAAGACAGGCGTCCTTATCGGTATTGTGTTCAGACTCCGGCGTGCTCCTGCTGTTTGTAATCTGCAGCCGCCGCTGTGAGCAAAACTGGACAGGCATTTATTGTCCCAGCAGGAGGACGCTTGACAAGAGAATGTTAAACACTCCGCTACCTGCAATTTTCAAAAGGCGATAGCAGACATGATAAAATGTACACACATTTAATTTCATGTTTTCTGTGTTTTCAGGGGAGGGAGAAGCAGCAGAGAAATGGGAACTTGGGGAAAAGAGTGAACAGTTTCTTTCAAGTATCACTGTTGTTGATTCTCCTTGTTGTAAATACGTGTGTGTCTGCATGTGTTCATGAGGAAGAACAGGACGCGTGTCAACAACACTTCCAAGAGAACCAGAGAGCCAGAGCAGACCGACTGCAGGCCAAATGGGAGCTCTAATTTGAGTTATTGCTGGCGGTGGTGTTGGCTGGGCGCAGCGGTCATCAAGAAGACGTGTTCATCAGCGCTCAATCCCAACCACACGCATGCACACACTTGTAAAATGATTCCACTGTAGCGCATACAAAACATGATTGAAAAGAAAACAATGAAAACAAAATACAGCAGTGGGCTGACCAAAAAACACAATAAAATCAAATAAATCAACACATTCTCACTCCCAACTCGTCAAAAACCGCCGCTGGCTCAGTGCCCCTCAGCATCGGAGACCGACGCACAGGGTACCCCTCTTGCGTTACTTTTTGACGGACCGGGGACGGCGTGTCAATATACGCTCGTTACATGTATAGTGTCCTTTCAAAATAAACTTCCGTTTTCACAGGAAGTTAGGTTTAGACAACACAGCCACTTAGGTAGGGTTAGGAAACGATCGTGGTTGACGTTAACTTCACTGCCTAACGACTCACAGGACTGACGATAATCATGTGACTACTGACTGACGTGACAAAGTAAGTCAACGTTATTTTTAGTTTCACACAGGACACAAACAGCGGTCTCCTGGTTGAAAGTCTTGTATTTGTTTCTCTCATTAACAACCATAAACCCACAAACAAATCCTGAGATTGTACAATTGTTTCAGAACACGTGGGACGTCTCGGAGATTGCACAACTCAACACACTGTCCTCTACCTTTAAAACAGGGTTAAAATCAATTACATACCAGTACCACTTCCCCCTAAAAAAAAGTACAATAACATGGTTGAGGCAGTATGCATATTAACATTACCTTAAAGCTACTACGAGGAACTTTAATTTTGGGTTGATTTTGGCGGTCCCTGTAGACAAAAGCTGTAGAGTTTGCGTGTCTGCGGTGGGCTGGTCGCTGTCGGAGGCCCCTCTGGAGTTTGAGCTGAAGGAGTTTCTGGTGAACCTGCATGATTTCGTCTGATTTCGCGTGGAATCGGGGGCACCGATGACAAGCATTAAGAATGACTATATAGAAAAAGCCAATCTTCTCTCTAATACTCTCGTTTTCTTATGTAGTTCATATAGAGGCATCAGTATTACATTGAGACTGTTTCATAACCAGTTCAGAGTTCCTCACAGTAACTTTAAAGGGACTATATGTAACTTTTTACACGTATAAACGTTTTTTAATCGTTTTTTATTGCCAATGTGTGAGCAGGTTGTAACCTAAAAAATGAGACTTCCACAGCTTTCTTTCGTCTTTCAGCCTGTAGACTGCTTTTAATGTGAAGAACCTGGGCCGGTTTTTCTGGGAAAATATAACAGATTTGACTTCATGCACGTTTGCGAGTGCCTTTATTTTCAGTTCCAGTGTGCAACCATAGCTAACGTTCGGTTAGAAATGGAGTCCACTAACGCCAACATACAACCAGCCTCCACCACAACTCAAACTCCAACACAAACGCCATGGAAGCACAAAACAAAGTTATATCTAGTGAAGCCCGTCTTGCAAAACAAGAATGTGACCGACGTCTATTGACAAGCTTGGCTATTTAAAAATGGCGGGTTTGTGCAGGATGCCCCGTGTTGCGCTAGTGATCATTCTCTCTGACCAATCAGTGGTCTGCAGTGTTTAAACTCCACCTTCCAGTATCGGCTGAGGTGGTACCAAGAATGGAGTGGTTCTATTGGTACCATCCCCGACCTTTGCTAATGGAAACACGAAAATAACAGCTCTACTGTGTAATGAACTGAACTGGACTGCTTGGAGGAAACGTGGCATAGGAGAACTAGTGATGCTGCCTATAGTACTAACAGTACACTAGTTAGATAGCATTACACACCAAGGATGTGTGAATGAATTCAGCTGCTCTTCCTTGGGGTCCCCAAGGAAGAGCTGGAAAACGTTGCTGGGGAGAGGGACATCTGGAATTCCCTGCTTAGCCTGCTGCCCCTGTGACTCGGCCCCGGATAAGCATAAGAAAATGGATGGATGGATGGAGGGAAGGTTATTGTAGGATTAGTATTTAGGTTACAGGTGAATGCAGGTAACATGTTAGCCAAACACTGTAATACATGCCCTCACAAGATTAGTACTCAAAATGTTTGTGTATATTTGCATCAGGTATGAACCAGTGTCAACAGCCTTCACATGGCTGTAATAAGACCACTGTAATTGTGATGACGCTGGTTCAATCCCATGCTGTCTAGGCAAACCCTCTCACTCTGACGCTAACTTCATGATGATGCTGAAAGTTTAGCCTCGCCCCATTACCCACCTCGCACCCTTCTAAAACTTCACAACACGCAGACCAAAGCTCAGGCCTTTTCTCCGCAGTCCGATCATGGATCGCTGTGTGTGGACGTGTTGGGCAGGACAGTAAAATCATCCTGGCAGTAGAGACATGCCTCTCTGATTTGGCTGTGTGAGCGATGACTCTTAAATTGGGTCACAGCGACTAATGGACGCCATGCTGGGAGTGCCATTAAGAGGAAATAAACCTATGTGGACATATTTATTAAGTAATTTGCACCGAGGGGCCATGGTACATCTATTAGAGGCTAATCAGGGGAGCTTGTTGACTGCACTGTTTGCCTGCTTAGTGAATATCACACTGGACCATTTCTTACAGTGGTTCAATCAGATCAAAGACATACAGTTATGATGTTATTTTTATTTACACAAGTTTTTGGCACCTTTAAAGGATAATTCCAACTTTCCACTCAAAAAAAACACATCTCCATTAAAACCACCTATTCCCTCCAGATAAACCTCAATTTTACATAAATCATTACACACTTGGGCTGTCAATCGATTAAAATAGTTAATTGCGATTAATCACACATTTTTATCTGTTCAAAATGTACCTTAAAGGGAGATTTGTCAAGTATTTAATACTCTTATCAACATGGGAGGGGGAAAATATGCTGCTTTATGCAAATATATGTATATATTTATTATTGTTGTTTTAACAACACAAAACAATGACAAATATTGTCCAGAAACCCGCACAGGTACTGCATTCAGCATAGAAATATGCTCAACATGGCAAACTGCAGCCCAACAGGCAACAACAGCTGTCAGTGTGTCAGTGTGTCAGTGTGCTGACTTGACTATGACTTGCCCCAAACTGCATGTAATTATCATAAAGTGGGCATGTCTGTAAAGGGCAAACTCGTGGGTACCCATAGAGCCCATTTTCATTCAAATCTCTGTTCCTCGCCAAAATTTAGCGCAAGTTTGGAGCTTTATTTATTCCTTTGTGGCAAGCTAGTGGTTGGTACCAATGGATTCCTTATGTTTTCTAGTTTCATACCAGATACCAGTATCTTCATGATTGAAAAATAAGAATTTCCCTTTAATCGTTCTCCATGCTCTTATGTTCCTCTAAGTCTTCACGTCACAGTTCTGTATTTCACAGAAGGCTTTCATATAGCTGCCTTCTGAGGCAACATCACTTTCCTCCAGTACTTCAGACCCACAGACAATATGTGTGTCATGAGGGAGGGGCAGTCAGTCCTGGGGGAGCCCGCTTTGTTCCCCTGGATGTCTGGAGGGGGGCGACAGGGTCCGGCTGGTAGACTGGCCCCAGGCAGCGCTCTCTCTGACCGGGGCTGGGCTTCGGTAGCTGGGAAGTGGGGGAGCTTGTCAGTGGTCCGTGGGGAAGTCGTGCTCATTCAGCGAACACTGAGGGCCGGTGGGGAGCCCCGGGCAATGTCCCACACCGGGGCCACAGAACAATGTTGTGGTGAATCAGCAGAGTTGTGGTCAGCTGAAGAACAGATCCTGCATTACTTCCCTTTTGTCCTCAGATTGAGCCTCTCTTTTATTGAGGGCTTTAGTTGTTGTTTTTTAGTATGATTTTAAATTAAATTAATATAGAAGCTGGAATTAATTTGTCTATTTACATTTTCCCAGCTGGTCTGAGTACTAGTCATTCCTTTCACTGAACTCTGAGATAGTAGTGATTTGCTATAAGTGTCTCAGAGATGTGGGGGAATAAATCCTCAACCTCCATTGTCCATGATTATGATTATCAAATGAAATGGGATGTCATACTCTGTAAGTGTTAAGTGCATATGGACTGACGGACCAACATTACTTTCTGTACGTGGGAAATATCTATTAAAGCTTCAGTAGGCAGAACGTTTTTGGCATCATTGGGCAAAATTTCCATAATAACCTTTCAGCATATTTTAATTCAAGTGTTCTGAGAGAAAACTAGACTTCTGCACCTCCTCATGGCTCTGCTTTCAGGCCTTAAAAAATCTAGCCCGTGACGGAAGACTTTGACCAATCATAGGTCATTTTAGAAAGAGTGTTCCTATTGGCTGTTCATTCAATGGATGCAGCTGTAATTCACTCATGAACTCCGATCAAACTGTCAAACGAGTTCATGAGTGATTGACAGCTGCTCATAGACGGCAACTGGACGGCAGGCTCCAGATCAGTGCTGATTGGTTGTTTTCCTCCAGTCTGTGAAATCTTGCAGATGCCATTAGGAGCACCAGAGAACACAGAGGAACATGATTTTTTTCAGATTACCGGTCTCATGCACTACTGTCAGGATATAGTGTCTTTTTTAAACTTTTTTTTAATTATATTTGCTCCAATTCTACCTACTGCTGCTTTAATAAACTGCATGTTATAGGTTGATTTTTGGGGCAGCCGAGTGTCCTGGTGGTTCGTATGTCCTTCTGAAGCGTCCCCTGAGGAGTTCCTGGGCTGCCGTAGTGAACTACTGAAACACTGATCAGTAGAAAGGGAGAATTTCCCTTGAAGACTTCATTGTAACATTTTGCTTCTTAGTCTTAAAAGAAATTACATCCACAATTATGAAAATTGCAACAGTCTCTGTTTACAGTAGGAATTGAGTGAGTGGAAAGCCAGGCGACCCAGACACTGAGTGGAAGGACTTCTTCCTTGGGGAATGTATTAAACATTTTCTTTTGAGAAACAGATCTCATAACTGATCTTAATTATGTTTGATTCATATTGCTTTCAAACCAACCAATATTCTCCTTATGAGTGCATAACAAAGCATTAAACTGTGTTATCATGAGAAGACATCAGAGTGAATCTCATGTGTGGTCTGCCTTATTTCCTAAATCACTACATATTTCACATTTGCATGGGGAAGGGGGGGGGGGCTATGGGATAAACAACAGCTACCAGAGAGGAAAGTTTCAAATCTATGCATGAAACTATCACAGCAGCTCGACGTGCTCGCTCTCTGCCCTTGATGCCAGCGCCCGCTTCATCCCACTTTCCATTTAAACTGGTAGCTACACTCTGATGCCACTGATAGGCGGTAATTAAATGAGCGAGGCTGGTTCTTTGCCCTGTAAACCAGCTCTCCTGGGCCCGATACGACATGGAAATTCAGCTCTGAGGATCCACTTTCAGATGTCTGCCTGGAAAACATGCCTGCCCGCAGCCCTCACTGTGTGTGTGTGTGTGTGTGTGTGTGTGTGTGTGTGTGTGTGTGTGTGTGTGTGTGTGTGTGTGTGCGTGTGTGCACTTGTACATGGAAGTGCCGGATTTGGGGAATACACTTAATGAATCTTTTAACCTAAATATTTTCTCCCACAAATGTATGCATATCATGATCTGTGTTTGAGACGCGGGTCTGATGATTTATTAATCTGAAAAAAAAAAAAAGGCATCTGGGCATTCATTGGGGAAAAACATTGAGAAATATCTTGTGGCTTTAAGATTATTTCAGGAGACATACTTACCAAATATTTATCGACTTTTAAAGTGTTTCGTTATAATCAATAATACCATGGTTTGGGTGAATACTCAATTCTGATCGGCTGCAGGGTGTCCATTAATTCCTGATAATGGACACCTACTAAGTAGTTCCAGTGAAACTGTCTGTTCACCGTTGTAAATGAATGGGCTGGCTACATTAAATGAATGAAAATGATCATCTTATTAACAACACTGAGTGTAACGTTAGTCCTTCAGTGCCTCACCATCAGTAGCGTTACACATGGCCTCTCATTTGCTCGTGATATCTTGATATTGATTTGTGGACAATGACATGGCTGGATAGCTAGCTAGTCTTGTTGTTAAACATACTGACAAATTATATTTACTGTTTTTCAACCTTACACGATGTTATTGACTTCCTTGCGTTAGCTTTATGCTAGCATTATGCTAATCAAGATTTTGTGAAACTCCTGATATTGATTTGGGGACAATGACATGGCTGGATAGCTAGCTAGTCTTGTTGTTAAACAGCATATTTGATTATCCTACTCGTCGAGTCGCGAGTCTTGTGCTGAAAACACACAGGCGCCCCAGTGCAGCGCCGGTCAAGTGCCGCCCCTAGCACTAATAGGAAGCGTCACGCTGCAGCACACTGCATTAGCATTAAATCATGTGTGGACACCCAGGTCTACTTAAACTTGATTTCTCAGCTATAAAGGCACACCTCCAGGGGGGCGGCCCATTGTTCTGACGGACAATCTGTTCCGAAAATATCAGCCCGTTCTCATTCCCAGAGCATCAAATACAGACGCTTTGTCAGGCTGAAAGTACTCTCCATGCAACAAACAAAAGCACTGTGCAAAATGACCTCATTGGACCTTCCCATCTCCTTGCTTTGAATGTCTTTGTTGGTTGGATTGGTTGGTTAGGTTTAGGCATGAGGAGTGAGTTAGTTTAGTTAGGTTTAGGGTAAGAATATCAGTGTAAGCCAACCAAAGGCAGAGAAAAAAATCGCGAATGGGGGGTCCGATGTCATCATTTTGCATAATACATAGCCATGTGCTTATGTTCAGGATATTTTTCGGACTGTAGCTCGGAATACCTCTTGACCTCAATAACTGGTCTCTTCTCATCCATTCATCGACACACACGAAAGACAGCTACAGCAAAAGGTGAGTGAGGAGATGGGAAGTCGAGCTGCCTGGGAGCAGAGAAGAGGAGCTGCTACGGGAGCCGGGATGTAGCAAGCAGGGAGCGAGTGGGAAAAAAAGGTGCTTTTTCAGGGGCGGCGGGGCTGGAAATAGGACAGTGTGAAGGGTCGCACTATAACTAAAAACGTGCAAGACTCTGGACAGAAGATGAAAAATATCTTCCCATTTTGCAAATTTGTTAAAATGTTTTGACGTTTCTAACATTTTACTTCTTTTTTTCGCTATATATAGGATGATTAGTTCTGTCCTTGCGCTGCTGCAACACCTGAATTTTTCCTCTGGCGATCAAAAAAAGGCTTATCTCAAATTCACTCTCTCTTAGTTCTGTTTTGATCTCCACCAACTCCTGAGAAAAATATCTGTCTCTTTAGCCCTGAAATGCTCCATTATGTTCACCAGCTAGTCTCTAACTGTGTCTGTCTGCTGTTTGCTGCGGTAGTGTACAGTGGCTTTATCAGAGCCTTTTCACTGAAAACAGCTGCCTGCTGCTGCTGGGAACCAGGCTGATGAGAGCTGTGAGACTGAACCAAAACAGTAAAGCTGCGGGCCTTAAAAAGCAAATCAATGAGCTGAAAGAGGCTAAATCACTGCATAGAGTTGAGGGGAAGTGCAGAGTCACTACAAGCCTCTCTTTTCACATCAGTCATTTGATCCACTGGGTGGAAGCTTTAAGATTTCAGGAGATATAGTTTACAAAAGATCATAATCAGGTAAAGAAACTGAATCTGCCTCACTTCACCAGCTGTTCTCCGCTCCTCTCCTCCTCCTCTTACTACAAACTACATGTCTTTATCAATCGCCTTCAAGTGCTCCCTCTTCCCATTGTGATGGATGGATAGATGAAGGAGGGAGGAGGAGGAGGCCAGCCCTTACAGGCTCAGGTTTCTCTCCTCCACCTCCTTTTTTTCTGCAACCTCGCCTCACCCTACGCCCTTTCTCACCCTCCCCTTGCCCCTTCCTCGCCCTCTCTCACCATTGTGTCCTCATCCTCACTCGCCCTGCCCTCCACATTGGCTTTGCACAGGAATGGCAGCAAAGAGAGAGAGGATGTGACTGGCCCCCGTCCATCTGTTGCGACTCCAGGAGCAAATAATAGGATTCTGTCTGAGAATGGAAGATAATTGCAGTCTGTATTCTGCTCCCTAAGTGTATGATATTAACCCCACGCTCCCCGCCAGCCCTGCAGTAAGAGGCAGATGGTTCTGTGTTTTGATATCCGAGACTGGGAGAGGGAGGTCAGAGGTCAAGTTGAAGTTCAAATCCAAAGGAGTGCTGTTTCTCTCCCTCCTTTAACCCCCCTGATCCCTCCCCTTCTCCTTCCTCTCCCACGCTGGTGAGAATATGGATGTCATTCAAAAAAGGACATTCCCTAAGACCTCTGCTGCAGATGACCCCTCGCAGCCGGATGGAAGTGAGAGGCAGGTAGCCTTAGCCAAGCGCTAACCCACTTACATACACGACAAGCGGCATACGAAGGTGTCGGGGGTTTGGGGCAAAGGTGGCAGTGAGGCCCAGAGAGTGGAGTCGGGATGAGGCAATAGATTCAATCGTCGGGCTACATAGTATGGCAGAGGTCACAGGCAGCTGGGAAGAGTTAGGGAGAGAGACATTCAAATAGACATCCATGTTTTAGAATTCCTGTTTGACTGTCCGAGAGCATAGGAAGGGGGCATAGTGATGTACTGAAAAAGTCCAGGACAGAGTGAAAGTCACAGGGAGAGGACAGAAGCTAATGGACAGGATAATCTGGGTTTCCGAGTAAAACGGATTTGGTTAAAAATTGTAGGACAATCCCAAGTATTGATTTTGGATTAGTTGGGAGAATGAATTATAATCAGGATAAGCTTTATGAAGTAAAATGTGAAAAGCGAATTAATGTTACAGTGACTCAGCTTAGAGGCCATATCCCCAGACAGATCATTTCAGAGCCTCAGGTCTCCCCTAGACTTCAGCCTCGACTCTGGGATGGCTAATTGTAGAGGATTTCAGACTACATGTAGCCTCATAGGGCCTGAACAGTTCAGTAATGTAACCAGGTGCTTTAAAAGTTAGCTATGAAAATTTTAAATCAATTCTAAACACACATATCCAGTGTAAAGAGTCTAAAATAGGTGTAATGTGATCCAATCTCTTAATTTTAGTTACAAGAATTGCAGCTGAGTTTTAGCTTGTCAATGAGCTGCTGCGTGGTTCTTGCACTGGTCTTCACAGTCACGCAGTCAGACACCAGTTGATCAGTACTGTACGATAGAGTCCATTGGTTTACCTGGTTTTACATCATACATGGTCTGGTCTGCTTACTCTGGATCTGTCCACAGCTCATGCATAGATTAGAGAGTGAGTACAGTATGTGCACATCAATGGTTGCAGACAGTGCAGTTTGGCGTGGAGACCGTGCTGAACCCTTAAGGAAATCTTGTTACTTAACTTCACTTTCTACATGTCATAATAATCACTGACTCTATTCTAGATATGAGCAGCATTTATTCCACTGAAATATTGCAGCCTAAAAATCTCTTGCTTTCTTCCTGCAAAGGTGCTGCACAGTGATTTGAACACCAGGAAACGCTGGTTACGTTATGCTGTTACTTTACGCTGTTACGTTACGCTGTTACGTTACGCTGTTACGTTACGCTGTTACGTTACGCTGTTACGTTACGCTGTTATGTTACATTGTTACATTACTGTTTTACGTTAAGTTGTTACATTTATTTGTTACATTAAGTTCTTACATTGTTACGTTATGATGTTAAGTTACGATGTTGCGTTGTTACTTTGCGTTGTTACTTTGCCTTGTTATGTTGTTGCGTTACATTGTTGCATTACGTTGTTGCGTTACGTTGTTGCGTTACGTTGTTGCGTTACGTTGTTGCGTTACGTTGTTACCTTACGTTGTTACCTTACGTTGTTACGTTATGTTAAGTTACGCTAGGTTGTTACGTTAGGTTGTTACGTTACGCCGTTACGTTACGCTGTTATGTTACGCTGTTATGTTACATTACTTTGTTATGTTAAGTTGTTACATTAAGTTCTTACGTTGTTACATTACATTGTTACGTTATGATGTTATGTTACAATGTTGCGTTGTTACTTTGCGTTGTAACTTTGCCTTGTTATGTTGTTACGTTATGTGGTTACATAACGTTGTTGTATTACGTTGTTTCGTTACGTTGTTATGTTATGATTTGAACAAAACCATGATCTTTTTTCTAACCTTAACCAAGTAGTTTTGTTGCCTAAACCTAACCAATCATTTCACAACGTTAACCACGTGGTATCGTTATATATTTCTGCAAGCGTGATACGAGGATGATATGAAACGCATTCGTGAAACATTAAATGTATCCCGTGGTTTTAGAAAAACATTTCTGGCGACTGGGCTGGTTTAGCAGGGCTGGGCCATTTTTCAGCATTTACCTCTCCAGCTGTCAGTCTTGGATACTGTAATCGCTGTAATGTTTTTCCAGTGTCATTAGATTTTTTGTAAATTGGTACCACTACTTGTAGTAATACTATTTTAGTATTAATTCTGGTGGCACTACATTTTAATTTTTCATTAACATGTAATCTGTTGATTAAATTTAAACAATCAATCACTTGTTTAGTCAATAAAGTGTCAGGAAACAGATTTAGTTAACTATTGTTGTAATGGTGTTGACAGGATTGTTGTCCTTTTTGACTGTATTAGATTTTTCTTTCACAGGGTAGGACTGAAAAAATATACAAAAATAAAAGGTCCTCCACTGCTCTTCCCAAATGGTCAGACCACCATCCCTTCAGCCAAAAGAACCTCCAATCATTGAACATTAATCAATTATCAATTAATGTTAGATCTGTGGTCACTAACTTCTGGAAAAGGTCTACAAATGATCTGAACCGTAAAGGACCTTTTTTTTACACCGTCGAGCAAGACAAAATCTGTTATTATCTGTAATAGTAAATTATTTATTTACCATTAATTAAGCCATTTGTCGCAACGCAACTTGAAAAGATTGAATAAAAAACAAAATCAAAATATTATATCTTAAATTTTCACCCTACATTGAACTCTTAATGTTCATGAAAACAGATGACCTTAGTTAATCAAGTCCTCTGGTATGGAGTCAATCCAAATCCCATACCATCATATGCACATTTTTATAGTCCTAATTATAGCAAGGCACCTTTGCCTTATTAAATGATGTAGGCTGTGGACTGTTTAATACGCAAATTACAACTGACATTTTACAGGAGAAATGATGGTGTGTGTAATTGTTTTACAACACCTGAAGTCAACGTCTTGGGAAATGTAACTCAGAACTGAGTGTGTGTGTAGGTGGGTATGGATTTTACGAAGTGTTTCACTATGATGTATGGGAAGGATGTCCAGTTAAATGAGCTACAAGTGCGTGTTCATCTCTGGATTATCACTCATCAGTCCATTTAACAAGTGCTCCCCTTCACCCCGTTCTCTCTGGCTCTGGCTCTCAGAGGACAGGAAGCAGCAGGCCTCTCTCCAGCTAACCTGCACTCCTCTGCTGCTCTAGACAGCAGATAAGGAGGAAGATGGATTGGAATGATGGCTCATGTAAAAATCCAGCCGTCTCATCAGCCAAAATCACAGCATGGGGCCGCAACAGAGGAGAGCAAGCCTTCCTCACTAATTAGACTCAAACTACTTGTCCAAATTTAGTTTCAGTGCTGAGTGCGGTCACTAGCAAGTATTGTTTTCACATTGTGACAGCCTGGTCATGTCATGATTGTCAGGTGGGGGGTAGAATGACATATCATGGCTCACATGGTAAATTCAGTATAATATTTACAGCACTAATTCAGAGTCATGTTATACTCACCTCTGTTAACCCCCAGTTTCTCTTTTAAATGGGACTTATCATGCTCATTTCCAGGTTCATACTTGTATGGGTTTCTACTAGAATAAGGGGAGACACATCTGAATATTGTTTTTTTAATCGCAAGTTTTCTGATCTAGGCAGCCCACAAACAACTGACTGGGTTGTCTATTTCACTGTTTGTGGGATGATAGGCACTCCAGATACCCAAATGTATGTGCACAAGCACTGAGGCTACATCCATACTAATACGTTTTTGTTTTAAAACGCATAACTTTTGCTACGACCCGTGTCCACCGGGGAGTCCTGGTGGGGGTACTGCAGGAATATGGGGTACCGGGGTCATTGTTATGAGCCATCCAGTCCTTATATAACCAAAGTGAGAGCTGTGTCCGTATACTTGGTACAAAGTCAAACACGTTTCCAGTGGGTGTTGGCCTCCGCCAGGGTTTTCCCTTGTCGTCGGTACTGTTTGTGATTTTCATGGACAGGATCTCAAGGCGCAGCCGGGGGGAGGAGAGTGTCCGGTTTTGGGACCTCAGAATTGCGTCTCTGCTCTTTGCAGGTGATGTGGTTCTGTTGGCTTGAACCGTGACCTTCAGCAATGGGGCGGTTTGAAGCCGAGTGTGAAGCTGTCGGGATGAGAGTCAGTACCTCCAAGTCTGAGGCCATTGTTCTCTGCTGGAAACGATGGACTGCGCCCTCGGGGTGGGGAGTGAGTCTTTGCCCCAAGCGAGAGAATTTAAGTATCTCGGGGTCTTGTTCACGAGTGAGGGTTAGATGGAGCGGGAGATGGACAGGCGGTTTGGTGCGGTGTCTGCAGTCATGCGGGCGCTGTACCTGACCGTTGTGGTGAAGAGGGAGCTGAGCCTGAAGGCAAAGCTCTCAATTTACCAGTCTATCTACGTTCCAACCCTCACCTATGGTCATGAGCTTTGGGTAGTGACCGAAAGAATGAGATCGCGGGTACAAGCAGCCGAAATGAGTTTCCTTTGTAGGGTGGCTGGGCTCAGCCTTAGAGATAGGGTGAGGAGCTCAGACATCCGGAGGGAGCTCGGAGTAGAGCCGCTGCTCCTTCACATCGAAAGGGGCCAGCTGAGGTGGTTCGGGCATCTGATTAGGATGCCTCCTGGACGCCTCCCTTTGGAGGTTTTCCGGGCACGTCCAACTGGTAAGAGGCCCCGGGGTAGACCAAGAATACGCTGGAGAGATTATATATCTCGTCTGGTCTGGGAATGCCTCAGGGTCCCCAAGGAAGAGCTGGAAAACGTTGCTGAGGAGAGAGATGTCTGGAATTCCCTGCTAAGCCTGCTGCCCTTGCGACCCGGCCCCGGATAAGCGGAAGAAAATGGATGGATGGAACTTTTGCTACCTTATGCCTAGCGTCCACGCTACTCTGGTATTTTCGAGCCCCTAAAACTGAGACATTTGAAAACACTGCTGACCCCATTTTAGTTTTAAACTCCGGGGTTGCGTTTTAGTCTGGACGGACAGAAACGGAGACCTTTGAAAATGATGACTCAGACACCCATGTTCGCTTCTTGATTTGGTCTTATCAGTCAAGACGTGTCCTTCCCTGATTCGTCACGCCCCATCACGTCAACAAACAATATCAGCCTTGACCACCAGTGGTTAATTTCAACATGGATAACGTGTTACAGGCGTTGCTGACCTTGTTGTCTCTGCTAGCAGCTGTTGTGCAGTTAAATTCTACATTTTATAATGCTACTACTGCCTACATGGCAGGAGGCAAGCTATTATTCAAGCGCTTTACATCAATTCCCGTGTCCAGCTTCCTGTTTACACCGGCATGCACATGCCCATTGTACGTGAATGGTCATGTGATATGCGTTTTCAAGCATGGTAGTATGGACAGAGATTATTTCTGAAACGGCCCTAAAATGCTCGTCTGGATGGAGATCGTTTTAAAAGGACTCTGTTTTTTAAAAAAAATTGTTTTCATTCACACATTTTTACCAATCCCTTGTACTTTGCTGTTTTTTTTCTAGCGTTACATTGACGCTGAACAATTGCCCGCGCAGCTCGTTTCGCAGCTGCCCGTTACAGCGTTCTCCCTCAATACTGGACCAATTTCAGAAATTGTTGTCCCTATTAGTCAGACATAAAACATGGAAAAATAGGTTGAAAAATACTGAAGTTACCATTTAACAACCAATTAAAACAGAAGCAGAACAAAAAACCGGGTCAAATAGTATGGTCAAATGCTACTTCAAACTTTAACCAGGTTCTGTCTATAGTATCTGCTATTTTAAATATAGGCCTGGTTCTCCCTACAGTTTATAGTAAAAATAACTATTTGAGAATAACTAATTTATTCAACTCCAGCAAAGGCATTAAATGCTGTCAGCATAACATCAGTGTTTTAGTCTTTAATTTTGAAAGCGCAACAGAGGGGAAAAGCATGTGGAACAGATCCATCACTGTGCATTAGTGCAGTTTTGATATGTTCTCACCATGTGCAGAAAAGCTGAACCAACTGGTACAATGATCTGCTTTTGAAGTAAAACTTTACTGAAATGCACTATTTTAGGATGAATGCAGCAGTGATTTTTGAGCTTGGACACTTCCACTGGACTCAACGCCAACACATTGCCAACGCAGCGCCGCAGTGTAACAGCTTTCCTGGATATCAAAGGCAGTATTCCCCAGTGGCAGATGGTGGAGTTTGGGGACTTCGGAGGCACAAATGCCATAGAAAAAAATAATCTTTATTTCTTTCCTGTAATCTTGTCCTCCTCTTCACTTCCTCTCCCTCCTCTTCTCTCCCAGCCAGGACGTAATGAACATAGCTTAGTGATGATTCTTCACTGTCACTTCTTTCTGGGTTCCCACTCTGTCTGGAGATAGAGCCAGGGAAAGAGGGGTGGGGGCTCAGAGGGTATGGAATAGGGTTGCCTATCACACCCATCATTCATTAATAAGGACCTCCCTGGTACACCTCATTACTCTGCAAATATTAGCAAAGCAAACTGTAAAACTAGCTGTTTTCTGGTAGCTATAGTAACAAGCTAGCAGACAGAACACAAGTAAATAAACAGGTGACTTGGACCTGAGTTAGACTTGGATCATGAATTTGATGACTTAACTTCAGAAGCACACCAGGGACTTGCATCTCCATTACAACAGGGCTACCCGCTGGAAGGTGTGTCTGCGGTCAAAGGAGCGGCTGTAAAACGGAATCATTGCCAAGTAGGTTTACACATACAAAGGAATTTGCTTTGGTGTGTTGCTGCATAAACAAGAAACATAAATATAGAATAAAAACAATTACAATAAAATATTCTATAAGATTCCATTTAAAAGATATGTACAATGTATCTATCGCCATCCTGTGGGCTCATCACCTGCGGGAGGAACCGCTGGGGTCGGGTGCGCAGCCACATGGGTGGCAGTGAAGGCCAGGGACCTCGACGGACCAGACCTGGGCGGCAGAGGCTGGCTCTGGGGATGTGGAACATCACCTCTCTGTGGGGGAAGGAGCCGGAGCTTGTGCGGGAGGTGGAGCGCTACCAGTTAGATCTGGTGGGGCTTACCTCTACGCACAGCCTCGGTTCTGGAACCGTACTCCTGGATAGGGCTTGGACTTTATTCTTTTCTGGAGTTGCCCAAGGTGCGAGGCGCCGGGCGGATGTGGGGATACTCACAAATCCCCGGCTGAGTGCCGCTACATTGGAGTTTACCCCGGTGGACGAGAGGTTGTGTGTGCGTATGCACCGAACAGCAGTTCAGAGTATTCGGCCTTCTTGGAGACCCTGAATGGAGTCCCGCATGGGGCTCCAGTAGGGGACTCCATAGTTCTCCTGGGAGACTTCAACGCGCACGTGGGCAACGATGGAGACACCTGGAGAGGCGTGATTGGGAGGAATGGCCCCACTGATCTAAACCCGAGTGGTCGGTTGTTACTGGACTTCTGTGCTAGTCATGGACTGTCCATAACAAACACCATGTTCGAACATAAGGATGCTCATAAGTGTACGTGGTACCAGAGCACCCTAGGCCGAAGGTCGATGATCGATTTTGTTATCGTACCGTCTGATCTGAGGCCGCATGTCTTGGACACTCGGATGAAGAGAGGGGCGGAGCTGTCAACTGATCACCATCTGGTGGTGAGTTGGGTCAGAGGGTGGGGGAAGACTCTGGACAGACCTGGTAAGCCCAAACGCGTAGTGCGGGTGAACTGGGAACGTCTGGAGGAGGCCCCTGTCCGAGAGACCTTCATCTCACACCTCCGGCGAAGCTTTTCTGGCATCCCTGTGGAGGTTGGGGGCATTGAACCCGAGTGGGCGATGTTCAAAGCTTCCATTGCTGAAGCTGCGGCAGTGAGCTGTGGTCTAAAGGTCTTAGGTGCCTCAATGGGCGGCAACCCTCGAAAACTGTGGTGGACACGGGTCAGGGAAGCCGTCCGACTGAAGAAGGAGGCCTTCCGGGATATTTTATCTCGGAGGACTCCGGAGGCGGTTGCAAGGTACCGAGAGGCCCGACGGGCAGCAGCCACTGCCGTGAAGGAGGCAAAGCAGCGGGTGTGGGAGGAGTTCGGAGCAGCCATGGAGAAGGACTTTCGGTCGGCACCAAGGTGCTTCTGGAAAACCGTCCGGGACCTCAGGAGGGGGAAACGGGGAACCATCCAAGCTGTGTACAGTAAGGATGGGACACTGTTGACCTCAACTGAGGAGGTAATCGGGCGATGGAAAGAGCACTTTGAGGAACTCCTGAATCCGACTAGTACGCCCTCTTTTGTAGAGGCAGAGCTGGAAGCTGATGGGGGATCATCATCAATTTCCCTGGTGGAAGTCACTGAGGTAGTCAAACAACTCCACAGTGGCAAAGCCCCGGGGATTGATGAGATCCGTCCAGAAATGCTGAAAGCTTTGGGTGTGGAGAGGCTGTCTTGGATGACACGTCTCTTCAACATTGCGTGGAAGTCGGTGACAGTGCCTACGGAGTGGCAGACAGGGATGGTGGTCCCCCTCTTCAAAAAGGGGGACCAGAGAGTGTGTGCCAATTACAGGGGTATCACACTACTCAGCCTCCCTGGTAAAGTCTACTCCAAGGTGCTGGAAAGGAGGGTTCGGCCGATAGTCAAACCTCGGATTGAAGAGGAACAATGCGGATTCCGTCCTGGCCGTGGAACAACGGACCAGCTCTTCACTCTCGCAAGGATCCTGGAGGGGGCCTGGGAGTATGCCTATCCATTCTACATGTGTTTTGTGGACTTGGAGAAGGCGTATGACCGGGTCTCCCGGGAGATACTGTGGGGGGTGCTGCGGGAGTACGGGGTGAGGGGGTCCCTTCTTAGGGCCATCCAATCTCTGTACGCCCAAAGCGAGAGCTGTGTCCGGATCCTCGGCAGTAAGTCGGACTCGTTTCCGGTGGGGTTTGGCCTCCGCGAGGGCTGCGCTTTGTCACCAATCCTGTTCGTGATATGCATGGACAGGATATCGAGGCGTAGTCGGGGGGAGGAGGGTTTGCAGTTCGGTGTGCTGAGGATCTCATCGCTGCTTTTTGCAGATGATGTGGTCCTGTTGGCATCATCGGACTGTGACCTCCAGCACTCACTGGATCGGTTCGCAGCCGAGTGTGAAGCGGGTGGGATGAGGATCAGCACCTCTAAATCTGAGGCCATGGTTCTCAGCAGGAAACCGATGGATTGCCTACTCCGGGTAAGGAATGAGTCCTTACCCCAAGTGAAGGAGTTCAAGTACCTCGGGGTCTTGTTCGCGAGTGAGGGGACAATGGAACGTGAGATTGGCCGGAGAATCGGAGCAGCGGGGGCGGTACTGCATTCGCTTTACCGCACCGTTGTGACGAAAAGAGAGCTGAGCCGGAAGGCAAAGCTCTCGATCTACCGGTCAATCTTCGTTCCTACTCTCACCTATGGTCATGAGTGTTGGGTCATGACCGAAAGAACGAGATCGCGGGTACAAGCGGCCGAAATGGGTTTCCTCAGGAGGGTGGCTGGCGACTCCCTTAGAGATAGGGTGAGAAGCTCAGTCATCCGTGAGGGACTCGGAGTAGAGCCGCTGCTCCTTTGCGTTGAAAGGAGCCAGTTGAGGTGGTTCGGGCATCTAGTAAGGATGCCCCATGGGCGCCTCCCTAGGGAGGTGTTCCAGGCACGACCAGCTGGGAGGAGGCCACGGGGAAGACCCAGGACTAGGTGGAGAGATTATATCTCCACACTGGCCTGGGAACGCCTCGGGATCCCCCAGTCAGAGCTGGTTAATGTGGCCCGGGAAAGGGAAGTTTGGGGTCACCTGCTGGAGCTGTTGCCCCTGCGACCCGACCCCGGATAAGCAGCTGAAGATGAGATGAGATGAGATGTACAATGCATCTGTTTAAAATGAAAGAGCTTGGCAGGAGTTTCTAAAAATTAAAAACTTACTCCCATGAAAACATCTTCTCGTTTTTAACTCTGATGTTTATGAGCTGGATTTTCAGCCTGTTCACTCAAAAAGGCGTATAAATGCCACGGTAATGTGCAAGGCGTTTAGCGTGCAATAAGTACGCCTTTCTTGATTTCCGCGATCATTTGTAATTTGCAATATAAATGCATCCATGTATAAATGCTACAGTAAGAGTTTGTGGCGTAGTATAAAAAGCGAGAAAGACTACTTATGGTGGGCGGGTCCAACAAACATCAAACTTTTAAACAGGAGACTAATGTTCAAGACCGTTGTTGACCGGTGTTTTGTTTTGTAAGTTACGTTAGCAACATTTGTCAGGTGAAGACTGTCAGGTGACAATTGTCACGTGTTTGTGACGTGTTTTCTGTAGTTGTGTTACGTTGTTTCCGTACGTACATTACTTTGATTACTTACTTATTTTAAGCCCAACCATGACATTTTCCCTTACCCTAACTAAGTGGTTTTCTTGCCTAAACCTGACTGCGGACGTTTGCGTGGCGTACAAATGACCCGCGAAAAGGCTAAAATGCATACTCATGACACGCGGAATGTCCGTGTAATGTCGTGGTATTTATACGCCTTCCCGTGAGACCAGGTTGGGTTTTTGCAACAGTCCCTTTAAATATACAACACTTATCAAATGAACAGTTTTCTAGACTAGACATTTGATCTTAAATACGATGTAACCTTTAAGTTGTTAACATCTATAGTATGACAATATTTAATGTCTATCTTAGTTTGATCAGTTTACGTTAGTACGGGTAGTTGCACGGAACATACATTTGTGCGGAGCATGTTCCATGACGGACACAAAACGGCGCTCCACGGGCCAGTAAGTCTGCAGGCTCGCTGTTGGAGGCTTATATAACCCACTTCCACTCTGATTGGTTTGGGATGGTACTTAATATGGTGGACCCTGTGGAATATGGTTTTCTTTTAAACTTAACTGCATCTCGTTCTCTACCTACCTCTGTGGTCTTTTTCTTGTACTGATGTAAAGGCTCACACACCAACCCGACACTTGTTGACGACCAACTACCACATACGTTCTGCGCCTGCGTGAGAGGAAATAATTCTCCATACCAGCAGGTGGCGGTAGTCGGTATTCGTCATTCAAAAAGGGAAACCAGAAGACCGAGGACGGCGGATAGACAAGCTGTTGTTATGATACCTACATGAAACAAAGCGCCGTTTGCCGACCATTTTCACACAACTCTCACTCACCACTTAGCTTCAATCCAGATGGCCATGTCATTGTGAAAATATCTGTGTATTGGAATGATCAGATGAGATGAAGATGAAAAATGAGAAGAGCCTTCTGTGTTTTTTCTCTTGACTTGACTCGTTGGCTTGCTTTCCTCACTTCTCCTCACATTTTCCTCACATTATTCGTCTCGTGCACTGATTCGTTTAAGCTGAACAGCCAATCAGTGATTTCTCTCACTCGTTGGCTTGCTTTCCTCACTTCTCCTCACATTTTCCTCACGTTTCTCTTCTCGTGCACTGATTCGTTTAAGCTGAACAGCCAATCAGAGTGATTTCTCTCACCGGCGAGCTCTGCCGCCAATTCAACATGCTGAATTGGCCGAAAAATCTCCGACACGGGCAGACTAGAGCCGATGGTGCGGGACACACCGCAAAAACTAGGCGGACAGACGCTCACCGACGGCCCCAAACTGTCTGACGGCTGACCTTCGGCTTGGTGTGACCAGGCCTTAATGCTAACTTTTCCTCTGGGGAATAAATACATTGTGTCTTACCTTAACTTATTATTTTTGCTGTGGCTCACCATATGACTACTAAAGTTGGGCAGGTCCAAAATTAACCGCTGAAAAGTTTGCAAGAAGTGATAAGTGCCATCATGGTTCTTACAGTTAAGCAGATTACAATTCCTAACTGGTTCTCGATTCCCAGCCCTACCAGTTACCCTTCTAATCAGGATGACAGTTGTATGACTTGTTTATTAGTTGAGTTGCTTGATGCAGATATTATAAATTCATGTCAAAGTTCACAAAAGTATACATTTACACAACAAATACTGGTGTGACCGGGCACTCGTCAACCCAATACATCCCAATATGCTGTAGCTTGATCTACAACATTATGCCCTGCAGTACTCTCCTTACACCCAAATACACCTGAATGCAGAATGAAAAGCAGCAGTGCTCATCATTCAGACCGCAGCAGTGATTTAATGTTGTCTCTGACGACGGTATGAGAAAGGAAGGTGCAGGTTAATCTCCTGCTCTCGCACACACAAAACAGCAAACATACAAACACAGCCGCTCCACACCCCTCCAGTCATATCAGCAATCTAAAATTTCACTTACATTCCAATTGAATACAACCTATCATCACCGGCCGGCTTTATCTGCTGTGATATATACTCACAGGCTGAGAGAGGGAGGACCACGGTGAACCTATTTGTGTTTATGGCTTTGCAGGGAAAGAGATAAATGACCTCCCGTTTTTATTTGGTTTTAATGAAGTAGGGACCGAGGGACTCCCCAGCATCCCCTTTCTCTCCCCGCCTGTCCTCTTCCTCCACCACCATCCCCCTGCTATGCTCCCCCACCATTCACCCACTGCTTTTCCTTGTTTGTGACCTAGATGCAGGACAGTTGACAAAGGACACAGGTTGGAGAAGGAACTCGCCCCTCTCAAGGTGTGAAGTGTGAAGTGGAGTGGACGAGGCGCCAGGCGGAAACTTGTTAACCCGTGCGGTCTCACAAGCTAAGAGTAGGTCCCCTGGGTGGAGGGTTGGGGAGGTCGGGGGAGGGGGCTGGGCCGAGACGAAAACATTATATTTGGCCACCACATGTTTGCCGTACCAAACGGCTGCGCTGGCTCGCCGTTAATTGGACACTCGGGCTCCCAATTAAGGCCACGGCGCAAAAGGCGACTGGGGAGAAAAACAAGGGGAACACACATACGCAAACAGCAAAAAACAGACACACACTCTCCTCCTTCCCCTCCATGCTTTCCATGGGACTTCATTATGAGCGTGGTGAAGGGCCTCCTGCGGGAGAAGGGACATGGACTCACACACATGCAGCACACACTAACACACAGGCATGAACGCGTCCGTAGCGAGGGCGTTAACTCTACACACACTAACAAATGTTTACGTGTACACACAGTTTGGTAGCAGCTGCCGGTGGCCTGGTGGTCTGCAGCAGAACACACACACACACACACACAAAGACTAGAGCTTTTTTTATACTTGCGCGCACGCACTACAAGGATGTACAGAGGCGTTTATGCTCAGCGCGTTGTTCGTTGCAATATGCTCCGGAACGCCAGAAGGCGTACAAACAAAATATTCTGTGGATAACCAAGAAGTCAACGAGTGGCGCTGGAAAGGAAAGAAGGCTGCATGGCAACAGTAGTAAACACCGACGTACCGCCAAACATTGAATTTGTGTACTGTAATTATTAGTCGCTTACCTCCAAGTCAAAATTACTTTCCGTCTCTCGGTGCTTCCCCTCGGGTCGCCACTCTTTCCATGAGACCTTTTTTTAGCTTTTACAAAACAATCTCTCAAATTCTTTTCCAGCCTGCGTGATATAACCTCTTCTGTCCCCAGTGTGTTGCCTGTTTCTTTCCAAGTATTTAATGTCATGTGACTGTCCCTGTGGTCATCTGACCGTACCTGTGGTCTCTCAATGAACAGTCGTAGAGATGTCTGTACAGGCGAACCTGCTCGGCCAGTCTTTCCTTGAGGGCATCTATGTTGAAATGAAAAGCTCAGCGCGCGCAGTCGGCGCGTAGATACAAAAATTCAGAGGTGCACAACAAACCACCGCGACAACTTGCGAAGCCTTAGCATACCACGCGGAAGCCGTGATGACGTAGTTTTCTGGCACCTCGGGCAGGCTTCACTACGGCGACCATAAACCAGGCTTAACTCCTATTGGATGTCTGACATTCTTTAATTCAGTGCTCTTTTTCTTCAAGGTGTGTGTTGACTGATGTGTGTATGTGGAAATTGAAAAAAAAAAAAAAAAACACACACACACATGCACACACTGCACATACGGTATGTCATGGGATCCATCCATGTTTGCCTCCTTGATCTTTCTCCGGTCGTCCACTGACTCCTCTTCGATGACCTTTGACCTATTCCCAGTGTATGCTGTGAGAGGTTTTGGTCTGGTGTTCACTGACAGCTGATGATGGCGTGTAATGATGTTTGTGGTCTTGTCTTTGGGGTGTATCAGCAGAGAGCTTCATGCCTGGTAGCACCAAGTGACGTATAATGACACCGTAATTTGTAAGTCAGCTGGAGGCAGGTTCAGCTGGAAGCTGGAACAGGTTGTGTCCAAGGTGTTGCAGTGATGCTTCCTGCCCGTTTCCTGACTCTGGAGGTGTATAAGTCCTGGATGGAGGGCAGGCTGGCACCAATGATTTTCTCTGCAGTCCTGATTGTCCGTTGTAGTCTGTTCCTGTCCTGTTTGGTGGCTGACCCAAACCACACAGTGATGGATGAGAATAGTTATTGCAGTGTAGAATTGTATCAGCAGCTCCTGAGGCAGGTTGAACTTCTGGTTTGTCTGTTCTGGGCTACTGTAGAAACATGGCGGCCGGCTCTGTGAAGAGAGGACCCACTAGAAGAAGAAGAAAGGCACTTTATTAATCCCCGAGGGGAAATTACATTCCATCACTCTGTTATTTTTTACATATACATAGACACACAGGCCCAAAATTCACACACATGCACAAACAGGACCTATATACATGCATTAATGGAGAGATGTCAGAGCGAGGGGGCTGCCCCTGACAGGCGCCCAGAGATGTCAGAGCGAGGGGGCTGTCAGAGCAGTTGGGGGTTTGGTGCCTTGCTCAAGGGCACCTCGGCAGTGCCCAAGAGGCAAACTTGCATCTCTCCAGCTACCAGTTGACACTCAGTACTTGGTCCATGCGGGGACTTGAACCGGTGACCCTCCGGTTCCCAAGCCAAGTCCTTATGCACTGAGCTACTGCCACCCCCTGAGCTACTGCCGCCCCCACTAGTCCCACTAATTTGTTCTAATTTATTGACATCATTGATGGGTGTGTTGTTGTTTATTTGGTGTTGTATTGTTGTAATGTATTTTTACAAACCATTTTCAAGCCTTATGTTGCAACTCTCAAGCAGCTATAAAACAGTTCAAATGAAGAAAAAAAATCTATTTAGAGAAAGGAAAATGTAAAAGTGAAGACACAAACAATGAATTAAGTGTCATTGTACAACAGCTTTACTCTATAACTATGACTTCTAGGAGGATTTAAATATTATAGAATCTTAGCAGCAAGTTTGATCGAATGTCCAGGAGTTCTGCTGGTGCTGTGGTGGTGTTAATGGTATTAAAGATAACGAGAGTGTTGAATTTCCTTTATTAAAACGTAATATAGGAAACTTAGCACTTAGAGTTTAACAACAGAGAAACTCAAGATATTAACTTATACAATATGCTTATTTTATCATTACCCTGAAAATTAATATTACAAGTCAAGACTATATTTGGAGCTTTTTCTGGAATCCATCATCATCTACTCTGATATTACACTGCTAATCATGCTGTAATTGTGTAATGCAAAAGGCAGATGGATTCATTTGTTTAAAGAAAATAGAAGACTATATTTAAGAGAAAATGACACGTTCAAATGGAATTGATTTGCAGTGTTAAGGGTAGAGTTTTATAGAGGTGATGAGAGGGCATGTTCTGCAACACCGTGGTGTTTTATGTGAGGTGTGTGCCAGTTAGCACCTCACTTATTTTTACCTGTTCATTTTTTCACTCCCACAATGTAATGAGAGTTTGGTGAATGAAAGCAAACAAAAGAGATGAAATGTTCATATTTAAAAAGGTCGAGTGTCTCCAGGAGCGTTCTATGTCTTAGAGGGATGATCCTCGGGGCCAGCAGAGCTATCACTCTGCTGCTTTTTTGACTGAATGTGAATGAACAAAAGACTGATGGGTAAACACCAAACAACATCTGGTCATGCAACAGTTTCATGGGTGAGAGTGTTTGCTCCCACATTAACTTTCAATGATGAGTTATGAATTTGGTTTTAATGCTCTTTGTATCTGTGTAGTGCTTATCTGACTGACTGTGTGTCAAAGTTAACTGGGATCTGTCAACAGTCATCTGTGACATGCCAGTAACCTCCAGACTTATTTGACCTTAGTTTTGTTACATAACTTACGTACTTAACTAATGCTGTGTACGTAAGTTATGTAGTAAGCGTACATATTTTACGTAACAAATACACTTATTTTAATCCAAACCACGATCCCTCTAAGCCTAACCAAGCAGTTTTGTTACCTAAACTAACCAAGTAAACCTAAAAACTAAGTAAACCTACGTTGGAAGTTTATTTTGAAAATACACTATATGCATATACCATGCAGAAACTGTACGTTTCCTGTGAAGACCACTGTGACTCAGGAAGTTGAGCCGGTCGTCCACTTATAGGAAGGTCGGCGGTTCAATCCCCGCCTCCTCCAGTCCGCATGTCGAAGTGTCCTTGGGCAAGATACTGAACCCCAAATTGCTCCTGAAGGCTGTGCCATCAGTGTGTGACTAGGTGAATGCTGACATGTAGTGTAAAGAGCTTTGAATCCATTTACCATCACAACACAGAAGTTTATTTTGAAAAGACTATGCAATTAACAAGTGGAAACGAAGGTTACAATATTGTAACCCTAGTTCTATAAGCACAGGCGGAGCCCTCTACTGGACTCTGTGGGTAATACTCTCCTCGAATCACGAGCACCCATTCACCCACTGAAAATTTGCATAAGCATAGCCGGCCAATCAGGACATGCCTACCCGAATACGACCCCACAGTATATAAGGCAGCACACATCGCTCTCTGTCATCCTTTTTCTCTTCAGCAAACTGTGATTTCCCCATTGACTGCTCATCTCCACGGATGGATTTGCCGCTTCTAGAACCTAATGATGTCCCGGTCTCTTCGCTGGGAAGGATCTTCATGACGCCATCCTTTGAGTGCCTCGGTGCAGGCCGCAGACAGCGGTGTGCAGCAGCCACCAGCCTGCCGAGCGCTGCCAAGATTCGCCGCTCTCTCCGGTCATCCCTTCCTGTGAACACGGATGTTTATTTTGAAAAGACACTAAGCATATAACAAGTGGAAACAGACGCCCTCCCTTACACGTCCAAAACTGATGCTTGAGGGGTACCTAGAGCATCAGAGTTTGAAGCTGCTGTATTTGATGTGCTGGGAGTGAGAATGTGTTGACACAATGTGATGCATTATTATTGATTAAATAGATTTGTATTTATTAATTTATTCAATTTAATTAATTATGAAACACACAGGCTATAATTACTACTAGAACAAATTAAGCACTCAGCATTTGAATGTCACTAATAAGTAAAAAACAAGACTTGGTCCAAATCGAGTATATGTCTGGACCGTGGATGGTAAGTCTGAATTTGTGGCTGAATTGTTATACAAATAGTCAGTGGTCATGTCTATAATGTTAAATCCAGCAGTACATGTCCACCAGGTCCGGCGAGGACACTACGGTACGTGCTGCTCCACTCAACTGGCCGTTCAAGCGGTGACCTACCCTCTCGTTGAATGCACCTGATTGGTCCCTGGTTTTCTGCTTGCCGTTTTTAACAGGAAACAACATGACGGCCTGCTCGTAAACTTTCTGTTATTCCGTCTAAACAATTCACCAAACTTCTACTTCTGAAAACATTTTAAGCAAGAAATAGGCGATGCCACTGCTGAATCTGGTTTCATTTTAGAACTAGATCACCTAGTTCAGGGGTCGGCAACCCGCGGCTCTGGAGCCGCATGCGGCTCTTTAGCCCCTCTGCAGTGGCTCCCTGTATCTTTGACAAAAAAAACAAGGAAATTGGAAATAAATAACGTTTTTTTTTTTTTTTTTGCACAGTGGACAATCTTTCAAAGGGAACACTTCTTATCTTAGAGTTTGAAGTGATACTGTGACACTGAAAATAATTTTTTTTTTAATATTTAGTCAACTAAAGTATGCGTCACATCCTACTACGTCGATGGGCCGCGCCTTTCCCTGCACGGGCTAACCGGGGCTCAAGCCCCCGGACCCGACCACGTAAAAGGGCCCACGATGCTCCGGTGGAAGAAAAAAAATATATAATTCAAAGGCCAAAGGGATGCTCCATGGTGTATTTTACTCCGCGCAACGAGAGCCTCCATGCGTAAAGACGCAACTGCGCTGGTGTTTTTTACTCCGACACAACCTGCCAGGAGAGAGAGAGATTTTTTTTCTAGCAGCTGTATATGTGACTGAAATCTGTTTGTCTTACCGACTGACTGCCTGACTCATGTGAAGGGATCCGAGGGAAGGGCTTTCAAAACGTCCGTAGCCAGAGGACCTAAAGTAAAATCAAAGATGTTATATTATTGAGTAATATTGAGTATAGCCCTCGCTCGTATCACTGCTGCATGGAACGCTACATGATGCCAACCAAGAAGGATTGTTAGATTAAATATCCTACTGCGAGACAGTAGTTGCACCAGGAAGGTCCGATGACATCATTCTGCATAATAAAGTAGCCATGTGCTTCTGTTTGTCTGAGAAACGATGGAAGATTCAGTGTGAACAATGGACAGATGGAGAAAGATTAATCTGATTTAGAGTATATTCATTCCGTTCTAATTATTATTGTCAATGTTTGTTGAAATGATAGTTAACCTATAGTTTGTTAGCTTGTTTCACAGAATAAAAAACACCAGCGCCATTGCGTCTTTACGCATGGAGCCTCCCGTTACGTGGAGTAAAATACACCATGGAGCATCCAGTATCGACCGGAGCAGACTTTCCTCAGTGCGCCCCAACCGCCTCGTGCCGCCAGGGCGGGGCTCGGCCCACGTAAATGGCACCAGGGATCTGCGGAGATGTCGGCAACCCACCCGACCCGTCTTGAAACACGGACCAAGGAGTCTAAGCAAGCGCGAGTCAGAGGGTGCAAGCAAAACCCCGTGGCGCAATGAAAGTGAGGGCGCGCACGCCGGCTGAGGTGGGATCCCGGCCCAGCGGGGTCGGGCGCACCACCGGCCCGACTCGCCCGCACCGTCGGGGAGGTGCAACAAACTATAGTTTTTTGTATATATAGTATAACTATATATAAAACGTTTTAAGCTGTGTTATCAAATATGTTTTGCGGCTCCAGACAAATTTTATTTTGAGGAAGAGGGAGCAAAATGGCTCTTTGGTTAGTAAAGGTTGCCGACCCCTGACCTAGTTTCACAGCTTGGTCCAAGTTTCATGAGCTGGAAGCGTTGCGCTGGAAAGCCTCATTTGCATAACGGACTGTTCCTGCCTTTTCATTTTGAAAGAGCACTGGCCAATGAGGAAACTCCAACACTCAGCCGACCAATCGTGTAACTTCATCACTCAGACAGTCTCTCAGTGACAGACTTTTGCGTTTGTAGGGCTGACCCTCTGCGGTCCAGCCAAAAAAGTAACATGCAGAAATCCAGGAACAACGGTTTATCCACATGATCAGCGAACCTGAAATGCTACTAATAATCCCTCATTGCACATGGAAACTGTGTACACATTAACTACAGTCTACTACAGTCTAAGATGAAGCAGGAAGTGGCTCTGTAAATTGTGATGGATATTTACTACGGGCAGTTTGCATCATAATTTCACTGTTCAACTTTGTTCCCTCTTTCAAATAAGTTTGATCAAACTGACCAAAATCCTCTGACTGCTTGTGTTTGTTGCCTGTCTGACTTCTGTTTAGCAACAGCGCCACTCCGTTCTCTGTTCTGATAAATCACAATTATGCGTTAAAGCAAATGGGTAGAGGAACAAAATGGAAATCATTTATGATGCATTTTATCACAACTTTGCACACAACATAATCTAAAGAGCTGATCGCTGAGCTCTCATGCTCCACAGAAGAAGAGGCCATTTGAATTGGGTGATTCTATTTAAATGGACAAGCAAACATTTCTTTGTTCTATCCAAAACCTTCATATTGTGGGGTGTAATGAACAAATTTCTGTTTCAAAGGGCTTTACAGTAGGTTAGTCTCCTTTTTATGATGCAGGAAAAGAGCAACTTGATTTCAAGGGTGTGCCTCTTTGGAATGTTTTCATGATTTGTGGTGTGGGTAAGCTAAGCCATCGTTGCACTACTTCTTGAACTGTATGCAAATGAAAATGGACAGCAATCACCAAGCCTAGTTAACAGCGTGTCATGATGTTACGTAACACCAGTTGGTCACCTTGTCCCTGCCATCCCTCTCTCTCTGTGTGCCAACTAAAATACCAAATGCCACAACAAAAAGCAGTAAATCTTGTGTGTGCCTACTTTGAATCTCTTCTAAACAAGACATCCCCACACCTGTGCGTCACCCTATATCACTCCCTCTGCAACTACCAGGGGGACAATGTGTCATAAATCCCATTTGTTACACATTCAGCAGTAACCCAGGAACATGTGTTGGGAAACCTGGCCTCACACCATTCTCCCCAGTCCCCAATTAAAAGCACATTATGGTGCAGGTCCCTGGGTCCTGGTCAGACAGTCAGGGTGCTGCTGAGCCAGCACTTCCTCCAGGCGTGGCTGCAGGCCGCTCTGTCTGCCAGCGGAGAACAAGGGACACAAAGTGTTTTCTTTATCGATCGGACTGTCTGCCTGTCATGCTGGGGACACACTGCAAGACTTTAGAAATCCTGACCCATTTTTCAAAATGAGTGAATATAGTATCACAAACATAATGACTTTCATATATTTTACTTCTCATTTGTGAGTCTGCTTACACAATGATGATAATTGTCATTATCCTGCTGCTGTTATCGTCACTTTTTTAATGACATTCTCACCTGTCATTGGCTCCATATTGGGCCATATTGGAAAGTATAATACTGCTGATGACCACAGATACAAGTGGAGTCTAAATGAACAGTAGTTGTGGAATAGCGTTCACTACATTTGATCTTTATGGTGGAAATCCATAGTATGCAGAGCAGACAGAAAGAAATGACATTAAGAATTGATTAGAAATATAAGTAACAATGAGTCAAAATTACATCCTACATCAGTATCCTACATTTCCCATAATGCAACCAGCATGAGACCAGTAGGCCTATACATGTTTGACTTGTGTTTACAAAAAGTTTGTTCTTCCTATATTTCCTATTTTTCCTGTTGACTATACTGAAAATATTATACCAAAGATAAAGAGTTAAGAAAAATTGATTAAGAAAGTATGTTAAGAAAAAAAAGGGCTACCCCAGGAGCTCTCCTGGTAGAGCGGGTGCCTCATGTACAAAGGCTGAGTTTTTACCTCAGCGCCCCGTGTTCGAATCCAACCCGTATCCCTTTGCTGCATGTCGTCCCTGATGTATTTGCAGTATGCTAGATGAGGCTTTAGCCTTAAAGCACTGGACAACGAGTACAAACTCGTACCACTATTACAATATTATCATAGTGAGTGAGACAAACAGGATCATCAACGAGGGGAGACGGGAAATATAAAACATTGCTCGACAAAATTTACGTTACTCAAATTGCTTTTTCAGTTACAGAAACAAAAGAGTGGACTGATCTCCCTCCAGATATTAGAGTAATGTTAAAAAGGGTCGTGTTGTCTTAGCAGGTATCTCTCTGCCCCGTCAGAGCCTGCTCTTTCCCTCGCCACTCTGCTCCTCTGTGGCCGGCTCTCCAGCGAGCTACCCCCTCTGGCGATTGTGGAGCTTTTCAACTCCAAAAAGGCAGATAAACACATGTTCCTGTTAATTTATAATGGACATTTGTGTTGTGATATTTAAACAAACTATCCGTCAACAAGGTAATAAAAGCCCCTCGTCTACAAGACTGGTCTCTTGAGAGAGCTCCAGTCAGCTCATAGCGGGGTCTGTGAGAGTGACTGCCCGGCTGGAGAGGTGGAGATCCCGGCAGGCGATTGGGCAATCGTCACCAAATTTGGTACAGAACATCTCTGGACCAAGCCAGAAAAAGTTACTTTTTTGGATTGTTCATGTTCCATACAGTTTTGCTATAGCTGGCCCTCAAATCTCAAATGCTGTGGGCTGGACTTTACAAAAATCTCCTTAACGCTTTGTGCTATTGCAACCACATTTGGTGGACATGTGTAGATATGATATATGAGTGACCATGGCAAATTTGGTGCCATTTGGCCAATAGTTGGTGCTGTAGCAGCATCATCTAACTATAAAGGAGGTATTCTCTGTCTGATCTGTCTGTGTATGTTTGTATAACTGCATTTCTCGAGAACCGTTCATCCAATCAACTTCAGACTTGGTGGGTACAAGCAGCCACACTGCGGTTCTCAACAACGCTGCAAGCAGAACTTCTCGGGCCAAAGCAATCAGCTGGTTCCGGACGGGCACTGCACTAGTCTCATGAAAACACCAACTCAGAGGCCTCAGGCCTTTTTATGTATATATATATATACATATTTATTCTTTTTTGAAAAATGAAATAAGTCTTTACACGAAATACGTATTAGAGTATCTATATCACCTTGCACAAAAAGAGAGGAAAATTCAAATTTCAGGAAAAACTTTAAGAATATGTATTCCAAATTCAAGCTGAGATACTCAAGTGACGTCAGCTCAATATTTCTCTACTTTACAAAGTTCTACCAGATTCCCAGAAGACACTGTGGCCCTGACAGCTCAAATAGAGAGAACACAACCAAATACAGAAACGTGCTACAAGTAGCACAGACAACGACAGAAACTGTTTCCAGGGGGCAGAAAGTGATACACACGGATGAAATTAACCTAGCGTTAGCCTTTTGCTATTAGCCTGCTAATTTAAATAATCAGACGAAATACACACAATTAATTATGAAACAGGCTAACTTTATGTAAGCATAAATAATTGTTATTATTATTATTATTATTATTATTATTATTATAACTTTAAATACCATGTGTCAGTTTCATCTGCTCTTTGTAAGTCTACAATTGTGTGTATGTTGTCAGATTAATTTAATTGACAGTTTAATAATAAGCAAAAGGCTAATGCTATGTTGACAGCAGATATCTGCTATAATATCTGAATCATGTGATCACAATGTTAAAATAACCAAAAAGAACTACATTTTAGCTCATTTTCCAACACCATTGACAGATAGCTGACTTCAATAACTTCATAAGCCTTAAACCATGGCAGCACCAGGCGTGTCTCAGCTGTGTGCATCACATTTTAGTGTCCCCTGGAATCAGTTTCCGTTGTCGTGTGCAGCACCTTTCTGTATTTGGTTGTTTCCTCTTTTTGCAGCTATGCGTTGTCAAACTGGTGAAGATGTTTTCTTAATTTACAGTGCACTGAGCTCTCAGGACATCCGTACATTATACAGCAGGTTTTGACATGTTAAGGAAAACAACATAAACTGCCATGATACACAGCCTCAGCCTCTTTTCAGCTGATAGGGCGTGATTGCGTCATGTTCAAGAATGCTTACAGTGCATATTCATGTTGGTGCTTGCAGTTAACCCCCCCCCCCCCTTCATCACTGCTTTTGTGATGCAACCCTGCTTTTTCCTTTCAACACCACTCTTGCTGATGCAATCTTGTTGGGGGCAGAACGTGTTGCTGTTATTACTGCTCTGCTTAATTACATCCTGTGTGTGTCCATGTGTGGGGGGCACTGTGTACATGTTCGACTGTGCACTTGCATTGTTGCTCATAATGGAATCATGTGTGCACGCTCCAAGTCTGCTTTGCACATATTGTTCATTTTGTGTGTGTGTATGTGTGGCTGTGCTGCACATTTGTGTGTCCGAGGTGTCCTTGGAGATCAATCCTCTCCTCTCGTCTTTAATGAAGGCCACAAAGAGAGAGAGTGAGAGAGAGAGAGAGAGAGAGAGAGAGGGAGAAAGGCACCACTGTCCTGGCCCCTGGGGTCAAGGCTAGTGTTTTCATTGGCTCTGAGTAGTTGGTTAATGCTGCTGGCTGGCGTAGCGCTGGCTGAGCCTCGCCACCTCCTGTGGCCACTTTACAATCACTAAACTGACAAGGGTGCGCTGGGCTACGGCCAGGCAGCAGGAAGATCAGTGTGCAGCGGCCGCCACAACACACACACACACACTAACTGCCCTGATGACACAGCGGCTGTTAGTTAGCAGGCTCCTCATCAGAGAGAGGGAGGCGGAAGAACACACACACACACACACACACACACACACACACACACAAGCCTGATCTCCAGGGGAATTTGGACTTATTTATATTGAAAACAAATGCTCTCCGTGTGTCACTCTATTTGGAACTAGGCAACTTTACATTAAAGTCAGAGTGACCTTAACTAGTTCTGAAACAATTAGTCATTATCAATTTGTCAACTGATAGAAAATTCAACAATGTAGATAATTGACTCTGTTATTCACATGTTGGCGTATGTATCGGCCGGTATCAGAATTCTGTTGCCACAATTCCTATTATTATTTCTTTAAGCATGTTATACTGTGTCAGTCATAATCAGCTGTAGTTTTATTGCTATTATTATACTTGGGCTATGCATCTTCTATGGTAGGCCTATAATACTCCAATAATATTCACACTAGAACATTATAGGGTTACGCTTTGTCCACACAGGGAACGTCAGCAGCGCATGGCGCTGCCTCGCTGAATGGCTGCCTTGCTGAACGCTGAATGCTGAACGGCTGCCTCGCTGAATGGCTGCGTGTTTCACACGTGTGGTGTCCACACCAGCTGCGTTTCTGCTGCTTCTGCCAGCACTTTCTTTCCACATAGAGTTTGCCTTCCATAATGGCCATTTCATTTCATTATAAATGTCATATATATTTATTTCAGACAGACAAAGGTTAAAGGGACGGTTTGTAAGAATCAGAAATCGGTTGTAACAGCGACACTTGTGGTGTGTGGTCAACGACAGTCAGCGTCCTGTTTCTCGCGCTCGCCCGTGTGCACACGCTACCTGAATGTGAGCGAGCATCCGTCAAAACAGCGAGGCGACACAAGTCAGCTAAAACCACAATATCACTCTATATTTCACCTACTTGGCAGTAATGTTAGATGACTGGACGAAGGTCTCTCCATGAATCAATGCTGATCCTAGTGTTGGCTTTTCCTGCCTCAGCCTCCCGACCACGGCCGGAGGGAACAGGGGAGATACCGACACCCGGTCGGAGACGATAACGTAACTCGCTGCGGTGCCCCGTCACTTCACAAGAAACGGGAAACCTCTGTTGGTCTGGAGGAGCGGCAGAATTTATTTCTGCACAAATGTCCACTGTACATTCACTAGATATTCTCAGAGCTAAACTAACTCTTCTGCAGGGTGTAGTGTGCGCCCATGCAGAGAGGTGGAGCGAGCTGAGAACGAGCGCTGTTTGTGAGAAGGCAAGCAGCAGAGCAGAGTACAGCAGAGATTCCGGCCCTGGAGACCAAGACTACGGTCTCCCCCGCGTCCTCCGACCGCGGCCAACACTGTTTTTCAAGACGGGCTTCACTAGATATAACTGCGGTTTTGGTTCTTCCATGTAGTTTGTGTTGGAGTCGGAGTCTGAACAGTGTAGCCACGCGCGAGCGCGCATGGGACACCGACCCGCAATGATTTATACGTTACAAACAGTCCCATTAAGAAGCGTGTGCTCATTTGTAAATAACAGTAATAATCCACAATTAAAACCCCGTACTTGATTCATTCATGGAGCCGTGCAAGTCACCGCAAGTTCTACAACACTGTCCTGCACATATTTCAGAATAAAAGCCTCATGTTAACAAATGAAGGAATTCTATCCACAGAAAAAAATGCTTGGGGGCTTTTATTTTGAAATGTAAGCAGGAAGTGTTGATTTAAAAATTAAGCTTTACTTTTTCTCATGTCTGTGACATATTCTACAGATACAGACATTGAAACTGTAGTAATGTTACAGATACGATGTCAATATACAGTCAATAGATTACTTTCGCTGTCTGTTGTTGCTGTGAACCGCGCGGCTCGCAGAAAAATAGGGGAGATCTTGAATCTCTGTGTGGCTGCGCTAACCTGTTAACATGGACGCCGAAATTTAAAAAAAAATGGATGCCGAAATAAAAAAAAAAAACGGTTTCGCAGCCGCCACGGGCTGCTGACGTTCCCTATGCAATTTTACATCATTTTGGACCATTATTATTACTAGTTAAATGATTATTTTATTATTTACACATATCACAGCCTTCGTCTGAACATTTAATTCTTCTGGAAATGTTTGCCCTAAAAGAGCAGATTCAGAAACCTTTAAATAACGTTTCATTAATTATACTTGTTCACAAAAATGACGAACAGATCACTAATTATTTTATAAAAAGGACGTGAACATTGTATTGATAAATTACAGCACCCTCATTCTCATTCCCCCTCCCCTGTGCCGTGGGTTGGCTCGTCCAGATGCTCCCCCAATAGTTTTTATGTTCATACGGCTTTTGAGGCGCGGCGCAAAAACCTTGGTGCTGCGCCATTCTGAATCTCCCGGAGAACCTGATATGGAGACGGCAGAGAAGAGTATCGGCAGCCTGAGAGAAGTGCCGGTACGCAAGAAAAAGTCAGGGTACGCCAAAGAGTAAAATGAAAATGTGACGGTACTGCGTGCCAGTGAGTACCGGCCCACTTCGAGCACTGCATTTGACCCACTGTTCATGTATTGATTGGTGCAGCTTTTACAGCTTTTAGGATACATTACACACACACACACATACACATACACACACTAAATTCTTCAAAAAAAACATGTAAAATATGTAACATGCAGCTAAATGGCACAAATTTTTACCAGAGTTTTAGTCCACACCTCCGAACCAAACACACATACACAACCATCGTCAGGTTTACTGAGGCAGCTCATCATACAGCAGATATCTGAATCCCCTGTAACAGTAGAACATTTTTTAAAAAGCCTTTGATTCTGACGTGTGTGTGTGTGTGTGGGGAGGGGGTAGTTTTTTTTTTCCTTATGGTATTTTCAATCACAATATGTGGCATGACTCTGCTCACTTAACGCCTCCATTTCATGTTGACAAAGGCCTTCCTGTCTCTCTCTCTCTCTCCAGACATATCAGCAAAAGTGGAACAAGAGAGAGGGAGCGATGGCGGCATCAAAGCAGGCCTGTCAGCTCGTAGGTACGGGCCTCATCAGGAGACAGATAGTCTTCCTTCCTTTCTTCCATCCTTTCTTTTGTTTTCAAACAGACATCTTGAGCCGATGGCAGGGTGTTGTCTAATTAATGACTGAGTGTGTGTGTGTGTGTGTGTGTGTGTGTGTGTGTGTGGAGTTGACCTAAAAAGTTATCGTCAGTCATCGTTGAATGTCACTGCCATCACGTTTTAATATGAAGGTTGTCAGGCTCTCTCCTCTTCATATCCTCGCCATGGTAATTCTTAACAAAGATAATGATATGTTGTAGTTGACCCCGCAACGCTGCGGAAAACTACTCTTTAACTGGCCCTGAGCATGGAAACAAACGCGGTGATATCTGCCGTTCCCCTGTTACGCTTTGTAGTAGCTGTCATGTTGGCTGGCTGGTATTCATACAGTCATGTGGAATCAGTTTAGCATTTTAGATTGACTCTCTTTTTACATGTGCAGAATACAGATTTTCTAATACAGCCCTGACTGAAGACAGAAGGGAAGACTAATAGTGTGCTCCAACAGAAAGTGAAGCAACTTTTTTTTCTTCTAATTCACGCAATTATACTGCTAATATTACAGATTTAATAAAAACACACAGTCCAATTTAACTTTTATTGCATGAGACTAAAACCATTAAAAACAGTTTTTAGAGGTGTTGTATAGATTAGAAAGAAAACCCCAAAGCTTCATCCGCCCATCACTACAGAATAGTACAGCCCATTCTCATTCCCAGGGCGTTAAATACCGAGGCTTTGTCACGGCTGTTGGCGTTCGGTATCGCCGCACAAGGCACTCCTTAGCTCCAGTATGAAGCGCACCGGACGTTCCCGGTTCAACAGTAAACGCTCAAAGAAAGTGCGCCAAGAGTGTGGTGACATAGTTTAAAGAGCGAAAAGACACACACTGGGCAGGAGGGATGGGAGGTGGATGGGTCCAATAAACACAGGGCTTTCATCCAGGAGACCGCTGTTCACGTCCCGTATGTTAAAGCTGAAGTAGGCGAGATTGGAGCAAATATGATAAAAAAAGTTATTTTTATAAAACGGTCACTATATCCTGACAGTAGTGCATGAGACAGGTAACCTGTGTCCTCCGGTGCTCCTAATGGCATCTGCAAGATTTCACAGACCGGAGGAAAACAACCAATCAGAGCTGATTTGGAGTCTGCTGTCCAGCTGCCGTCAATGAGAGCCGGCTGTCAATCACTCGCGAACTCCGACCAAACGGTCAAAATAGGCAGCGCTGATCAAATATGAATCAATATTCTGTTACTGTAATGCCTATTTCTCTCCTAAAATGTTTTCAGAATCATCTTGTAGTGTACTGTTTAGCTGTAAAATGAGAAAGTTTGTGACCCGGCAGCCATGTTGAGATCTCTTGAGGGAATACCAAGCACCACCCACCAGCTGGAGCACAGCCAATAGGAACGCTCTCTCTGAAATGACCTGTGATTGGTCAAAGTCTTCCGTCACAGGCTAGATTTTTTAAAGCCTGAAAACAGAGCAATGAGGAGAAGCAGAAGTCTAGTTTTCTCTCAGAACACTTGAATTACAATATGCTGAAAGGTTATTATGGATTTTTTTTTACTGAAGCTTTAAGTTTCACTCTCACTTTATAATCAGCCGTTTGTTCGTGTCCCGTGTTAACAACATTCAGTTTCATTTTCAGTAGTTTTAAGCCCAACCATGTTGTTCTATCCTAAACCTAACTATGGTGGTTTTGTTGCCTAATCCTAAAGTGACGCCAAGGGGTGTGAAAAAGCGGCAGTATGTGACGAGTTGGGATGAGAACGTGTTGGATAGTAACAATCAGATACTACAGCACTTACTAACTTACAATGCTCTAGAATAAATAAAGTCAAGAGCATTGTGATCAACATATGTGAGAGAGGTCTAAATACCGAGCAATAAGTCATGCTATGGACTGACAAACTCCAAAACAAACTAGAAAAATTTACTCAGTAGAGTGCAGATCTCCGTCAGGTGCGTGTCCCTCTCCCCTCCTAAACAAAGGAGAGTTGAATCTCACTCAATTGTCCCTCCCGGCTCCCTTAAGGCCAACGCACATCGGCGCCAGACAGCAAGCATCATAAGAGCCGCCCCTATTGTTTTCTTTGTACACCTCCCACACCTGCGGTGCTTGGAGCGCGTTTGCGCTCTGAAAAAGCACTTTTTTTCCCCACTCGCTCTCTGCTTGCTACATCCTGGCTCTTGTAACAGCTCTTCTTCTCTGCTCCCTGGCAGCTTCGGATCACTCACCTCTTGCTGTTGCTCTCTTTAGTGTGTGTCGATGAATAGATGAGGAGAGAGGTCGAGAAATATCCCGAGCTATCATATGAAAAATTGCCCTACAGCCCGTTATCCCGAAGCACATGGCTAATTATTATGCAAATTACATCATCGGACCTCCCAGTCCTGATTCTTTTTCCTACCATGGCGAAGGCATGACCCGCCCTACTCTACCTCTGGTTGGCTTACACTGATATTCTTACCTCTAAACCTAACTAATCTCACTCCTCATGCCTAAACTTAACCAACCAACCCAACTAACAAAGGCATTCAAAGCAAGCATAATAATTAGCCATGTGCTTCTGAGTGTGTAGTCCCCCTGGAGGTGTGCCTTTTCAGGTGAGAAATCAAGTTTAAGTAGACCTGGGTGTCTACATATGATTTAAGGCCAATGCAGTGTAAAAATACTCTGGACCCACTGTAGCGCAACGCTTACTGGTGCTAGGGGCGGCACTTGACGCACGTATGATGCGCCGTGGCGCTAATGTGCATTGCACTTTACAGTCAAGATGGCAGCAAAGATAATAAAAACATGGATTTATTCATCTTGTGTTGTGCCTAACTTTAGTGGATCATAACATATCGGGTATGGAAGTAATCTGCAGATGCTTCGGTTCAACATGAGACTAAACTTTTCTATGGATGTCATGACAAAAACTTGTGCGGTGGGCACACAGTCTAATAGAACGCTCTGGGACGGTTCCAGAGTTGATCCCAGACATGTTGACTAATGTAGTCTCGCTGAAAATATCGGAGTTCTGGGAACAAAATGCCACATTGTTTATACAAGCTAAAGCACACGTTTTGCGCAAAACCATCAGTATTTCCACTTTCTTATCCTAATATTTCTTGGCATCTAAAGGCAATTTGATGACTGTTTGTGGTTATTCATTTTTAAAGAACAACAGACAATGGGGAAACTCCAACACTCGGCCGACCAATGGTATACACATATGTATAAAATGTCCATTTATTCGTCTCACGCTGAATCGTCTGAGATTAGCCCTGATGATGTCAATGTGATGTCAAATTTTTAACTGAAGGCCTGTGTTGTAACAACCCATTCTCACTCCCAACTTGTCAAATACCGCCGTTTGGCAAGTGCCCCTCGGCATCGCAACGGGACGAACCGGGCTTTCAACTAACTCAAATGTAAACCCACCTGCGGCGTTATTCGATGGTCAGCGCAAGTGACGTAGTAGTAATAGCGTGAGACTCCATTCAGGGCGGGCAGGAGGGGTGTTGGATGGGGCAAACAAACACAAGACTTTCAACCAGAAGACCGGTGTTCCGCGTGAAACTAAAAGTAACGTTGACTTATTTTGTCACGTCAGTCTTCAGTCACGTGACTCGTTGGTATTGTCAGTCCCGTGAGTCACTAGTCAGTGAAGTTAACGTCAACCACGACCATTTCCTAACCCTGACTAAGTGGTTGTGTTGCCTAAACCTAATTTACTGTGAAAATGGAAGTTTATTTTGAAAGGACACTATGCATGTAACGAGTGTATATTGACACGCCGTCCCTGGTCCATCCAAAAGTAACACAAGAGTGGTACCCCGTGTGTCGGTCTCCGATGCCGAGGGGCACTGACCAAGCGGCGGTACACAGTGTTGTTAAAGCTCAAGCATTTACTAGGCGGGGAGGGTCCAAGTAAAGAATCAATTTGCATGATGATGGGAAGGGAAAGATACAGCGTTTTTAGAGTGTGACACATACTAAGGACTTAAAGTCAGGATATCTCAGCCTCTGCTGCTGTGTTTTTGACCATTCTTTTTAAAAAATCTGTCTCTGGTACCCCTTTAACAGATGAATTTCTAATCACATTCCTTTATTGTTGTTATAGGGAGTGAGTTTCTCTGCTGCCCTGTCCATTATTGATGGAAGGCTGACGTGTGGATAGTGTGAACAGGACCAGCAGGGAGGAGATGGCAGCTCTGGTACATGGTGAGCGCTTACAGAGCAAATATATTCCACACAAATATGTTTTCAGGAAAATCAGAGAGGAGGCTGATGACTGCACTGGCTCAAAGAGCACAGAGAGAAAATGTAATATATCAAATTGCTCTCAACATGAAATATTGACAAGATGCAGTGCATCGGCTACACCCGTACAGCTCCTAACTCTATAAATGAGTTAAATATTGCAGGCCCTTGCTGTGGTGTGATGTAATAAAGTCTGGTTTACTTGCTGTGTGGAGTGTGGACACTTCATGGTTTACATTGCGTGGATCTTATTGAGCCAGAGTCAACAGCTCATAATGCTCTGTTTTTATTTGAGCTTTACGACTCTTGTAAAATCGATTTCAGGGTCAGGGTTAGGAAAACAGCTAGCACTGGTGTTTCACACACACTCGTGGTGCTGTGTCTTTGTTCTGAAAAGAAATGGTAAGGTAGTTAGAGGATAATATCTGCAGTTACAACTTTTCAAAATCTAAGTCGCTTTACAAATGATGCAGAGGTAGGACATACAGAAGAAAAATTGTCAACAAAGAAGTAAAAAAATTCACCTGAAGATGGCGCTAGATGAAAAGTCAGAGGATCACCAAGTTCACAATTCACCTTGAGGGGAACATGAATGTCCATGAATAAATGGTAATTCATCCGATAGCCACAAATGTCAACCTCGTGGTGGCACTAAAGGAAAGTCAAGGGTAAAAGCTGCTATGATACATCATCTGGGAACCATGTATATCTGAACAAAATGTTGTACCAATACATCTGGAGGATGTTATTTCACTGGAAAAAGAAATACTTGCTGTGCTAGATGAGAAAACAGGGGATCAACAAGGATTTATCCAGTGGGGACCATGAATACCTGTACCAAAGTTCATGACAATCCATCCAGTAGTTTGTGAGATATTTTACTCAAAATTAAAACAACTATCAACCTCTTAGTAGTGCTATAGAAAAAGTCATTAAAGCGGTAGTTTGGGTGTTGAGTGTTTTGAAGTGGAGTTTAATGAGGTATTTATCCATATAGGTGTATTACCTAGGGATGTCACGAGAACCGATACAATTCTTAAAACGTGACGGTACTCGTTTTCTACAGTACTGAAGCCCCCGTACGATGCCTGCTGGGTCCAAAATTAATAGGGCCAAATGCAGCTGCTTCTGTCCTCTGCTCTCCGTGTTGGAGTTTGACACACACACAAAAAAAAAAGCGCCATGCAGCGATCCAGAGATGCAGAGATGCAGAGATGCAGAGATCCTTTATTAATTTGTTCGAGAAAAGGATTCACTCGTGAGAGAAAAAAATGAACTGAAGAAACTGCTCAGAGATCCTTTATTAATTTGTTTGAGAAGAGGATTCACTCGTGGGAGAAAAAAACTCAACTGAACAAACTGAATTTCTATCTTTTGTTCCGTATTGCTAAATCTCTGAAAAGTGCTGTTCTTTTTTTTTTTTTTTTTAACTTTGGTCTCTTCATTTCCGGTGAATGTTATTGGGACTTGCATTTGATTATCTTTCACTTAACTCCCCGGATCCACTTTGTTTGAACCAATACAACAGCATCCAATCAAGTTTCAGGAGAAAACCATGAAGAACTAACGTTATGTTACTGAGCACCAGTTGGATCCAGTTACTCTGCTGTTAAAATTACGTTACATTTGGTGAAGAGCGCATATGGCTTGTTTAGGACTTGAGACCTGAGTTGGGACTTGAGTGCACAGACTTGAGACTTACTTGTGACTTGCAAAACAATGACTTGGTCCCACCTCTGGTAGCCTATACCCAGTGAAATGTCACCATGTCAGTGAAATTAAACTATTGCTTGCAATCTGAGGATATATATAGACACATGTACACATAACATGGGACTTATTAATTTTAATTTTTTTTACCGTGGTATTGAATTTCAATACAATTCAATTCAATTCAATTCAATACAATTCAGAAAGTTATTAGGTCCATAATTTTTACATTTTGTTCAGGTAAAAAAGACCTGAAAAATCACCTGGGGCAAGCATGGTTAAACTGCGATGAGTCTGAAATTATGGCGCAGGCTTTCTGAGTAAAGAAGTCCTCTAAATTCAAATAGTGCTGTTGCTATAAGTAGTTAGTTATTATATTTTAAGGGTCCCATATTATAGAAAGGGAGATTTCTATGTCTTTTTTTAATCTAAAGCAGGTGTAGGTGCTATATAACTACTGTAAAAGTATCAGAACGCTCAATCCACGGAAAAATGCCCGTACTCAGTAACTGTGCCTTTAAATGAGCTGTCAGGATTTCCGTAAGGTTGTGATGTCTCAACTATACAGTCACCGGTAGAAGTGCTGCTAAACTCAGCAGTTGACACACCCAGTGAGTCCCCAGCTGCAGTGACACTGTGAAGACAGCGACAGCAGAAGATCGTAAATCGATTTTTTTAGGAGGGGGTCTTAAAGAGACAGGACCTAAAACAGAGCGTTTCAGACAGAGGGTGAATACAGGTATATTCAGACAGACAGTATGAGAAAATTAATATGTTTTTTGAACATTAAAGCATGTGAACATGTTCTAGTAGAAACAAAATTACAAGTATGAACCTGAAAATGAGCACGATATGTCTCCTTTAATATCATCCTCTTTACGCCGGGAACGCACTGGAAGCATGGTGGCCGCGTGGCGGCTGCGTGATTGACGCGTCGGTTATCCACCTCAGCTGCGTGTCAGCTGCGTTTCTGCTGCGTTTCTGCTGCTGCTGCTGTCAGCCCTTTCTTTCTACATAGTTTGCCTATCATAATAGCCATTTCATTTCATTATAAATGTCATTTATATTTATTTTAGACAGAGAAAGGTTAAGAAACGTGTGGTAATTTGTAAATAATAGTAATAATCCACACTTAAAAACCGTACTACATTCATTCATGGAGCTCTCCAAGTCACTGCATGTTCCACAGCAATGTCTGCACATATTTCAGAATAAAAGCCTTGTGTTAACAAATGAAGGAATTCTGTCCACAGAAAAAACGCTTAAGGGCTTTTATTTTGAAATGAAAGCAGGAAGTGATGATTTAAAAACAAGTCTTTACTTTTTTTCATCTCTGTAACATTTTCTACAGATAGAGACATGTAAACTGTAGTAATGTTGCTGGTATGATGTTAATATGCAGTCAATAGATCACCTTCACTGTTTGTGACATATTCTACAGATGTCTAGACATGTAAACTGTAGTAATCTTGCTGGTATGATGTTAATATACAGTTAATAGATCACCTTCACTGTCTGTGACATATTCTACAGATGTCTAGACATTGAAACTGTAGTAATCTTGCTGATATGATGTCAATATATTGTCAATAGATCACTTTCTCTGTCTGTTGCTGCTGTGAAACGCGCGCGGCTCGCATCAAAAATAGGCGAGACCTCGAATCTCTAGAAGAGACGCAGCTGACACGCAGCTGAGACGCGTGTCTCCACCGGGCAGTGTGGATGCTCTTACCTGTTGACCTGTTAACTCACCACGCGGCCAGTGCATTCCCGCCGTAGCGTTATTAGAATGATTCTGTATTATTTCAGTTTTAGTCTGTTTTTCTGTCCTAATTCCTTTTATGCAAACTGTCTGTCTGTGTGTGTGTGTGTGTGTGTGTTTCTGTCTGTCTGTCTGTCTGTCTGTCTGTGATGCCTGTCTGTCTGTGTGTGTGTAAGTCTGTAATGCCTGTCTGTCTGTGTTTCCTGTCTGTCTGTCTATGTTTCCTGTCTGTCTGTGTATTGGAGGTCCGTTGAAGGGACGACTGATTTCCCTGCAGAATAGCTGCTTCTTCCAGGCCGAGTTGCTGCCATCTGTACCTCAGATCCCTGAAGCTTTATCTCTTTTCCTCTCACTTCTTTCCATCCAATGACACTAAATATAACCACCAACTGTGTTGCATTCTAACACCACACATACAAGCATTTAGCATTTGTAGCTTTGATGAAGCCATTAACATGAATGGAAAAACTTTTGTGTGCAAGTTGAGTGGATTGTTTCAGGTACACAAAGTGCAATACTTTGTGTTCTTAATTTAATGCTGCTTCTAATAATAGAACAGATCTATAAGTAGCCACTCTGTAATCAGTATGTCAAAAAGGAACATGTATTACATATAAATCACTAATCTGTCCATGTGATAGTTGCCAAGTATTTAATTATTCATTTTCCTGTTATTTATTAATGGTACAGAGAGCACTGAAACAATAGCCACTAATATGTTCACTTGTTAGTATTTAACTGATTAACTTGCCTACACTAACTATACTCATTAGCATTATACTTTGGTGTAGCTGCTGCTGAGATCATGAATAACTTAAAGAGCCTTAAGACCTAAACTGAGAGATAGCACTGTAGTATGTACACCTTAATCAGTGTACTAGTTCACCTAAACCCTCTGAAACCCACAAGATCGCGGGCAATCCCGACCGACTTTACTGTCGTTCAGAGGCTCTAACAGGTTCAGTTTGAGAGCTAGAGTGAAGGCCATGAGGCTAAATAACGCTCCAAATTTAAGCTAAATTTTGGCGAGGAAAAACTGTCATGGCCATTTTCAAAAGGGTCCCTTGACCTCTGACCTCAAGATATGTGAATGAAAATGGGTTCTATGGGTACCAACGAGCCTCCCCTTTACAGAAATGCCCACTTTATGATAATCACACGATCACAAACCATGCAGTTCTTTGAATGCAGTATAAATGTGTTATTTTCGCCTATTCTAAAATGGTGTATTTGAATATTTCTGCATACTGGGGTCACTAAACAGTCTTGGAATTGCATAAATTGTATACCACTGTAAAGCTGAGACTCTTGTGGATCCAATGAGCCCAACTGTATTCATGTATGATGATGTTAGTCCTCATAGTAGCCATTTCATTGTAGTGAGACCATTTTTTTTAAACTTGACCTCACTGTATAAAATGACCTGTGGTGACCTCTAGGATAATTACAGCCTTGTGAAACTTTACGGCCACAAACTAGAGACCTAGGGCATTCAGAGGATGGATGGCTTTCCTAGCTAGATTGACAATAAGGGGGATTCTGAGCAGTTTACACCACAGAAGTGCTCGCCATCCAATTGTGGAAAAATGCAATTCTTGTAGAAATCTCCAAATGTCAAAAGTTTTTGATACCAAATCACAGCATAGCTTTTTCTATGGTGTTCCTCAAGGTCTTGGTGTCTTAATACGGTATTTTGGAGGGATTATTGATAATTTTTATCAATCATCGAGTGGAAAAAAATGGTTAAATGTAGCACCAAATCTGTGTAACAAATGGTATCAACCCAAAAATTGCTGCAACAACTTATGAGACGTAATAGAGCATGGGAATGGCCATCATATAATTCTATCGTAATGTTCTAAGCCCTTATACAGCTTTCAGATGATGTACACCACTTCTATGTGACATCTACTGTTGACCTGCTATCTCCCCCTAAACACCCCCTGTACCCCCCTAAAAAAGACAAAAACGGGTCTATTGTGAGTCTCAGAGGGTTTTGGATGTCCCTAAATGGAGTATTACATAAAAGCATTGCTATCTGGACCCCAGTGGTGGAAAGGAACTAAATACACTGTACTTTACTTTTATGCCGCCTTCTTCTTCTATTCCACTACAGTACATTTCAGAGGGAAATATTGCACTTTTAATTTCACTACATTAAAGCTGCAGTATGCGAGATTGGCGCAAATATGATTTAAAAAAGTTATTTTTAGAAAACGGCCGCTATATCGTGACAGTAGTACATGAAACAGGTAACCTGAAAAAAATCAAGTTCCTCTGTGTCCTACTGTGTCCTCCGGTGCTTCTAACGGCATCTGAAAGATTTCACTTACCGGAGGAAAACAAGGTCCGCTGTCCAGGTGCAGTCTATGAGAGCCGGCTGTCAATCCCTCGTCAATCACTCTCCAACCAAACGGTCAAACTAGGCAGCGCTGATCAAATATGAATCAATACTCTGTTACTGTAATGGCTATTTCTCACCTCAAATGCTCTCAGAATCATCTTGTAGTGTACTGTTTAGCTGTAAAATTAGAAAGTTTGTGAGGCAGCCGCCATTGTAAAATCTGTTAAAGGAAGCCAAGTTCTGGTCACATGACCGGAGCACAGCCAATAGGAACGCTCTCTCTCTCTGAAATGACCTGTGATTGATCAAAATCTGCAGTCACGGGCTAGATTTTTCTAAAGCCTGAAAACAGAGCCATGATGAGGTGCAGCAGTCTAATTTTCTCTCAGACCACTTGAATTACAATATGCTGAAAGGTTATTATGGAATTTTTGCCAAATTATGCCAAAAAATTGTTGCCTACTGCCACTTTAATTACTAGTTACTTTACACATTAAGATTTTACATACAAAACATATGATTAGCTTATATAATATGTTGCATTTTCAGGATGTGAATACTTCTTCCACCACTGCTTGATACTTTCTCCACTCCACTTAAACAAAACTCTGAAAAGTGGCGCCTTTAAGGACTGAACACCAGCAAACATGCACTTACTCTGAAGGTCTGCGCCTTAAACTCCCTTTAAAAGGATAGGAGTACAGAGACACACACAAACACACTCACACACACAGCACTGGGCTGCCCCTGAGTGGCCTCCTGCCCCCTGTAGAGGGCACAACTCTGCCAAAACACCTCAGGCTCCATGTCTGTATCAGAGGAGAGCAAACAGCGAGGGAAAGAGAGAAGGAGGGAGGGAGAGGAGAGGCTGCAGCGACAAAAGTGGCATTTCCAGAGTGCATCAACAGATACCCCCTCCTATCCTTCCTCACTCACCCTCTCTGCATCACCCCCTCCCCTCCCTCCCTCCCCAGCCCCAGGCCTCATAAAATTGGACTTATGGCTTGGTTGCCAGCATAAATAAGTCCCTTTGATAGTTAGTGGAAGAAGTTATGACCCTCCTGGGTATGGCGAGGGACAGTGGCAGGGCGGCGTCTGGTGGTGGCTCGCCCGACGCCCCGTGGCTCTGATCCTCGCGCCGATTCAGGGCACGCTCTCTTCATTACCGGCGGCCACCGGGGACTTGTTTTTTCTGCAAGATTAATGAGTGCCGCGGAAATTCTCCAGCGCAACTCGATAATTAAGTCTTTGTTTATCAAAAAACAAGTTATATTAGGAGCAGGAAATTCGCAGTAATTATTCATAATCCTAACAATTCAAGTGTAGCTACCTCATTTGCCTGTGTAATTCTGCTTTTTAATTTCTTGCATATATTTGCATATTAATTTTGCCCATCGGCTGCTGCTGGGGCTCTGACAGTTTCTTTTTTTTTTTTACGTTTTCATTTTTTCCTCCCCTCTCCTCGCTCGGCGTGATGTTTTTCGTGGGGGTGAGGCTCAGTTGGGTGGCATTTCGGGCTGGGTGTAATGATAAATTATGAATTTTTCTAATTTGATGCATAATGAAGTAACCCCTTCCCATCCGCTTCCTCTCTGTCTCACTGATACTCCCTCTCCGGCCTCATCAGACACCCCCCCCCCCCACCACCACCTTCAGCCATGTGGTCATTAGGGACAGAGAAGCCACATTTCATTGGTGTCAAAGGCTGTCTGGTGGGCGAGGGAGAGGAGATCAGCAGCCATCGGCCAACATGGCATCCTGTCCAAGTCCTCTGCTCTGACTGACTCTCTGTGCCCTGGCACACCGCCTGTCCTCTCCTGATTCCTTCTCTCCTTTTTTCTTCTCTCTCCTGTTTCCTCCTCTCCTCTTCATCCATCTCTCCTCTATTCTCTTCATATCTTCTATTCCTCTCTTCCCCCCTCTCCTGTTCTCCTCTCTGTGATTCCTCTCCTCTTCTCTCCCCCCTCACTCCTTTCCTTTCCCCTCATCCCCTTGCTTCTCTTCTCCTTACTTTTCCGTCTTTCTCCTATTTTCATCCATCTCCCTTTTTCTCTTGTTTCCTCCTCTCTATCCCTGTTTCTACCTGTCTTCTGTACTCCTCTTCCTTTCTCTCCTCTCCTCTCTCCTGTCATTTCATCTCCTGTTTCCCCTATCTCATCTTCTTGCTTCTCTACTCCTTTATTTTCCTTTTCTTTTCCTTCTATCTCATACTTCCTCTCCTCTCCTTTTCATCCATATCTCAACAGATCTTCTCACTTCCCCTTCGTCTCTTGTCCTTTCCTTTCTTCTTTTTCTCCTCTTCCCTACAGTTTCCTCCCTCCCCTCTTCTCCCTCTTCCCCTTTGCTTCTGTTTCCTCCTCTCCTCTCCTCTCCCCTCCCTTCCTCTCCTCCCCTCCTTCACTGTTTCTTTCTCTCCTCCTCTCATCTCCTTACTTCTCCTTTCCTCTTCATCCATCTCTCCTCTACTCTTCATCCTTTTCCTTGCGTTTCCCCTCTCTTCTCTCCTAGATTCCCATTCTCTTCTCTCCTTTCCTCCTCTCTATCCCTATTTCTTCCTCTCCTCTCCTAGATTCCCATTCTCTTCTCTCCTTTCCTCCTCTCTATCCCTATTTCTTCCTCTCCTCTCTTTCCCTTCCTCTCCTCTCCACCTCTCTCCTATTTCCTCTTCCCCTCTCCTTTTTTTCCCTCTCATCCTCGTGCATCTCTTCTTCTCTCTCCCCTCTCCTCCGCTCGTCTTCCTCTCCACTCTCTTCCTCTACTCTCCTGTTTTCTCCTCTCCTCTTCCTCCTGATGGCCTGTAGAGGCTCATTTCACTGTTTGTGCCCAGAGGTTGTGTGTATCTTCATGCATACGTGTGCGTGCGTGAGTGTGTGTGTGTGTGTGTGTGTGTGTGTGTGTGTGCCCTTCCCTTCCCTGTTGCCCTGTGTTTATGGCATGTTTGTATGTCTGAGGACGAGCACAAATCCCCTCGTCCTTGATGAAAACATCTTCGCGGTACGCTGACATATGTTTAAGTGGTGAGAGTGCAGCGTTTGTTAAGTGCTAAGCGTTACACAACGCTGACTGCCGCTGTCATAAGGAAATGAATATTGATGATCTCGGCCCCGTGATGCACGCTGGGTGACATGCTTAAAAATACAGCCCTGCAGCCATTTAGACTACATGCACTCTCACACCCACAAACACACAATCTGCCAGCAATATTACGAACAGAGTAACCTTTAACCTGCTCTGGTGATAAATACACTGTGAATTAACTGCCACTACTTGGTTAAATAATTCAGCGGAAAAGTCAAAGAAATCTGCTGAAAGGATCAAAATTGGTTGAGATGATGACATTTTAAGTGTTGAGATAGCACAAGAAACCTAATGTAAGATGTAGTAACACTGTGAGACATGTGATGTTCAGGAGGGATGAACACCACTCTTCCATTCTCTCCTCTGTTGGTGTTTTGATGATGGTGATGATGAAGCACTGTCTGACCAGCCCAGTCGCACAGCAGCTCGTGAAATAGTCACGAAATTTAAAATTTAAAGTATTAATTCACGAATTTCACATTTTTTTCATGATGGTGAGCACAAAATCAATATAATCCATGTAATTATGAACCGGGAAGTATAAAGAGCTGCGAACGCGGCGTAGGGAGAGTAAAAAAACATAAGATTTCGCCCAGGAGACCGCTATTCATTTCCAGTGTGAAACCAGAAGTCAAAGTTGATTTATTTGTCATGTAACTTCCATACTTAAGTTACAGCACATCCTGTGTTATTTAAACCCAAACCGCAATCTTTTCCTAAACCTTATTAAGTAGTTCTATTTTGAAAAGACTGCAGTGTAATTTGACACGTGCGTCACGTGTTTAAAACGTGTTGAAAACGCACAAAAAATACATTGTTCAAAGTCGTGCTGATCGTCATGAAAAACAAGACTCAAAACCGAGTATATGGCTGGACCGTATATGGTCAGTATGTGAATTTGTGGCTAAATTGTTACACAAATAGTCAGTGGTAATGTCTATAATGTTTTTTGAACAGTTTTTTTCACTTATATCTTAATGTTTGATTGAAAGACAACTTATAATGAAGCAATTACATTCAGTAATAGTAAATGGTAACATTTACTACTCAGTATATTATACATTTTATACAAGGTGAAAAGGTATTAGTATGACATGCAGTATGCAAGCTTAAAAGTATTTCAGTTTTTTTATTAAAGCATGTGTATCAAAAGCATTCATCATACAAGTGGTGTGTAACAATATACATACTTCACGAAAGTTTATCAGCGTTGAGATATTCCAGCTGTCATCACTGACGTTGTTGTTTCTGTATTTATTCCTAGATGGAGTGTTAATGGAGCAGCTTGTTAACGTAGCCTGCCACTGATCGATCCGAACTCCATTCAGTAAATAAGCATTTTAAAAGTTGTTGGCTTGTCGTCATGGTAACAGACCTGACAAAGCATGAATTCAGACTTTTTACTAATCAGCATCATTATGTAGTTATTTCGGCACACTTTGATCCGTTTACAACAACGTTGCTGCCGTATTTATGCCTAGATGACGTTATGTTGAGTGTGGATGGAGCAGCTACAATGTTATCATAGCCTGGCATTGATCGATCCAAACTCCGTTCAGAAAACAAGCATTTTAAAAGTTGGTTGCTTGTTGTGTTGCGGGCAGACTTGACAAAGCATGGATTATGTCTTTTTACAAATCGACATCATTATGTCGTTATTTCGGCATCATTTGGATCTGTTTATTGCAATTAAATAACAGCACAGTCTGTTTATTTTGGGTTCATACCGCAGTAATGACGTGTGGCTGCTAGATAGTCAGTTCATGGCGGAAATGGAGGAAAGCGAGGCGAAAATTTGTACGGTAACACAATACGAAGCACAACATAATGTAACTTAAACTAAGATAAACAATAGCACATGCACAACAACAACACTATGTAATGTTACATTGAACCGCTGACACGCTCACTAGAAAAAATAAACACAGAACTGTTCTCCGCCTTTTCATTTTGAAAGAGCAACGACCAATGAGGAAACTCCAGCAGTCGGCCGACCAATCCTGTAACTTCATCACTCACTCACTCACTCACTCACTCACTCAGCGACAGACATTTGCGTTTGTAGGGCTGGCCCTCTGCGGTCCAGCCAAAAAGGTCTATGTATGTACACGAATCAAATAGACTGTTGAGACTATTTCACAAACTGTCGTGAGTCTGTGTTGGACTGGCATAGGCCGCGCTTGTGCTGCACTACCGACACACGAGACTGAACTTGATTGACAGGCATCATGTTGATGAACGTTAGCAACATTAGCAACTAAAACCACAATATCACTATATATTTCAGCTGCTTGGCAGTAATGTTAGCTTACCAAACAAAGGTCCCTCCATGAATCGATGTTGATCTTAGTGTTTACTTTTCCTGCTTCAGCCTCCCGACCGTGGTCAGAAGGAACGGGAGACACCGGGCCAGAGTCGATAACTTTACTCGCTCCGGAGTTAACCCCCGTCACTCCACTCAGCAGCAGGGAAACAAGACACAGGAACCTCTGTTGGTCTTGAGGAGCTGGAGCATTTATTTCTGCATAAATGGCAACTTCTACTGAACATTCACTTGATATTCTCAGAGCTAAACTAATTATCTTATGCTCCGCTGCTCGTTCGTTTTCTCACACACTCGCCGCTGCTCTCTCTCTCTCTCTTGCTTCACCACTCACTTCCCACGTGCACACACACTCCCACAACACTAGTTTTCCTCCGACATCGGTCACATTCCTGTTTTGCACGACGGGCTTCACTAAATACAACTGTTTTTTTTGTGCATCCGTGGAGTTTGTGTTTGTCTGAGTTGTGGTGGGGGCTGGTCGTTTGTTGGCGTTAAGGGACTCCATGAACGTTAGCTATGGTTGCCCACTGTTAGCAATATAAGCGGAGCTGAAATTAAAGGCACTCACGAGCACGCATGACGTCACATCTGTTGGATTTTCCCGGAAAAGATGGCCCACATTCTTCACATTAAAAGCGGTCTACAGGCTGATAGAGGAAACCCAGAAAGTCACGGAAGGTCAAATTTTTTTAGGATAGGTTACAACCTGTTCACACATTGGCAATAAACAATTGTAAAACACATTTATACTGTATGTGTAAAAACGTATATACAGTTCCTTTAACAGACTTTCACATGGAAAATCAATAGAGTGCCCTTTTAAGTACACAGTTGCTTGTGAGAACATCTTTGCTAAGCAGCTAACCGCGAAAATAGTAAAACTACCTTCCATAGACTGAATCATTTTCTAAACATTAGCTCACATTGCAACTCATTAACTCAGAGCAGTTGGAAGCATCCTTAAATGGAAGTTGGATAATTAAAGTCCATTTAGAGAGTGAATTTGTTTCTTTTTCCTTGAATCTTAAAAATCATGATCACAAATACAAATTTTAAGTGTCGCCACCAAAATCTTTTTTTAGCTGCAGTCAGGGCAACGGAGACAAATGTTTGGCCAAAGTTGCAGCTCCTTTTTATATGAAACCTTTCCATTATTTTATCGCTTTTGTTATGATCATATTTTTATTTGTTCTCTCTGAAGATAACGGTTTCCATTCAAAGCAAAGACTCACTCTGTGCTGAGCGACTGACGTCCTTCTATCTTCCCCGCCGCTGCTAGCATGCTCCGCAGTCTCAAAGCCCTGCACGTAAATGTCATAGATTAAATGGAAGCATATTGTTGGATCAGATGCGATGGAGTAGAACCACTGCCTTTCTACTGTATACAAGCAGACATATTGTCACCCCATTAAGCAAACTGGTGTTGATGCAAATGATCTCTGTGACCCCTGACCTCTGTGAACACCAGCCTTGTTCTTGGATTAGATGTCATTGCTTGTGCATGTTCTCCATCTATTTGCAGAGTGTCAAAGTTCAGCCATTGCAAACAATTTATGCATAACGCTGTCCATCACAGCCAGCTCGACTAATGTGCAAACCTCTGAATAATCATGGAGAGGAGAGAATGGAGAGACAGAGAGAGACGCAGTGAGAAAGAATCATTAAGGCAAAGGAAGGGAGAGTCATCGGGCACATTGGTGACTGGTAATGTGTGATCGGATGGCGGGGACACGACCCTGGTAATTGTGAGGTGTCAAAGCATCCTGCTGCCACCACAGAGGGCTGGCTCCCATTCTGGGTGACACTGGGTGACACCGTGGGAGCGGGGGAGTGGGGGTTCAGGTCAAACCGGATGACACCTCATAGTCAAAGGAGGTGACATCTGAATCAAACACAACGCCAGCAGGGGAAGATTTACTGAGCAGAGATGCCGAGAGCCAGCACCGTTATTCCTGCCTTTGCAGCAATATACCCCATGGAAAACACGATATCCTGTAGTCCTGCACAAGTAACACAACAACAATACAGTCATCCCATTGCTCTGCCTCTCCAAAACCTCCCATTGGTGCTGTTGAACAAGACTTTAGACAATATTCTTTTCCATGGATTTGACCGATGCCAAGAGCTTGACCATGTATTTGTATTTTTCTGTATGATTCACATTGGAAAGTTGTTTGTAACATCAAGCATAGCCACATGAGTAAACAATAAATATTCTGCATTTGCTATAAATTATAGGTAACATTGTGAACAAAGTCTTGTGAAGTCTGCACACCAAGCAGACTCTCTGGACCAGCAGTCGCACAGCAGTTCGTGAAATGTAATGTATTGATTCGTGTACAAAGACACTGGTTCACTGAGAGCAATGCTGTCTTTTTCAGGAAAGCCCTGATCACATTCACACAGTTACACATTCACACCCGGAGGCTGCCCAGTAAAACCACAGTCTGATCTGCTGGCCACTGAGCAGCTCCACTGGAGCGGTTGGGGTTAAGGACCTTGCTCAAGGGCACCTCAGTGGTGGTAATTAGGGAGTGGAGGGGCAAGCGCTGCTTTTTCACTTTCCCCACCCAGATTTATCCTGCTGGTCGGGGTGATTGAATCAGCGACCTTCCGGTCACAAGCTCTCTTCTCTAACCTTTAAGCCACCACTACCTTTATCCGGTGTCCATAAAGTAAAAAGTCAGTAAAGTTCTGTGCTGTATATGAAGTCAAGCCATTTGGATTCATCCTATGTGGTTACCTCTCAGCAGCAGCGTAACATGATTGTGAGTGGCTCCCGGTGAAACATTTTTTCTTAGTCCCTCGCCCCAAGCGCAAAACAAAATCGAAAAAGTCATAATATAGTAAGTTGAAAAATATGAAAAAGTCATAGTAAAGTATGTCAAAAAATGTCAATAAAAAATCTTAGTATGTTATAAAAAGTCATAGTATATCTTTACATTTTATGTAAAGTGACATAAAAACCCAGTCTGAGTCAATTAAATCAAGAGGCTGTTTTCCAAAGTTAAGGTCTTTTAACAAAATTCTCTCACAAGTAGGCCTGATGCTGGGACAAAACTACCGGCAATAACCCTACATGACTACCAGGTATTCATCCAGGCTGCTGAGGCCTCGTTTAGAACTCCACAATGCATTTTTGAACAAAATGAGTTTTCCGGATTTTCCACATTTCTTACAGTGTCAGTGACCGTCAGCGTAAATTGGGGCTGAAGACTACAAGATTGAAAATGACAGTAATCTGGACGTGTGGAGTTAGAAAGAAGTAATCTTACCAGACCTCTGTAGCTCCTCATCTCAGCTGCAGGCTAGAGGCTCCAGGATACATTACTAGCATAACACACTTGTACCTCTGACTGAACTGACGGCGGTTGAGTTGCATTTTTGGTAATGTGGGCACAAGGTTTTGACAAGGAAGAAGAATGTGTGGAATAAAAGAGATCATATCTGGTTCTGCTGCTTCAATATTGATCCTTTTTTAAATAAAAAAAGGTCCTTTCTGAGTGCAATGCCAGTGATGCTAACATGCCAATCTTTTAAGAGATAAGATGTCATGACTTACACTTTATCTCAGTGGGAAGAATGAGAGGCAGCCAGGGTTGGAATTTGAATCGCATTTAAACATCTTTGAACATGGGTAAAATCTGATTTGAAAAGATTGGACTCCATGCTATTTCATTTTAAAAGGTCAAGGCCTTGAATCTCTTGTGTAATCTCAACTACAGGAACCCTTTTCTATGCACAACATTTCATGCATTTCTATCCCTCACATTTGTACACACATATCTGTGTGTTGACCCAGTAGCTTGAGAGTCCATCCTGCATATCAAGCACATGCCAAGCAACAAAACACAGTGTTATTAGCTGTTTTTTGGAGGCCAAAATGTATGAATATTAGCCTGTCATCGAGCTGCCACTGTGACACCAAACTTTCCCTCCATGCTCCACCAGGACAAACTGCACTTCAGCAGCCCTGTCTGCCTGCCACTGGCGGGGTGAAAGGCTGTCGAGTGGAGATGGAGAGTGAGAGCTGGAGAGAAGTAGAGGTGGGGTGGTGGTAGGGGGGTTTGTTGAAGTTGAAGCCTGTTCTTTTGTGGCGCCCTGCCTTCTGATCATTTACATCAAGTTGACATTCGGAGAGTTTACTCTGGGGTCTGTAATTGTATTCTTTCGCCAGTTCTGCATTGCCAACCGTGAAAATGGAATCTTATCAACCCTGACCAATTTTTAATGTACAAAATGAATTGGCAGGGGTTCAAAAAAGGGGGAGCTACAATTCAAATCAGGTGAATGATACACGGCAATTTTTTTTCCGTGAATGATTGAGCTGCCCACCACCCCCACCCCTGCAACCTCCCACCACCTTATCACCCCCCTGCATTCAACTATCATATTACACTGGATTTATTTTTCTTTCAAAGCAAGGGCGAGCATGGGAGGGGGCACCTCAAGGTAGAAATACATGTGTGTTTCTGTGTGCGTATGCCTGCATGCTTGTATGCATGTATGTGGATATATATGATTCTGTATGTGTGCATGTTTCTCTGTATGTAGGGTGGGGGTGAGGAGACGCTCGCAGGAAATGTGTCAGCAAAATGGCACAAGGGGTTAACTTGCCACATATTCACGGGCACCTCGAAGGTGAGCGAGCTAATAGGACTGATGACCTACGACAAGAAAGTGCAGCCACCAGGAGAAGTTACAGAAGTTACCATTAGGCATACATTGTGTGTGTTTTCCTTTTAAATTGGGGTTGGATGTGAATTTTGAAATGAGAGGGCAATGGTTTGTTGGAAAAGAGTTTCTACAGGTCGCCATAAAAACAACACCTTGCTTCATGAACAAGTGTGTCCTCAGGGTGTCCCGGGGTACTGTACGTGGAAATATCCCAAATGTAGGACTGGAATTAAAGGACAATTCTGGATTCTTACAACTTGGCATATTGTTGTAGATTTGTCCATCATTTCTATTAGTTATAATAACATTATACTCACCGAAGTAATTTCTGAGATCTGGGAACACAGCGCAACAAAGGAAATGAGCAAACAATGTACTTTTTTTTCCGTTCAGGTTGTATGATTCAGATATTATACGATAATTTGAATTGGTGGGCTAGTAATCAGCAAGGCTATCGTCAACCTGGTTTCACAGGAAGGCGTATAAATACCATGACATTACATGGACATTTTGCGTGTCATGAGTGCGCATTTTTGCCTTTTTGCATGTGTCGTTGTTACACCACGCAAACGTCCACAGTTAGGTTGAGGCAAGAAAACCACTTAGTTAGAGTCAGGGAAAAAGTCATGGTTGGGCTTAAAATAAGTAAGTAAACTAAGTTAAACATGTACGGAAACAATGTAACACAACTACTGAAAACACGTGAAAAACGTCACTGACGTAACTTACTCGCTTAAAACTCTGGTCAACAACGGTCTCAAACACGGATCTCCTGGTTAAAAGTCCGGTGTTTGTTAGACCCATCCACCTCCCCCATAAGTGGTCTTTCTTGCTTTTTAATTCTACGTCACTAACTCTTACCGTAGCATTTATGCACAGATACGTTTACATTGCAGTCAGTACAGGATACATGGTGTACAAATGACATGCAGAAATCAAGAAAGGCGTACCTATTGCATGCTAAACGCCTTGCACATTATAGTGGCATTTATACACCTTTTAATACGAACGGGCTGCTCTCGCTATAACATCAGATATCTGAAATAGTATCTGAATCAATCAGAAAACTCAAAATAAGAACTTCTTCTGTGTGACGTGCAGTGTTTCTATATTTGGATGTGTTGTCTGACTTTGCAGTGTTTCTTCTAAATGCTGTGCACATGTCGTCAAATTGGTGGAAGTGTTTGCTTCATTTCATCACTGTCGGGTGGAAACCTTGTATGTCCAAAAACGTTACTTTTCAGGAAATTAAAAGAACTGTGTTTTTAAAACAATTAAACACTGTATCGTCAAAGTTGGTATTGTGTCTTTATATATGGTCAGATACTTGCATGTGTCATCACCGCCACAGAGGAAATGTGCCCGGGGAGGGCCAGCTAGTGCTGGGGAGAGGTTTCACAAGGGCATCCTCCCACACCGAGCAACCATCCTGACCCGCAGAGTTGAATCTGCTGCTGTTTAGAAGTGTAAAAATATTTTTGATTCATTATGAAACTGTTGGAAACACTGCCTCCTACAAAGTCAGATGAAATCGCCTTGTCACGGTTTGATGAGGTTGAGCTATGAGCTATGAGGTTTTGCCGACAGTTTGAGGATCTGATGGAGTTATGAAATTTGCTCACAAGCTCATTTTTTCATTGGTTGAATATTTGTAAAACCCACAGACGGACGTAAAGGGTGACCAATAACATAGATTTATACAAAAAAAATGACGAAATATAAAAGTACAAGTTTTCCGCCCGACAGTGACGATTTGCTCTTGTTTTGTCCATTTGCAAGTGTTTCCCTAAGTTGTAGTGCGTTGAGCTCTCAGGGCCACTAGTGATACTTGTCCATTGTCCTTTGGATCTGGATCTTATATTATATAGATAATATATCTATAGATAATAATAATAATATATATTTTTAAACTCTTTAAAAGCTTTTTTTTGCCTTTATTGCCTTTAATCACACTTGAGAGATCACAGGAAATGAGTGGAGAGAGATGAGGGATGACATGCAACAAAGTTTCTTAGCTGGACTGGAACCAGGGACATTGTAATTTCAAGGTGAGGGTCTTAAAACCCTAGGCCACCTGACTGTTCCCTCTCTGCTATATTACTCATAGTATATAGAGTTGTTATTTGTAATCTTTACAGACACTGTTTGGGAATTGTCACTGTCTCTCCTCTGTAGTACCAACCAAGCTTTTTGGGTGTTCATCCACTTCTAAAACTCTTGCTTTTTCTCAACTCAGTTCCAACCTTTGAGGTAAGCAGTCTCCAACCTCTGGACAACACACATGCACCACTTTGGTATTCCAGTCCTTAACTCCCAACGGGACAAGAGAGATGAAAAAGAGGATAACATGGGGGAAAAAAACAAAGGGGGCGAAACGAAAGCCATACATATGTTAAAATCACAGCAGTAATAAAGATTAAGTAGAAGTTAATGGCATCCTCAGTCATGCTCGTGGAGGTAATCTCTCTTTTTTAAATCAAAATTAGATTTGGAGGGGAGGAACAAACAGGGGGTGAGACTTTGGCGTAATATTTTAATCAAATTGTCATGAGTGAGTGGATACAATTAGGGAGGCTGTCAGTCACTAAGGCAGAGACCCTGTTGTTGTTCAGCTGGCGAGGAGGCTGAGGGGGGTGGAGGGAGGGGAGGATGAGCCTTGGATGGGAACGGTAGGAGGGCATCTCATCAGGTGCAGCGATAGTCTGGGACAATGGTGACCAATGTGAAAATGCCACAAAACACTTAACCAGAGGAATGTTTCTTTCCTTGGGTATTTGCAAACACAATGAAGCATTGCATGGAGCGGTATGCAAAGAGGTTGATGACTTGGAGATGATGATGTTAAAAGAAAAAATCTAATCAAATTCAGTCAAATACAAAAACAGGAATGAGATAGGCATGGCCCACTAGTGAATAAAGAAACCAGAATTACCGCCTCATGGTTGTATGCCTCCGCTAAGCAGTGAAGTTCCAGTTTACATCCATGTCTTTCCAAAATGTCATCACTTCATCCTTTTATCCTATTAGCATTCATAATTAGCAAATGAATTCTTGAGTTATGGCAAAAACATGTTTTGTGAGGTCACAGTGACATTGACCTTTGACCACCAAAATCTAATCTGTTCATCTGTCAGTCCAGATGGACGTTTGTGCCAAATTTGAAGAAATTCCCTCCAGGTGTTCCTGAGATATCGCAATCACAAGAATGGGAAGAACGGACAGACGGACAACCCAGAAACGTAATGCTCCGGCCACGGATATCACCGGGGCAAAGGCATAAAAAGATCTGGAGATAAAGAAGAAAATAGGTAGAGAATGATAGAATAAAACCTTGAGGTGTGGTAGAAGAAGAATGGGCGAAAGGTATAGAATAATGTAAAAGAACTCAGTATGAAGGAAAACAGGAGGACAAGATACGGAGGTTTAAATGTGCAGACAGTGAAAAGAGTCTTAGAGCGGGATAAAACAAGCAAATCACCAATTCATGATGTTCCTCCTTCTCACCCTGATCCCCCTCCTTGCTTCCATTCCCTCCCATCAAAACTTTTGCATGAGCACTCTGAAGCCTAAACAAGTGTGAAAACGGTCCCTTATTAGCCCAGTTCGGGCCAGGGCAGACGTGTTCACAAACACTATCTCTGTTATCTGTGATCTGGGAGCACAGTTTGCTCATGGTGAGATAATCAATTTGTGACATACCTAAATAGGACCAGGGTTGGCTTCCCTTAATTGGGCCATTACTGGAGCAAGAGGCATTGACTAACGAGTAAGGGGCTATGTTGTTATTAGCTAGACACTGCATTATTTTTCCCTCCACTGGCTTCATTGGCTGGCTTTTCACCCCTCAGTTAAGAAGCAAAAACAAATCCATTTTCAGAGGAAGATCTGAGTTGAAGTGGTTTTGCATCCATTAGTGATTCATTTTTTCTTAAAACAAAAGTCATCAGATTTGCTGATGACACAGAGCTCTCCATATACATCAGATTATGGCGTCCTCATGCAGCCTTTTTGAAGAGGGTTCAAACATAGCTGCTTTATTTGTAGAAGTCATTACATATTTGCACAAATAGAACCCAACCAAAGCCACCCCTCCACCCTCCCATCCATGTTGGATATACGGTAATTATGATTTATCAAATTAATTTGTCAGAGCCAATTCATCACTCCGTAAGACATGCTAAAGAGCAAATTGACATGTTAGCACACACACCGAGGAGGACAGGTATCTCCTCCAACATTTGGTACAACTAATTAAACACAATGGATGTCAGATGGAGTGACTGATGCCAGGCGTGATGGTGCGCGCGGCGGAAAAAAATGAATTCAAGCAAAACCAAAAGCGAAGTGCCGTGTGACAATGAGGGAGTCGCTTCAGCCGGCCAGACACTTCAATCCACGCCGCTCTTTTTCCGATTCATTTAGCTGCCACTGAAATTGTGAAATATGCCGGAATTCTGCTGATGTGCTGTGTAGTCGAGGCTTCGACAGCATTTTGATTTTATTAGAACATCAGAGGACAAGTAGTGGGGGGGAAGCAAACATCCATGTCACAACCACGGATATCAGTTATCTGGCATCATAATATGGTCTGTAATTCCACTTGGTTATATGTTTTTTAATGTAGTTATTATCATAAGGCACACAATAATTTTTATTTCAAGACACCACTCACTGTGATGTATATAGTTGGGAGGACCTATTATGCTTTTGTGCTTTTTCCCTTTCCTTTAGTGGGTTATATATTTTTTTTTGTGCATGTAAAAGGTCAACGTGTTCTCATAAAATGTATGATGTCTTACAAAAAAAATATTTTTGGCTGGACCGCAGAGGGCCAGCCCTACAAACGCAAAAGTCTGTCACTGAGTGAGTGAGTGAGTGAGTGACTGACTGAGTGATGAAGTTACAGGATTGGTCGGCAGACTGCTGGAGTCTCCTCATTGGTCGGCAGACTGTTGGAGTTTCCTCATTGGTCGTTGCTCTTTCAGAATGAAAAGGCGGAGAACAGTTCTGTGTTTACGTTTTCTGGGGAGCGTGTCAGCGGTTCAATGTAACATTACATAGTGCTGCATGTGCTATTGTTTATGTTCGTTTAAGTTACGTTATGTTGTGCTTCGTATTGTGTTACCGTACATTCACTCCAAGCGCGAAGGACATTTTCGCCTCACTTTCTTCTATTTCCATTACAGGGACCATTGCACTGACTATCTAGCAGCCACACGTCGCTACTGCAGTATAAACCCAAAATAAACAGATTGTGCTGTGATTTAATTGCAATAAACGGATCAAAATAATGCCGAAATAACGACATTATGATGTCGATTTGTAAAAAGACTGAATTCATTCTTTGTCAAGTCTGTCCGCAACACAACAAGCAAACAACTTTTAAAAAGCTTGTTTTCCGAGCGGAGTTCGGATCGATCAATGCCAGGCTATGCTAACACCAGCTACTCAATCAACGCTCAACATAACGTCATCTAGGCATAAATACGGCAGCGACGTTGTTGTACACGGATCAAAGTGTGCCGAAATAACTACATAATGATGCTGATTAGTAAAAAGTCTGAATTCATGCTTTGTCAGGTCTGTCCGCAAGACGACAAGCAAACAACTTTTAAAATGCTTGTTTTCTGAATGGAGTTCGGATCTATCAGTGGCAGGCTACGTTAACATTGCAGCTGCTCCATTAACACTACATCTAGGAATAAATACAGCAACAACAACGTCAGTGATGACAGCGGGGATATCTCAACGCTGATAAACTTTCGCAACGCATGTATATTGAACACCACTTATATGATGAATGCTTTTGATACACATGCTTTCATAAAAAACTGAAATACTTTTAACCTTGCATACTGTATGTCATACTAATACCTGTTCACCTTGTATAATATACTGACTAGTAAATGTTACCATTTACATTACTGAATGCCATTTGCTTCATTATAAGTTGGCTTTCAATCAAACATTAAGATATAAGTAGAAAAAACTGTTCACAAAACATTATAGACATGACCACTGACTATTTGTATAACAATTTAGCTACAAATTCACATACTGACCATATACGGTCCAGCCATATACTCGGTTTTGACCGAGTCTTGTTTTTCTTCGTTTTCCTATGAATGTCCAGCAACATGTATCAATTTATGCTTGTTAGATGAATGCAGTCCTTTCAAAATAAACTTCCATCTCCACAGGACAACTTCCTTAGGTTTAGGCAAGAAAGCTACTTAGTTAGGCTTAGGGAAAGATCGTGGTTTTGCTTAAAATAACTTCGGAAGTGGCGTTACTTAAGTACGTAACCTTAGTGACAAATAAATCACCGTTGACTTCTGGTTTCACACGGGACACGAACACCTGTCTCCTGGGAAAAAGTCCAGTATTTTATGACCCACACATCCATCCCGACCTCCTCCCTACGTGGCGTTTGCCGCTATTTAGATTTCCTGGTTTCATGATTATTTTAATTACAAATTAATTTTGTGCGATATAAACGAATTACAGTGCATTACTTTTTGTAGGAATAGCTATGAACAGTGTATGAAACTAGCCAGAAAAGGTCTGCAAAGTTACAAAGCCCAAAGTCCACACCAAAGGGAGTTACTCTCCCCCGCAGAAACACTGCTCCTGAACTGCCTGAAATGCCTTGCTTGAAGTCCCGCCTTTTCTTCCATAATGTGGTGATGTCAACAAGTAACCATTTGCATAACGGCTAGTTTGGCACACCCTGAAACAAAGCTTGCTAGAGTAGAGCTGGAGCAGAGACTGACAAGTTTGGTTCAGTTGACCAATCACAACAGAGTGGGCCAGCTGACCAATCAGAGCAGACTGGGACAAGTAAATTATTTTTTCAAGGTTAAAGCATGTAAACATGTTTTACTAGAAACCCATAGTATGCCAGCCAAAAAAACGA